>JAPMOQ010048238.1:132608-202492 GCA_026543055.1 Argiope trifasciata
ATAATTAAGTTTTAATTTATTCTTGTGTTGTTCATAATTAAGTTTTAATAAGACTCCATAAAAATATTCTAAATATAGTAGTTAAAATAAAAAGAAGTATTCGTTTCTTGATCTTCTTGTGTACTAAAAAAAAGTTTTAAATTTAATTTTGTAACATAATAATGCTATTCACAAATATCACTTAGAGTATAAACTTTTTTTAGTCATTGATTCAACCTAAAGTTTAGTAGAATGTAAACATCCCATGCTAGATTTTACTAAAAGAATTTATTGCATTTTTATGTAATTGTATTAAGAAATTCATACACTGTCTTCCGAAAGATGGAGCCATCCAAAATTCACCATAAATTTTAAACTTGGTTTCAAATTTCTTTCACTTTCTGTTCTTGAGACATTCTCTCGCATATATTTTCTGTATATTTGACAGCATGTTTTTTAAAAACAGAAAGTGAAACAATTTGATGAGTCTATAAATACTTTTGCAATACATTTTTCTTTTTTCTTGCACAAAAAGATTAAAAATATTGAAACAAGTTTCAAGCATGCAAACATTTTTTATACTTCATTAAATAGTAAAAACACTATAAAACTGAAAAGTAAAAAAAACAAAAACATCTACTGCTTATTTGTGGTACATGTATTATTGTTCAAATGCTATAAGAATGATCTCATATTACTCTCATCTATGACTTATGGAAATACGTTTGTAGGATATTAACATCAAATTATATAGAAATATGGTAAAATAACACAAAAATTCATTACAATTCTACATTAAGGATGTAGACTGGTCTATTCTTTAATGTCGAGTACTTTGCTATTTTGACTTAACAGATGCCTCCATAAACTAAAATCAATGTTTTATAAGATTTTCAGCAACTCAAAAAGACAGTAGCACTTTTTAATCATAGTGATGAATAAATTAATTAAAAAATAGCCATTTATGTTTATATATAATATAAATATGAATGAAACATACTTAAGAATATATGTGATTATTTTTAAGAGACTTTTTATGCAAGCATATGAGCGAGGTAAAGTGAAACTTTTCTTTAATAAGCTTAACTAAAACTGCAAAACCTATACATAATTGAAACCTGAACTAGATACAAACATACCCTATTATGTAGGTAATAATAATCAACTGTATAAGACGACTGATAACTCCAACCAATATGCTCTTGATTTGCACAATTTTTGGAGTTTCATAAGAAAATAAAGTTTCCACAATGCTGGTGCAGTTCACCATTCTAAGTTAGAAATTTAATAATATTATTTTAAGACGGTTAATCAACACCGCTATTTGGCATAAAAAGGGGGAGTGGAGGAACGTAACCTATTTTAAATGGTTCGAACAATTGATAAAACATTTCATTTGCAATGATGTCAGAAGCAAAAGTCACTTGACAGAAAGCGCAACTAATCAAAAACAAAGGCGGCGATAAAAATATAAACAACCGGAAATAAGCACACTGCAATGATAATTACGGTTACAGGGCAATTTAATATGCAAATCTAATATAAACTCAAATTTAATGATAAACTTTTTTCTCACAATATGGAATTGAATGTAGTCAATACATAATTTTGTGGGTGAAAAAATGTATTACAATGAATGTTTTGAGTCATTTATTTTGTTTATTTCAAAATATTAGATTTATTGCATGCTTAATTAATATGTTCAATCACGGATCTTTTTTCTCATTTACAGACCTACAAAAAATTTAAAATATTTCAGATTCTTTTTAGGTTCAGGGCTGGTTTTATGATGTCATAACCACCCCTCTTGAAAGCACCAATGATGACGTTTGCATTCTGGGGGAGTGTTGTTGATTACGTTACGTCATGAGCTCGAGTAAATAATCCATTTCAAGATGTCGACAACATAATTTGAGCGATATTTTTTTATGACGCAAACAAATATTATGTTCAATTTCTTAAAATCATTAGATTTTCATTGCAAATCCAGTTTATAAATTGGAAAAATATGCCACCAGACGGTAGGAAGCGTCAAAAATCAGATCAGAAAGCAATGAAAGAAATAATACATAGTGGTCATTTTATGGTATCTGATATCGATGATCCAGAAGTACAAGACGGAGATGATATCCCATCTTTGGTTGTTCATGAATCAGATTGCGACCAGGAAAGTTTGCCTTTACCTGAAAAAGGATTTGATTTCGAATCAGCATGCAAAGAAACTTCTAAGACATACACATTTGGATCTCGTAGCACGCACTCAATATCAATTGATGCTTCTCTCACAAAACTTTTTGAATGCATGACTTTAGCTTATAGGTAAGTGGATTTACTAAAAATTCTATTTATCCCTCTATTATCATAGGTTTTCGCAGTTTTCAGACTGAAGCTGTTATGAGCTATCTATAAATTACTGAAATTTGCTGTTGTAACGTAATTCAATAATTTATTTGGGGATGAAAGGAGGAAACAATATGCAAATTTCCCTCCCCCCCGCAGATTTTCCTTTCCTCAAATATTAGGACTTTTACTTGTCCAAGAGATTTCAAAATCTGAACTATTACCTCTGAATTTTGTTTAATTCAGAGCCGTAGAATGTATTTTCATTTGAAATTTAAACCATGTGTTATTGATATCACAAAAAGCATATTAAGTCACAAAATAAGTCTTTATAGTTGAAATTATTGTTATGAGCATTTGATGATAATGCTCTATGATACTTTTAACTGAACCAGAACTTTCATTCTTTAAAAGAATATTGTTGAAAATCAAGAGTGATAGTTTATTACTGTCTCTAGTTGCACATATAATATGCATTAAAGTTATTTATCTGTAAAATTATGGTGAGCTAAAACTAAAAAATTAATGAAATTCTGTTTTTATATCAAGTAATATTCAGACTAAATGACCTGACTTTTTTTTATGTGAGCTATAAATATGTTTGTATTCTGCTGTATAATTTCAAAAGGGGCACTGTCAGTAATTTGTTTGAGATCATATTTATTATTTTGTGTACATCTTTTCATTATATTTGATAATAGTATCTATGCATAATTTTTGTATACATAGGTGCAATTAATAATATTTTTTTTTTGTCAAAGAATTGTTTTGAAAAGAAAATCTTAGAGAGGTAACTAAAAGTTTTAACCTTCTTAATTATTGAAGCTTTTGTTTTGGTATTGCTAATTATCTTTACTCTAAAATGTGATTTTTTTTCAAGTATTAGTCTTTTGACTTCTTTTCTTTTAAAGTTTCTTATTGAATTCATAGTTTTAAAATCAATGTTAGATAATTTTAAGAAACTAAATCAGCAAAAACTGAAACTCAACAAATTTTATTTTTCCAAAAATGCTTTTATGTAATTTTTATTTTTGATATTCTAAAAATATATAATATATTTACATTGCTTTATTGTTTCAAATAAATCTTGTTATAATTTAAGATATCTTTGTTTCATTAAATAGATCTTGGATGTTTCTTTTTAATTTTAAGTATCTTTGAAATGCAATTTAATAAAATTTACAATGTCAGTAATGGGTTTAATTTTTTTTAGTTCAAATAAACAAAAATTAGTTATGTAAACAAATAACTAATTTAATTAAAGATTGCTTTAATTTTGCAACAAAAAAGGTATGTTTTATATCTGCAAATTTGTTTCTAAAACCATTTCAAAACATATCTGTGATGATTTTTTTATAGTTGAAATGAGATGTATGATAGCAAGAAAACTTAAAAGGATATTTTTCTGCATAATATTTGATAATACATATATTGTTGTTGTATAATTCAAACTGGTTTCATTATTTTATTAAATGATCATGTGATTTTTCTTTGATCATTGAAAATTATAGAAAAAGAGTCCTGTTTAATAGCTATATGTAGTTAAATTGAGAAATAAGGAAATGGGGTTAAAATTACCACAAAGGTTAGAAGATTGATAAAATTTCTCATTTATGTATTTGTCGTTATGATGTCTCAAGTTGAATTGATATAGATTATTCATATAGATAATAATTGAATAGTTTTAAGCTATAAAAATAGCATAGCCATAATATTTACTATGACTCATTGTTTAAAAAGTTTTTTATTAAAGGAATCTAAAATATCAAGCTTTGCTTTAATGAATTAATTGAAACTGAACACCTCTAATATTCTAGGTGAATAGCTAGTTATCAAAGGAAGCTAGAGTTAAAATGAAGATTAGTGATACCCTATTTTTTTATGTATTTATATTCCTCCCATAAAAGCATGAGATAATTGTTGAATTAATTAATATTATATAATTTGTAATTCTCAGACCAAATATGATGATGTAAATTTTGATTTCTTTTGTTAAACTTGCCACTGCTTGAAAAAATTAAATCATTAAATTATGGATATCTGAATGATTTCATGTAAGATTTCAAGGCAAGTATATTTTACTAAATTTCTGTTTATTTATCAGTGATTAAAAGCTCACTGACTTGTTCGATTGTATAATTTATATTCTTACATAAGTACATATCCAGAAGAATTTCTTTATAAACAGAGTAATTAAAAACATTTTGTTGCTAAAATGAGGTATTAATTAAAAAAAATATTAAAAACCTTTGCTTTAGGTGTCATATAGAATATCTAAAATTGAATTAAATATCTTCATTTTTGAACTAATAATTTTATGTATTTGTTGCAGGATACAGTAAAAAATTAAATCAACTTTTCATTGTCATTTCTTTTTGGAATTGCTTCACATTTCACAAATATATATATATATATATATAATATTTATTTATTTAAATCTGAAGACTAATATCTGTTTTAAAGTTTATCTTAACTACACTTTTTTTACATGTAAATTTTTTTCTTTCCTTAATTAAAAAAAAATAATTATTTAAAAAAATCAGTGTTTCTTTTTTTGACAAAAGAATGCTATTTCAATTTGAAAGATGTGAAAAGAGAAATCATAAGTTTGGTTAGACTGATTTTTAGCTGACCAAACTTCTCCTTGTAAACAGCCGACCACCCCGCCCCCACTGAATGTAGCAGTATCGACAGTAGCAAACCAAACTATTTATAAAAAATATCTAGAGAGTATTTTATTAAATGAAACTAAACTGAAACATTTGACTATTTAATTATTGGTTATAAGACTATTTTAACCATTAGTTTGTTTAGATTGTGTTTGGCTGATAAAACTATTTATAAAATCATCTAGAGATTATTTTATTAAATGAAACTAAACTAAGACATTTGATTGTTGACTGAATTTTTCAAGATTAATTTAAGGACTGTTAAGATAATCAGTGTTTTTTACTTTTTGTTTCCTTTTAAACAGATATGTTTGTTTCTTCTTCTTGGAGCTTATCTTATGAGGGGTTAAGGTTCCATAATATGTATAATTTTATTAACTTTTTTTTGTTGTTGTCAAATATGGAAATGAAACTTTGTGAATATGTTATTTAATATCAAATAAACATGTTTATGAAAGCATATTAAATTATAATTTTGCATGAGGTAAAATACTATTGATTTTAAACAGCCTGTACAGAAAAATGGGTCTTAAAAATTTGAGAATCTAGTTATATGTTATTACTAATTAGTTTGCTAAATATTAATTAAAAATATTTGTTACTTTACGAGTTAATATTTTTTAAATTGTAGATTTATTGATAACTATTTTAAGATACTTAATAGTTTTAGCTTTGCTTTTGTTATAAGCATAGCATAACTGAAACTGAAAGGTTTAATCCTTTAAGATGGAAAACAGGTTACTGTTTCTTTGATAAAAGTACATAAAGAAACATTTTGTATTTATTGTTATAATTTTTTGTCAGCTAATATTTATCTGTGTTTTAAAAGCAGTGGGGAAAGAAAAAAATTCCTCAGAAACTCTTTGAGATTAAGTTGTAATGTCTTAAAATGTAGGTCATGATCAAATATGAAATTGCACTTATTATTATTTAAAATTTTTCTCGTTTTGAAAAACCATCTTGTTATTTGAAATCTGTGTCTTGAAGAATTATTTTGAAGATGATTAATTAGTTTTCCATTTTGATATTATCTCAAGGAGTCTCATACTTTATCATACCCACAAATAATAAAAATTAAATGGTAGACATCAATTAATAACAAACACAAAAACTGTATTATAAATAAAATAAGTTCTATCGTAAGCAGCTCATCAGGGAAATTCTAATAGGCAAGTATGTTTTGCGAGACAGAAAGTCTCATAACCTTTAATATTTTGCTAGGGAAGCTGAAATCCTACTTCTTTCTACTACTTAATATGAGAACTTCTCATCAATGTTCATCAGGTGACTCTGATAAGATTAATTTTATTGCAAAATATTTTTCTAGAATTTTCAATTACTGAATAAAAGAAATTTTTTTGAAATATTTTTTTGCTAAAGGGGGTGGGGAGTAGGAAATGTTTGTTATTAGTTTAATTGTAAAAAAAATAAAAATAAAAATGATATCTTCTGTATGTGTGTGTGCGTGAGAAATTTGTAAATTCATTCTTGGTATCTAGTTAGAGATCTATAAACTGTATAATCTACTTTAATAATGTATCTGTTACTGGATTAGAAAACACATTATATTATTTTTTCCTCTCAGTTTCTTATTTGGTACTTATTTTCTGCATTTGTTGTACTTACTGAAAAAAACCTAATTTATTATCAAACTTATTATACTAATTATCAAAATAATTATCAAGAACTTTTTATGGGATTTCATAATTTAGTGATGATTTTATAATATTATACTTAAATAAAGATTAAAGTGTGTTTGTGAATGCCTGCAGAGTAGTGAGCAACTCTGCAATATATACTTTGGAAGGTAAGAATATGTACCTTGTAATGAGTTTGTTAAAAATTGAAATTAAAATTTTTATTATAATAAACATAATTCTTGCATTTTTTCTGCATTAACTTTTAAAAATATTTCAGCTAAAAATGATTTGTACATTCTTTAACTTCAAAAATATTTCTTTTCAGTGATATTAATTTTTATGTCATGAATTTTTCTACTTTTAATCAATTAAAAAATATTTTAATCATATTTTCCAATAAGAATATAAAGGTACTTGCAATTTCTGAACAATTAATTTTATAAAAAATGATAATAGATAATGAAAACATAATTCTGGACAAATATTAGAATTGTTAAAAATCATTATTAAAGATGTAGATATTTTTTCATTTTTGTTTTGCATTCCAAGTTGTTGATATTAATATAAGTAATAAAATGTGCAAAATCTTGAAATTAAAATTTTATGCCTGACAAAAAAATTTTATTGAAAAAGCAGGTTTCATGGAATCAAATGATATATATACTTAACTCTAAGAAAAATCTTTAAAAGAGTTTTTTTAATTGGAAATTCCATTAATCTTCCAGCGGGCCCGCATGAGAGATGAATTTCATTTTATACCTTCAGATCTGGTAGTACTGGGAGCGCTTGTCTTTGGCTATTTGTCCCCTTCCCTTTGACCTACTTTCACTTGTCATCATAAGTTTGTGGTGTTAATAGGTCTTTGCTGATCAGATGTTTGTATTTTAGAGATATGCACGACTGTTCATGTAAGTTTTTGTCACATCTGATTTTAGATGACTTTACAAATAAATCCGTAGTGTTTTAGATTGGCGAAAGCTGGCAAATGTGCTTTCAAAGGAAAATGCTGAAAAAAAGCACCCACATCTCTAAAAAGTGAGCTAAATTAAAGGTGCTAAAGAGAAAAGCTGAACTGGGTATTGAAGATGTGGAAGATGTAATGTCAGGAAAAACACCTTGCCCAAAAGAAAAGCAGACTAGAATCATGAGGTTCATTGTGAGATTTGACAAATTTATATGTTTGGAGCACACTAAATACATTTGCTCAAATTGCAGCACTGCAATGAAATAAAAATGAAACTATTTTCTTCCTTTTCATATCTAACTTTCAATTACTTTTTTCTTTTTATATATAAATTCTGTATTTTTGCACTTGTATATTTTATATGCAAATTGGTATGTCAAAACATTGACAATTTCATTTATATTATTTTTAAATTAATTCAGTTAACCTGTGGTCATTTTATATTCTTATTGCAATCTAAGTTTATATTGTTTCTGCTTCTTTTTAAGTAAAAAATGTTTAAAGTGATCGTAGTTATTAATCCTAAGCTATTTACAAGATAATTTTAATAGTTACGCTTTTGAAAATTTACAACTTACTATAGTGTATGTGGGAAATAGGCGCGACCTTTCATGTTGGTATGAGGTCTGCGCCCTGCTGGAAGGTTAATATGAAGAAAAATGCCAATATTTTCTCAATGCTTTTTTTAAAATTAGTGTCAATATTGAAAGGCTGTGTGCAATACAAGGTATTAATTTTTTATACAAATTTAGGGAGTGAAAACATTGGAAGTATCTATTGAATTAAATAGCAAATGACTTCTAAAATTGTGATGAGTTATATATCTATCAAAATACAAAGTTTAAAAATATTTTACCGATTAAGCTTCTAAAATCCACGTGACAGAAAATAAATTATTTAAAATTTTAACGGTGATTAATCTCTTCATACCAGCTGATCATCAAATGCAACTAGTGATAAATTAAAATAAATCACGGAAAGGAAATTGAATGTTGTGACTATTTATAGCATTGTTTTTTTAATTTGTGAATTTAAAGAATATTTTAATTTTCTCTTTCATCTTAATATAATTGAAAGTAACTAGTATACAAACATTTTCCACATTCTCCCGAATGGGTAGGATAATTTCAATAAAATTTTGCACATTTATACTTTAGAACAAGAGAAATAACATTGTCAACTTATCAGAATGTAAAATTTAAATATTCAGTTACTATTTTGCAAGAACTATTTTAACACACATTTTAAAATTCAAAAATTCATTTTTTCAGTTATAAAAAATATCTTCCTGTGCAATTCCTTCTTCAGTTTTTAATTAAAAACATTTTACCATCGTAATAACAGGGATGATTTTAAAATATGATACAGTAAAGCAGATTTACTGTTGCACAATTTTTAAAAAGTTCCTGCTTCATTTCCTTTGAGATATTTTTTAAATATTGATTTTGCATTGTTATTCAGAAAGACCTAAAAGAATTTAAAGAAAGAGTTGATATATCCTTTAGCTTTTGCTGATTACAATAATTTTTTGACTTTTACCATCAACAAGACCAAGGGTAATCAGTCATGAGCTGTTTTCTAATAAAATTATTATGTGTACATTGTAATAATTTATACATAATTAGTTTTCATATTAAGAATATTTTATATGAAGGTATGTTTATTTAGAACAACTTGGGTATTTCAACTAATAATGTAGCAAAAAAATTTTATTTCCAAAAATACTGATCAAATTTATTTTTCAATTTATTTATATATTTTTTTGCATGTGTATATAATACGTCATTATTTTGTATACAACTGCAATTAATTCATTTTTTTATCATGCATTTGAGGTTCATGTAGTTTAATCCATATATGCTTTGCTTCCATGTATAAAAAATCCATGTATAATGGGTTTTTTTCAGGAAATTTGAATTTCCATTTGTAAAACAGCTTCTGTATGCCACCCGAGATTTTTAAATGCTAACAGAAATTTTTGCATTAAAAATTATATAAGGTGCTGAAATTAAAACATCCCTAAGGTTTTATTTATGAGGAAGAATATAAATTTAATAAGAAAGAATTTCACTTATTCCAATGAAAAGAAAATTCACATAATACCAGAAGATTGCTTATTTAAAACAAAATGCAAAAAGTCATACATTGTTTTCAGCTTTTGTCAATAAATTATTTCCTAGCTCTTGGTATGATTTTTATTTTAAATTCAGATTTCTTTTGATGAATGTATTCTTAAATTGATGTCTGTAAGTATGAAAAAGAAGTTCAGCTTAAGTAAAAGTATAAAAAGCTAAATAAAATATAAATCCAAAATTAAATAATGATTTAGATTTTTATCTATAAAATTAGTTTTTAATATATTATTAACAAATTTAGGAATTATATAATTTAGTCATTTAATTTTTTAAAAATTGTCAACCCTAAAAAAATTAGCAATGTATTATTAGTTTTAGTAATGAGATGATGAAAATTTGCAAATTGTATTTTTGTGTATTAAAATTACAATACAGAATTATTTTCATATGAAATTCATATATATATATATATAATTCTATGGATATATTAAAAAAAGCTGTTAAACTTATTTAGAAGATAATAGTACAGATAAAAAATATCTTTCATCTTCTTTTTAAAAAAATAAAAGGTAAAAAACAATCTTTTAAGTAAATATCCAACTATCTTAAAGATAAATTTAATGTATAAGATAAAGATAAGAAGACTGTGAAGATAAAGGTAGGATCAGCTTCTCTTAACTTCTAAAACAGAAGTGCTTAGTGACATGGAAATTAAATTGTCTTTATTATTATCTTCAGTTTTAATTAAATTATAAGGCCCAAGGAAAATGCTTGTTTATCAATCTTATCACTCAAAATATTACTCAACTCTTAAGTCATAAAGGGTTAGTAAATTCAAAATCAACATGTCAGAAGTGCCAGAAGAATCATTATCAAAAGACAACGATAAGAAAGAGACAAGAGTGTATTCTGGTACTTGGGTTATCAGTGGAATGACCTTGTTTGCTTTTTCACAGCAGAGCGGGTAGCATATGAGTGCATCTTTCCTGTTTTGCTTTTTTCGTTCTTTTTTTTTTGAGATAAGAAGTATATTTCTTTTTAGAGCTTACGATTTAAATTTCAAGGTTAAATGATCTTAGTCTTAAAAGAAATAAATTTTCTTAACAATGAAAACTGAAAAGAAATTAGAGGTTCCTTATGACAAATCAGAATGTTTTAGAATTAATTAAATTGTCAGATTAATCAATCATATCAGAATTAAATTCAGCCCATCTTAGATTTACTAGTTTTTTTTTTTTGCATCTGATGAACTTTCATTATTTACTACTGCTTTCTCTAATATATGTATCTAGTTATTTGCATTATGGCATTCAAAATAAATATTTAGATATTATATGATACATTTAAGCAAAGTTATTGTAATGGAAGCTTTATTAGCCAGATAACATCCTCAAGACTGAGTGATCACTTTTAGTCTTGTGGTCATGTCATCTGGGTACCATCTGTAAGGTCCTGAGTTCTATCCTAGCTATCGACAAATAGCAACAATAGCATTATATTAATGTTTAAGTGCTGCTTTTTAATGCAGAATTATATTTGAAACAATAATAAATATTTTACTTTCAAGTTTATTCCATTATTTTTTTATAAACAAAAACAAAAAAAAATGAAACAGATAAGAATTATGCTAATGCATTCACATTTTCATTTTAATGTTTTTTTGTTCCTTTAATTAAGAAATTAACTCTTTAAAGGCTTTGGTGATGCTTTTTAACTTTTTCTGTTCAGCTCAGATTTCCTTATCTATTTGTATTTATTCTTAAAGTTCTGTCACAAAAATATTCTTTAATAAATAAGCAAATAATTTCTAATATCCTAAAATTATTCATTTAAAATAATTTGCTTCTTTGTGATTTGGATTTTGAGGAGGAAAAAAAAAAATGCCCCTTACGCAGACTTGATTACCCTTTAAAGTTAATCTTTTATAAACGTGATAAATTTCTGTCAAGTAAAAATAAAGGTTTAGCCTGTTGAATGAAAACCAATATTTCTTATTTCCATTTATATAGTTTAATATTTTATATTATATTTATGGTTGCTACCATTTTAATAAAAGCTGTTCTGGATTGAACACTTTCCAGAATATGAAATTATCATATTCTATGATCTAAAGAAGACCTAAATATGATTATATAAATTTGGTTCAAAATATTAATATTCTTATTTCTCTGCTATTATTTTTGTTATTTCATATTTTTCTTTATAATTTCTTGGAACATTTTCAATGGAAAAAAAAAGTTTTTCTATCAAATGAGAGAAAAAAATAATTAATTCATAACTCATTAATTCTCAACTTTTCTAATTCATTAATTAATATTATGTTTTCTATCAGCATAAACAGATTTGGAGAAAGTTTAAGAAAAAGGTTTCTATTTTATGAAATTACTGTAAACATCGGTTTCTAACCCTTTATTTATTTTAATTAAATAATGGGCTCTAACAACATTTTTCCCAATTATGGTCAAAAGTCTATCAACTAATTATTACAGGTATTAAAAGCAGCATTATTGAACACTTCTGTATAGTTTTTTGTTTGTTTCTTTGTGGAGGTCTGATATCAACTGCATTTTTTATATTAGCTTTTAATGAATTTCTCTATGGTTTTCTTATTTAAAAAGTTGTTCGTTGAATTTTTTTGTTATTATGTATTTATTATTTATATAGTAACAATATTTTAAAAGCTTATAAGGTTTATTGTTTTATGAAATTGTAAATAAAACTGTGAATTATTCAATTTAATCATTTTGTTTTAGTGGCAAATTAACATCTCCCAGATGGAAGCAATTCAAAGGGCTCAAACTGCGTTTGAAAGAAAAAATACGACTCAACAATATGATCTGGAGAGCATGGCATATGCAATGTAAGAAAGTTTATTTAATGTTATATATGTTGCGCATAATTTTTCTCAAATAAATATAATTTTGAAATAGGTTGACATTTTTGTGATTCCATACAAATGAACTTCTAGAAGTCATACAATAATATATTTTTTTAATAACTTTTAAAATTGAATACCTTGTACATATGAACTATCTGTATCATTTCTAACATTATCAAGATTTTTGATTATTTTAGTTAATTTCATGCTTCAAAAATAGCATTGCTTGTATAGATATGAATTGTTTTTTAAAAAAATGAAATGAAATTTTAAACTATAAAATATTTCAGAAAAATCTGATGAATTTGTAGATGTTTTAAAGTCTTTTATAAAATTTGATTACATTTTTTAAATTTAAATATTTGTATGGAATATTTCTTTAAAATTGGCAAATAAAAGTAAAATAACAGATATAATTTACATCTAGAAAAATGCTGTGTTATAAATGTCTAAAGTGTATTTTAAAACTTTACTGCAAAATTTAATTATTATTTTAATTAAAATTACTCAAAATTCTAATAAAATAAATAAGAAAGTAGATAATACACATTTTGATAGTTTTAATTAATAATCATTCAATAATGTGATTTTAAAATTTAGAAAAAGAAAAAAAACATAAAATTATCTTAATGGCAAAGTAGAATTAAGACTTAAAACTTGAACAACAACTGAATTTGCAGATTTTATCCCCCAGACTATTCATTCGATTCTTTTAGAATCATGTACAACTTTTTATTACCAGAAGATTCATTGTTTTCTTTGTTATCAATCATTACATAATTATAAAAAAACTTTAAAATTTCTAAAAGTTTTTAAAAATTGATTTTAATGTAAATGTATTTACTATAAAGCTGATTAATAATAAGCCAAAGCTGTAGATGTCAATTTTTAAAATAGAATCATTTAATATTTTTATAAAATATATTTCTTTTTGACTTTTTGGATAGATTGTCATAAAAAAACCATTATCATTGAAATCTGTAATGGATAGAATGTTCACAAATATTAAACTGATATGCCAATACTGTTAAATTAAAAAATTATGTAATTAGTCATCATTTATCAGATAGAAAATTTATTTAATTCCTATACAGTTGAAAATATTGTATTTAAAAGTTGGTAGAACAATAATAGCCATTTAATATGACAGAAGATGATAAATTTGGCATTGGAATGTGATAGAATATTATTTATCTAATCTTATAGAAAAAACAAAGCTTGTATTTTATCATATCTTTTTGAGATGGCTGTTCTTTAAAGATACTGAATTTAAAAAAAAAATGTATTTTGATGTAATTTGAACTTGTATAACCTAATATTTGAACTTGTCATTGCAGATATGAATTGCTGTTTAAAAATAACTAATTTTAAATAATAATTTTAATTATTGAGTTCTTATAATCTTGAGCTTATTTTTTAGTTTTCACTTTAAAAATCTTTTTTGGTGTTATTTTTTTAAATAGAATTTTAGACTAAAGTTTTAATTTTAACAATTAACATTTGCATTTTTCAAATCTTAACACTTGATCCTTTCTTTCTTCTGTATTTGTTTCACAATTTCAAAACTCTTTAAATATACAACTTTCTTTTTGTTTTTTTTACATATAACTATGCATACTTAAATTTTAATGTTAATACTTTACATTTGCATTGCTCAAAATTTTCCCACCATTAGTTTTACAGTCACAAAAATCTTAAAATATTGAAGATAAAAAAAAGATAAGTTTTAAAGTTTAATTTTTTGGAATCTCATTTTTTAAAATTGCTTTATATATATGTGGTGTTAAATTTGCAATTTAAAATTATTTAAAATAAATTAATTTGAAGGTAGATATTTTTTAATATGTATGTAAATATAAGAGTTATATATTTATCATATATAATGTGGTAAAATGTTGGATGTATATATTTTCTTCTAAAAACTATCTTGATTCATCTTTCTACTTTTAACTTGTATATCACATTTATTTATTCTGTAATTCTATATTGTATATTTCATAACAGTGAATGCACTGTTGTAAATTTCATTGGATTTAAGAACTGATGCAACGTTAATTAATCTAATTTATTTTTATGTGTGAATATATCATAACTATTCTAAGCATAAAGAGGGTGGTCTATAGTCAAATTTCATTTGCTGCAAGATTTCGTAGTGTAGGCAGTATTTGGGACGATTTGTTTTGGATGCCATCAATTATGAGAATTCATTACCACTAAATGTTATTCTGAAATATGGATACAAACTTCCTTTGGTTACCATTTGACAGATTTAGGTTTTGGGTATCTACTCACTTATGTTTTTGGTAAACTCTATTTTTTTTAAAAGTAAACTATCATAACTTAAATGGTTGTTTATTTATTCTTTTTACATTTATTAATTTTACATTTCTCAAATATAAGTAAAGTACAAATATATCTGCAGCATAATTTTCCCATTGGTTTATTGATTTTGAATATTCCCAGTTTCTTCATGGAGTATGTAAAGCAATGTAAATTTGAATATTTAAATTATTAGAATAAATGTCCAGGTATTTTAATATTCATTATTCTATATTTTTTGTTTGCATTTTTTTTTTCTGTATTCATTGAACTTTAATAAGGCAGTTATTTCAAAATATTATTCATTTTTAAACTGAAATATGGCAAAGCAATTTTTTTAAGTGAAAAATATAGTGAAATTAATTTGTTTTCCCAGTTGTTATGAAAATAAAGACAGACAAATTGTGTCATTTTGCAACACCCCTGGATGGGGACACTCATATGAAACCAGAGGTAAGGACATCCTTTCTAATTAAGTAATATTTCCTTTATAATTTTACGAATTTAGTTATGAGAACTATTATATCAAAATAGTTTTGATAGAATAGTTTTAATTAACTACCCATATATCAGATTTTAAGCAACGGATCATTTTTTTTCAATACCTAACTTAAGTACTTTTTCTTTAACATTTTAAGAACTTCCTGTTTTTTAAAACTTTTTTTCTGTATGAGTGTATTACCAAAGAAAGTAGTGTATAATTCTGAAAAAAACAATTAAAAAGATTTTTTTTTAATTTAACAGAACAAATATAATTTGGTATATTTATAGTTTTCTCATATTATTAATAAAAAGGAAATAAAATCTCAGTTTATATCTTTTTCAGTTTTGTCTTTAATAAAATTATGCATTTACCTTTTTAATTTATTGCTTCAAAATCAAAGTAAATGAAAATAAATTCTTTTTTAAATCTTTTTTCCTGAGAATTAAAACAAGTTATTCATAATGTTAATTGTGTATATTTTGAATGAAAGCCTGTATTATTATAAGAACTGATATCTTCTTTCTTGGGCATCTTGATTGTAACATAAAAGATAAATATCAAGGAAATTTAGAGACTCATTTGATATCTTTTTTTTTCTTTTTAAATATTTTATGTTCATTTTTAAAGTATTTTTTCATAAAATTTTTTATGTGAGCATTGTTTCTTTTACCACAATACTAGAAAAAAAAATAATTTATGAGTTAATTTTTTAAAATATGAACATGTATTTTTAATTATTTTTATTTTAGCATACAGTCTATTTTAAAAATAAATTTGATATTTTCTAATATTTGATCTAACATTTTTTTAGGCTGTTGTTATAGAGGGAACATATTGGAAAAGGAGAATGGCTAACATAACTGCTGAGTACAAAAAATGGCGACTTTTTTATAGAGATCGATTTAGGTTAAAACCTAATCAAGAAACAGAAAAAGTATGCGATTCTAATTGCTATTATCGAATGTTTAAAATATAACTTAAAAATATGAAACTAATTTTTATAACTAATTAAAAGGAAGCCTTTTTATAATTATTTTTCTAAATTATCATGGAGTTAAAATAGTGCTAAATAATTTCAATTCATTTTACTAATGTATATAAAAAAATTTGTACTTTGTTTAACTTTTTGATATAATTTTAAGTTAAAACAGTTGTATCTTAATACATTGCAGATTAATTGTAATGTGATAAAGGAGCTTTTAAAAAAATTTACTTTAAAATTATTTTATAACAACCGTTATAATAGCACTATGAACATTTTATTTTATTAGATGGATATGGATTGGGAAGCACGATGGCCATCATGGCCTAAAGATGCTTATACTAGCCTTCAAAGTGCCATGGATGAAGATTTCATTATGGATTTTACTGATACTTTATTTACTAGTTTCAATCCAAGTCAGCCATTTGATTTTCCAAATCCTAAAGAAATAGGTAAAATGTTTATGCTAAATGGTGTATGTTCACTATACATTTGATGGATTTTTAATGTTTTGTGTTTAGTATTATTTATTATTTATTGTTTGCTGACAAAAAGCATTTGATTTATGAAAGTGGAGATTTTAATTCATATTATATTAAATGAATAATTTATATTTAAATGCATAATCAAGTAAAGCAGTCTAGTAACTATGTTTGTAGGGAAGACGGCTCCAGTGTTTGTTTCTATAATTTTTATGATTGTAAAAAGTGTTAAAAATGACTATATATTTTTTCATTACAGTTTAAAGATAAATTATTTAAAATTGTCTGTTTGTTAAATGTGTAAATAAAGCTTTCATTTATCTACAAAGAGATGTCCTTTAATTTTTGAAAAGATATTGTAAATATATATAGCATCTATACTTTGAAATGCATTAAGAATATGAGTAATGGTATTATGACGTTTTTTTGGATTGGGTAGATATAATCTATTAATTTGGTCATTATATTCAGCTTGTTTCTCATTAAAATATTTTATCATACTCATTTTTAAAAAATTAAACAATATAATTTGTTATAGATATTCCATTTAGAATGCATTCATTCTGTGTTGGAAAATATTTTTATGATGGACACATATTTTCTATACTAGTATTGTAATTAAATTTTTTTAAAAAATTGAAAATTTCTGTATTATAGGGTGAAATGATGACATAACTTATATGACACAATAGCCATTTCATTTAAGAACTTGACCTACTAGTCTCTTATGTTTCTCATAATGTTGATTTTTAATATGGATCAAATCTTAGCATTATATTCATTTGCTTGGTAATTACACTATTTATGTTGTCATAAAACTTACTATCATCATCATTATGATTTTAAATTTCAAGAAAATGAGCTCAAGTAATCATTTGTGTAAAATATAATTTGAATAAAATATTTGACATTCAATTTTAAATTTAAACTATCATTGTATGAAACAAAATATGCATTGCAATACATTTTGTCTTCTAAGCCAAAAATCTAAACATTACTTTGGGTAAAAATCAGTTAAAACATATAAAGAATTAGAACATTTAAAAATTAAAATTTGATCAAATATTAAATTTGATATTAAAATCTTCTTTTTGATTTTGTGACTCAATTTTACAGTTATTATTATTATTTTTTTATGAATGTTTTGAAAATATATTGTTTGTTTTACTTGTTGGTTTTTAAATTTTAAAATGGTTTTTTTTTCATAGCTATTTTTAAATGATTTTAGTATGGCCATTTATTAATTATATCAATTATTACTGGTGATAGTTATTTTATAATAAATAATAATTTAATTAATAATTAAATGATATTTTTTGACATTTGAAAAAATAATCATGGTTGAGTTATTATTTCATTTCATATTTTCCTCTTACTTTATATGTATGTAGCTGCCAAAGCTGGAATAGCAGATTTTATTCAACCAGGTCTAGTGCAGTTACAGCCAGCTGTAGATGATTTCATGGACACTTTTGAACCTCTTTCAGGTAATAAAATTGTTATTATTTCTTTGGTAAGAATGATTCAAAATTTTTATATGTAGTATAAATTAACTGTTTAGTCCTATAAATAATTCTGATATCTATCTGGCAGATCTTTTTTCAGATTTCTTGAATTCCAAACTTCCACCTTTGCCAGAAGAAGGTACATATAACAGTAATTTTCAAGATTTAATATCCCCTGGTGCTGAGCAACAGGTAAGAGTTAACTGTACATCTTTCAATTTAGAGTATTGAAATGTGACTTACACATGTTTGTGATAAATTGCCTGTTGGCATAGGCTATTACAGAAATTAAATTGAATGAAAGCATATTTTTCTTGTTTGGCAATACATTTTTATTTGTATTTAGTTTTATTTAAATATGAATTAGTAATGAATACTACAATTTCATGAATGAAATTTTAATGTTTATTTTATTTTGTTTTTAAATTCAGAACTAGTTTTAGAATTTTTTTTAAAAGTCAATTTAATTAATCAATGCTTACTTTAAACCTTTATTTTACTTTATTTTATATTTATAACTTTCCTCTTAGCTTACTGCTATTTTACAAATAATAAGTGTGAAACTTTCTTGTTCTTTGCCAGACCACATTTTCATTATCATAAATAAATGTAATTAAAATTGTTATTAATATTTCACCAAACTATTGAAGCTTGGTTGCATAAAAAAGAGGTATAATTTCTTTTCATTCTTTTTTGTTTTGTTTATGTGTTAGGAAATTGAAGGAATGCAGTTTAATAGCCCTGTTGCCTTAAGCGATTAAATTATTTAAATTTTTCATTTCAGATAATGCAATGTAACCTATAGAATGATAAATTCTAGTATTATGTTGATTTTAAAGTATAATATTGCATATTATAAGGAATACCATCTAGTAAGCAAAATGTTTGTTGTCTCCATTTTTAGTTAATATTAATTTTATACATATGAACAGCAGTATATGTGCAAAGAATGTGCTCATTTTTTTTATTATTTGCATTGGTAATTTAAGTATGTATTTGACTGGTAGATAGTTTTATATTTTCACTGTTTTATTGATTTTTAATCATTATTACTGTAAACCAAATGCTGTTGTGTTAAAATCCAAAAGCATTTGTTTAGATTGTTATTAAATTAATCCTTGTACTTTTAAATTTTGATAGATTAAATTTTTTATTATTTTAAAAATGAACATTGTTTTTGGTGTTATATTTTGGCATTTGATATATTGATTAGTTATTCATTTGGAATTTTTTCCCTGCATTCAATAGGATTCATTCAGTAGCTCAGGCTCTAAAATGTTTGGTAGACATACTCCCAATTATTTCAGCCGTTTCAGTGCTCAAGCTTCAGGAAGCTCTTCATTGAAACGGAGTAAGAAGCCTGTATCATCTTCACATTCAAAACAAATCCAACAACCATCCTATATGCCTTCTTCCCCATATTCTGGCAAAGCAATGCTGAATAATATGAACTTCACTCCTGAAAATAGTGCCCTTCTTTCTGAAAATGTGCCTTTACTTCCTTCGGAGCAGCTTTCTTCTCCATCTGATTCTATACAACCTTTTTTATGCAACACTGTTTCCAACCAGCCATCCCAAGAATCCACTATTGAATCCCTTCTACAAGGAAATTTACAAAATGAAGTGAGAAATTTGCAACCAACTCCTGAGAGCTTATCAACTATGCAAGTTTCAGCAGCTCCTCAAATGGTGAAAAGAGAACAGACTAATCAGTTCTTCCAACAGCCAGCATTTAAGCCATATTCTGAAACAGACTTATCTCAACAGCATATGACACAAAATTCTATACAAGTGCCTTTACAAACAATTCCTCAAGTTCATATTGCTGAAAATGTAATTTCAAATTCAAATGCCAATGAAAATAAGACAACAAAACATCCTCTTTTTTTTTCTGTCAGTTTAGGTCAAGCAAATCATTCGCAATCTAATTCAAGTAGTTTTAAAGTACCCACACAATTACAACAAGTTGCTAATATTAGTGCTTCTGCTGGAAATGTGTATCAACCAAGTCTTGTTAAGCAGAATCCTGTATCACATGCAGATTCTCCAGCTTTTAGAAGACACTCATATACTACAGGTCAACCTTTGCAATCTGTTCCTCAAAATTCTGGTGATTTCATGGGATCTCGAAGAAGTAGGCCTATTGCGCCAGCAACCTCTACAGTTGCAAACTTTGCTGTACCCGAGGTTCCAGTAAGTTGTCTTCAAATTATACATTTTTACTGATATATAATATTCATGTAGAATTAAAAAAAATAATATTGGAAGTTTTCGATTTGTATAACAATTGTTAACAGTGGCATTTAATCATTAGACATTTAATTGATTTTTCTATATGTACATGCAATTTCCGTAGTTTTAAGCTTAACTGAAATAAAGTCATTCATAATCTTATAATTACAAAAAATTAAATGTATGAACATGTCTAATGTTCTATTTTCAAAATAGTAAATAACATCTGATTAGATGAAATAAAACTAGTTTAGTGGTTTATATTTTATTTTGAATAATTTTGTTAGATATTGTTTTTATTCAAGAATGCAAATGTGCTTTTCAAAATAAAATGTGAGGTAGTTTTTGCAAAACTTTCAATTTTATATTCTTTCTTTTAAAATGTGATGAATCTTTCTGTTAATATAATAAAGAAATAATAATTTTTATATATTTTTTTTGTTCTCATCTCCCTGTAACTTCAAACTTATTTGCTATACATTTTCTTCATGTCATAGAAAATATATGAGAGAGTAGGAATTAACTTATTTTAAATACTATGAATTGTTTCTTCTTAGGAAGTATTAATTTTTTTTATTTCAGTTTCTTATGTTATATAGTTATAAAAATTGTTATATTATTAAAAAGTTTTTTCTTTGGCATTCGTTAAGTATATTTTAAAATTTACAATGTAATTTTAGATAATGATTTCTTTTTTATTTTCTGAGAAGCATTGCCACAATATAAATAGACAATTTAGAGTTTTATGTGGGATTATTGCATTATTAGTATTTAAAATTGTAAATTAATTAATCTGACTGGTTTTCAGCCAAATCGAAGAACACGTTCTCGAAGTGTTTCATCTCCGCAGTCTAGTAGTCCAAAACCTGTTATGCATCAACCAGCACAGGCTATTTCACTAACAGATATAAGTTCACCAGTACCAACTGTTGTTTCAACAACAGATCTTTCTAGACAGAGAACTACTCTTTCAAGTTCCCTTGGGCAAACTGTTAATGTCTCAAACACCAATGTTTTGCAACAGAATGCCATTCTTGCTCAACTTCTTGCTCCAGGTGAATAATAAGGGTTATTATATGTATTATAAAAAGAAATTAACTCAACAGTGCGAAAATTTTTATTGTAACGGATTTTTGAAAAGAAACTTGATTTTCAATAAAGTTTTTGTCTCTAATATAATTCTTTATTTTATATTTTTAGGATGCACACAACAAGATATTGGTCAGACTGTGATCAAAGTGACAAATGCAGCAACTGCAAATGTTACTTCACCTGTTACTATAATTAGGCCACTTCTTAGCTCTACTGCTCACACATTTGTTTTTTCACCTCTTTCAATGGGGGCGGTAAGTTAGCAGTTTTATAATGTTTATTTTTAAAAATGTCTTTGTAAAAATCCAATCAAATTAATTGATTGGAAATGAAGTATGATAGTGTTTTTACAACAACAAGGTTATTCTGTTTTAATGTTTCCTTTTCTCAATAGGGGCTTCTAAAGCAGATTTTTGTTAGTATCATAATAACTATTTGTTTGGACTGTCAGTATCATAATTATTTGCATTTATGTTACTGATAATTTTTTTTTCTACATGAAAATCTAAAAGATAAAATAATTTAATAATTAAAAGGATAAAGGGGAATAAATTTTGTGTTGATTGAATTGATCATTTGTATATTTGTTTCTTTTCCATTTCAAACTTTAAAACAGTTCATTTAATAAAAATCATTTTCAAAATTTATAAGTTTTATTCATATTGCTCCCCCCCCCAAAGTTTTGATAGATGTTTGTAAAAGTGCTTTTTATCAATGTTTATAAAAATGCTATTTTATGGAAATTATGAAAATATCAAAATTTGTTTCGTGTTTCATTATTAAAAAAATATAAAGGAAGTGCTTTTAATGTTTATTGAAAATCTTGAATTGTTTTTAAAAGATAATAGCTATATTTTTCTAGAAAAGGATTATATTTATACAGTTGGAAAATTTGATAAGAAATTGCTTTTTTTCATGCTTCTAAATTGCATCTATTGTGGATTTTCAACATATTTATAGTTTAATATGCATTTTTTTTAAAGATTACTTTAGATAAATTGAATATACAAACTTGGATAATCAATGCAAGGTATTGATATTATTTTTATAGACATCTGGCGATCTCCAGCAAAGTCTATTTGTTAGTTCTGCTAATTCTTCACTAGCCAAACAAGATTCACCACCTACATGTGTTCTTCCTACTCCAGATAGTCCTGGTAATTTTCCATCCGTTTCTTAAGATCTAGCATGCGTTTCTTAGAATATTCCATGATTTTAAAAATGTAATTCTATTTAAGTCTTATCCTAGGTAATGAAAAAATATATTTCACATTTGTTTTTTCTTTGTAGGTTCTTCCACTTGTAGTTCTTCTCCTGCAATATCAGCTGTTTCCTTTGAGTCTCCTGTAAGATTTGACTTTTGGATCAATTCTTCTATCTGAAATTATATATATATATATATATATATATATATATATATATATATATATATAACATTAGTTTGTCTTATTCTGTGGATTTATATTTAATAAAATACTAATTTCAAGTGTCAATCAATGCCCGGAATTACTTCAAGGCTAATGAATATGTGATTTGATTGAAAATTTTAGAACGCTTTACTCATGGCGAACCAGCTGGTCGCCAAAGGCGGCTAGTATATATATATATATATATATATATATATAATATTATATAACATTAGTTTGTCTTATTCTGTGGATTTATATTTAATCAAAAAGTTGTGATTTTTTTTTCTAAATCAGTCTTTACCCTTTCATTATATTTAATTTTTATTTTCTTAAAATAGTGTAATGTAGATTCATGGAATTTGTTAGAAATAATATTACAATTAATGTCTAGTGTGCTAAAGTGCTATTTAAGTGATAATAATATATCTTTTAATTTAGTAATTAATTATTGTTTAAATTATCTGGTAACTGATCAATTCTGATTTCTACTATTGAAAAAACTGAGAATAATAGAATCTAGAATATTTAAATATCTGCAAATAAATTATTTTTATAATAAGATAAATCTAAATTAAATAATTACTTTTTCTTGTTACTTGTTCCACAATTTTAGAAACATGACTTTGACATGACAAAACTTGACCTTGTTAATTTATCACTAATTTTATGTATTTTCTAACTGTCAAACATTCTTTTTATGATGTCCTCAAACTTGAACAAGTTGTTATTTACAAGTGGCTATTTTAAAAGTCTTCACTAAGCTAATAACAAATTGGTTAGATTATTCTAACCAATTTGTTATTAGCTTAGAAGTTTTTGTAGTACATTCTGAGTTGCAAACATTTTTATCTTGATGGCAAGGCTTAGAAAATAAATTTTTTGATTTAATCTAAATTTTCTGCCACTGTGTATTTTTTCATTACAACTTCAAAACCAAATATTTAATTTAAAAAAGATAAAGCCTGTAATATATGTGATATTTGCATATTTTATATTGTTTTTGAGTTGGTACCGTTATTGGTAATTTTTAAATCATTTCAATGCACCACTATAATAAAAATCGATTTTCATGTTTAATTTTAGTAATTAGTGATATAATTTCTTATAATTTTTTGCAAGGAAAAGAAACTATTTACGATTGAAGGAAATATTCTTCTATATTATTTTTAATTGTCTCAATTCTTGTTTATAGATAGTATTATAAATTTTTAATAATACAATAAATACAATAATTTAATAATACAATAAATACAATTTTTATTTTATAGGCACATATTTGGACCATAACATGAAATCAAAGATATAATTGAAACATAATTTCAAGTTTGAAATTTTATTAAAAATTTTCCCTCACTGAATTTTATGTGATCTAGTTAGAAGTGGTATTTTGCATTCTTATTTTTATTATTTGACCAGGTTTTTAAAAATTTGTAGTTGCAGCTCTTTTTTAATGAGGCATTTTTGAAATAATAAATTCAAGCTTTACTCGAAATTTTTATTAATATTTTTATCATTTTAGATGCTATGAAATGCTTTTAATAGTTGTTTTCAAGAGAAATTTTTATATATTCTTATAGTCTACATCTAAGTCTATAAGGCTGAAGTCAGATGAAGAAAAAGTACAGTACAAAGAACATCGTAGAGTATGTCATATTAATGCTGAGCAAAAAAGGCGTTGCAACATCAAAGTAAGTATTACAAAATTTGTTTTGCTGTAGTTTTTAGACTTTGTAATTATGCACTGTTTTTGAAGTATAAGATATTATTTTGAAGATATAAATTTCTTCTGTTTAATTACTACTTTCTTCAGATATTAAATAAAATCTGCCTGATTTCTTTTTCTTTTGTAAATAATGGCATGAAATGAATTCTTTATTAAACCACATTTGCATAATTTCAAAGTACATGATGACAAAAAGCCATATCAAGACCATCAGGACATATTTAAAATAAATTTCTCTCATAATATATAGTTCTTGTAAAACTTATTTTCCTTGCATTTATTTATTATTCCAAACATTTTATCTTAAGGTTGAGCAGAACTTTTTTTTTCACTCCAATCAGTGATAAATTCAGTCTTTTATTTAACAATCCAGAAAAGAATTTTTTTAATTCTAAAAACTATAACTTCAGTTTAAGTCAAATTATGTTCAACTATGAACAACATATCTAAAGCTGTAGTAAACATTTTGCTTCCATTTTAGCTTTTGGATTAAAAATATATATATATATATGTATATAATTTTTTTAGTAATTAAATATTTTTTATAAATTATTGCTATTGATTATAATTTCATAATTTTTTCTTCAGTTTTATGAAAATTAAATACATATAATATGATGCAGTAAAAGTTATGTGATGTGTTAAATATTGTTATTATAATTTTAGATTGCTATTATATCTGCTTATGAATTTTTCAAAGGGGAAATATTAGCATTTGATTTCTTAGAAGTAAAATTAGCTTGAATTGCTGATAAATTATTTTAAGAATGTAATCCTGTTAGAGGATTAAATTGGTAGTTTTAATGATTTTTGTATGAAAAGTACTAACTAGAATTATAAAATTATAAGGTATGAAATGCATTACTGCAATTTAAAATCAAGTATTTTAGAACATTTGCTGTTTAGAAACTAATTAAATATAAAAGACTTGAAGATAAAAAAGCTTTCATTAAATGCTTGTATTGTGTTTCTATTGTTCTTTTCATTTTTCATTTTATTCATTTTGTATTTCTAGCTTTCTATATTCAATATATTTTTATTTTCATTGTGAAAAATATATTGATAATTAAAAAAATTGCATAAATATCTGTTTTAATTGCATGGTTCCTTTTCTAATAGAATGGTTTTGAGTCGTTGCACAATTTACTGCCACCAATGGGGCAAGCTCCGAGTTCCAAAATAAGCAAAGCAGCTATGTTACAGCGAGGTATTTTAAAAAGTTTTCTGTATTTTTATTGGTTATATTCCTGTTTCACTAACAAGATTTTGTCTTGTGTAAAGAATAATTGATTCATTCTATATTATCATTTTATTTTGGCTTTCTTTTTTGGCAGCACATATGCTTATAAATAAACCTTATGTACAGAGATTAGTCGCATATCTAAAGATTTCTTTATTCCTGTATCATGGAAGTAACAATAAAAATGCTTTTATACTTGACTTGATTTTTGTATTCAGTGTTTTGTGATTTAATTAATCTTTTGAATGTATTATGGGTTTAAAAAATTCATTTATTTTTTAAATTGTTAATAATTTTTTTAATTATATTCCTGAAAACATTACATTAAACTATAAGCATAACTTTCTGAAATGAATTAATTTTAGTTATTAAATGGAGGAGTGGAATGATTATAGAAGTTTTTATTTTTGTTGGATTAATAAGGAATTGGATTTTTCTGGCACAAGAGCCATATTTTGACTACTTCGCCAAACCATTGGAATAATAAGAGGGATCGATTTTAACAATTAAGAGAACTAAAAATCGATCCCTCATATTATTCCAGAAGGATCGATTCGAATTGTTTGTTTAATATAAGAATTTTATCATAAAGATGTTTCTAGGTTTAATAACTGACTTTATTATATCAGTTAGATTTTGATTTAAATAAACTGTAAATTGAAATTTAATGTATCATGTTAGATAAATTAAGATTTATTTATTAGGTTTAAAATGTATTACGTAGAATGTGCTCTTCCAATTTGAAACATAAAACAAATTTTAATAATTAAAACAAATTAATGCATACCAATAAGTGATTGTGAAAGAAAGCATAATTCTGTAAAGTGTATATGCAACAGATTATTTTTAAACCTAATGCATATGTGGAATTCTTATTCTAGATTCGTACATAAATTTTTATTCTTAATAATTTCTGTCCGATATAAATTTGATTCTTGGAATGACTTTATAATTTATTTAAACCTTTCCTCACTTTATAAACTTCTTTCTTTAAATATTTCTAATTTTATTTTGTGTGACTTTTTCTTTTTAATTTGAATGCTATTATGGATATATTTAAATCTAAACTTTTTTAATAATTGTGATTATAATTATTTAAGAAGTGTCTGTAAATATTTGTTAAAAATACTGGACTTGAAATTATTTAGCTTTCATTACATAAATGAAAAGAATATAATTTTTTATTTTACCTTTAAATAGAGGGGATACTCATTATTAAAGAGGAAGGTGAAATTACTATTTTTTAATGTTTGTTTTTGTGAGTTTCGTTAATTACATGTAATGTTTATATTTTTAAAAGGAGCTGAATACATTCGCACATTGAAATCAGAAAGGCAGCAACAAATGGAAGAAGCTGAAATGTTAAAGAAACAAATAGATGAATTGAATCAGGCAATAAAGTAAGATGCTATACATTATTTGCAATTTTCTTCTTACTGGTAAGAATGGAAAGTGACGTTGTTAAAATGGGGCTAACAAAACAAAAACAACCATTATCTCATAAGTTTTTTACAGCTGCTGTTAGTTTCCCCTTTTAACGATTACATATGTAACCAGTAAACAATTAGATTTGATTTTATCTGTGGTGAGCAATTAATACTATTTCATTAATTATTGAATTTTCTTCTTGAATAATTTGTTTTATGTATTAAATGAAAATCGTCTTCCAGAATAAGTACTACTTAAACATATGCATAAATGCTTTTTAAATGTTGGATGATCATATTGCCCAAATATTTACATTGCTAGTAATGTCATACTGCCCAAAAAACAAGTGAAATAAAAAAGTAAAATAAATGATTATTTAAATAAAAATTTCATTTATGTGCATGATTATCAGTTTGTTATTTTGATTCTAATGACTTTTTTTTTATCTCATAGATTTATGCATTTATAAAATTTAAGTTTATTTTGCTCACTAATTTTAACTATTTTTCTTTACTTTTTAATAAAATGATATGTTTGTTATTTGTTTATGTTTTTATTTTCAATTCTTTTAAAATATTCCATAATTTTTTTAGTGTATTTCAGAGTCAGTTACCAGCCTCTGGTGCTCCTATTCCTTGCCAGAGGACAAATAAAATGAAAGAGATGTTTACAGAATATGTTCGGCAGCAGACCTTGCAAAATTGGAAATTTTATATTGTATCCTTTTTCATTTGAGGATCTTTATTTTCATTTTAATTGAATTAGTTTAAGAAAATTCTTGTAAATGTGGAATGCTTTTTTTTTGTATGAATTAAAGATAAAGCAAAAATCTATAAAATGTTATGTTATTGTAATTGTTATTTTATGTTATTTCAATACTCTAATTTAGCAATTCTGACTTTAAATTTTTTTTTTTTTGGTTTTATTTCTATTTACAAGTTTTTTTTTTAATTCAATAAAATGTTAATTATCAATAGTCTTGAAGCACAGATATTCATTTATATATTATGTTTACCTTAACATTTCTGTTCAGTTCAGTTTAATAATCGAGCCTTTAGTTGAGTCTTTCAATAATAATGTATCTACTACAAATGTTGATGAAATGTGCAAATCTATTTTGACATGGCTTGAGCAGCATTGTTCATTAGTAAATTTAAGGCCTAGTAAGTATGATTTTCCATCTACATATTATTTTATTTAAATTGATATTAATAAGATTTATTCATAACCTGAAAATTGTATTGCCTGCTGTGTATAATTATAAAATTTTAATAATTTTATTTTTAATTTGTTTTCAGGACGATGTTTATAACTTTTGAATGCTTTTACATTATTTGAAAAAAAAAAAGTTATAAAATCAGATTTACAATTTATATTAAAAAAATATTTGAAATAAAAATTTGAAAAAAAATCAGATTTACAATTTATATTAAAAAATATTTGAAATAAAAAATTTTAAAAAATCAGATTTACAATTTATATTTAATTGAACAGTTATAAAATATTTAAACTTTTAATAATTTTTTAGTAATTTAACATTCTAATGTGGCAATTTATATTTGGTAGCTGCATAATAGCAGCTTTTTCAGTTAGATGCAGATTCATGATAGGGATTGTATTTATATTTCATAAGAATATGTTTGACACCTCAGCTTAAAAGTGATCATTATTTTTGACTATCGTGATTAATTAAACTCAAACCATAATAATTGATTATTAAAATAAAATAAGCAATCTTTTTTTGTGTGATATTGCTAAATTTTGTTACTATAAACATACAATTATAATTTTTTGCTTGTATTATATTAAAACTTTTAGTATTTTTATGATTCAGATCTCAATTACAGCTCGTTGTTGATAAAGTATTTATGTTAATATTTAAAAAATTAATTCAGCAAATTTTCGTTTATAATTTTTTTTAAATCTATTTTCAAATCAGTTACTTTAACTTTTAAATCTAATACTATACCTGGAATTATCAATCTTTATTATATAATTTCTTCTAAATAAAAATGTATTTTTAAATTAAACACATATATTTTTTTTGAGGTTTTAGTTAATTATTTAAATACAAAATTATTTTTCGTAAATTTATAAATGTTATCTTTATAAGTGGGGCTGAGAAAAATTGTGCAGTTTTGAGTTAACTTTCTGATGTTGAACTTGTGATTATATGCAGCATTGTCATGTACATTGTGGGGCATGATTTTCAGAAGCATGCTGTAATGACTAAATTACAGTTCACAGAATTATTTATTTTCATGAATTTTTATTTAACTTTTTAAGCTGCGTATATGAATTTTGGAAATAAGAACACATTTTTTTTTCTAATTATCATTTCTTATTTTGTAAAATTATGAGAATTTTATTCATATATTTAGTCATATTTTAGTCTTTTATAAGACTGATAATTTAATTATTAACTTAATGTACATATTTGGTTAAAGTGCATTCTTGAAAGATTACATTATTTCTGAAATGCTTTTTAATGCATTGAAAAATTGCAGATTCATAATACTCATAATTATTACATTTATATTATGTTAGTTTTTATTAAATCATGTTGCTGTAATAAAAAAATCAATTATAGGGGTGTTGAATTCTCTGCGTCATTTGAGCACAACCACAAGCATACTCTCAGACCCATCTCGTGTACCTGAAGAAGCAATTCAAGCTGTGACAAAAAAGGAAAATAATAGGCAATAACATTTATATTGTCATATAAATGTTTAATTATCTCAGGGTTAATGCAGATGAAAGAATTGTTAGAGTAGCTGTTATGTTTTTGTTGTATTTGATTTTATTTTGAAGCTATCTTTTCTTTTTATGAGTATTTTACAATGTCTATCTCAAGAATGGCACATATTTTAAATCTGTGAGTCGCTTTCACCATAAATAAAAGTCAATCTAAATCTTGTTTTATGGTAATAAGTATGGACTTTCTGTATATCAATGTTTATTTGCAGAATTAAAAAAAAAATGTAAATTTAATGGTAAACATAGAAGATTTTTAAAAAAGATTATCATTTTTCATATTGATTTATTTCTTTGTAAAAGTCTTCATAAATTGATGAAGTTAGTTTAATATATATATATATATATTTTCATTTCTAAATAATAGGAAATCATACTGCTTTCTTGTGTAATATAACCAAGTTTGTGGTTTTTGATTGATATTTTAAGATATTGCTTTTGTTGTTTAAGATTCATGAAATAATATTGTTCTGAGAGTTATGATGCTTTTGACTAACACTATTGTGTTTTGAAAGTGTTGGATATATAATTTTTTTTTTTTTTTTTTAAATCTTTGCCTCTTCTGATATTACTTTTTTGTCAACATTTGATAGTCATTTTGTACATAAACTTGTGTGCCAACAGATTGAAAATTTGGCTAAATATTATAGATATTTTATGATTTATATGTTATATATAGATTTTATTCTGCTCAAATTCTCAAACAAAGGTGTTTGTTTTATAATTTGTGAATATCTGTCAGAAGTACAATGGTATGTCATAATTGTTCATGGGACTGTGTTCTTGTGTTTCATAGTCATAAAGTGTGTGTAAGCTTTTATCTCTATTCATATCATATCAACTCATTTTTAGGATATTCAGTAATCATTTGGATTGTGCTATTTTTCTTTTAAAGACTGTTAAAAAAATTTCATTCATTGTTATTTGTTGTGTTTAAAGTTTATGTATTGTTATTCAACTTCACTTGATGATCAGTTTAAATTTTTGATGCTCATTAAATATGAAATACTTATTGGCATCCAAATGATCAACATTTAAAAAGTTATGTTAGAGTTTAAAATGTAATTAATTAGAATTTTCCAAAGCAGAATTACTTTTCTTCTGTTTTTTTATTAATAAATATGAATCTTAATAAATTAAAACTGAAATACCAACAGAATCTAAATTATTAAAACAACAAATGCAGAATTTATCATTTGTTTTATGAAATTTCACTGGAAATATCGTTTTTAATATTAATTATGTTAAATTTTACTTATTTTCATTTGTTCCTTTTTAATAGCTCATTATAAATTATATAATTATTGATAATTTTACTCCTTCAGAATTCCATAGGTTTGGAAATCATAATTTACAATAAAGAATATTGCTTAAATTTGATTTTGCATTGTTTTAAACTTTAGTTGAGAACAAGGCTAATAATTTAATTAATTTTATACATTTTTTAATGAAATTTGTTCACATATTTATCAAAGGAACTGCTTATTTTAAAATGTGTTAATTTTTATTTTGTCTCTTAAATTTAATATACAATGCTTCACTCATTTAGGCAAATGAATGTGGTCTTTTAATTTAAAAATTTTCTAGAATTATAAATTTTTCAAAAAAATATTTATTGTAGTGTGCTTTGAAAATTGGAGTTATTGCATTTTAAATTATAACTTTTTTAGTAATATTGAATATACTGGGAAATAATTAAAAAAAATATCTCTAGATATTTTAAACTGTTGTTCTGAGACTGTCTTCCTCTTTTATGACTTGTGTACAAAATATAGGCATAATTGCAATGCATTGAATTATTGAGTGAAATTTTATTTTAGTCTGAAATGAAATTGGATTCTTCAATGTAAAATTTATAGAATAAAAATTATGTTAAAATAATTTGTTTTTTAAAAAAGCTACATTTTTCATAGTTAAATTATTCATTTTTTTAAAGAAAGAAATTTTGTGATGAGAAAAAATAATACAGAGAAGTACTTTATCCAATGTGCAATTTTACAGTGCACATGATGAAATCTTTTTTATGCATCAATAAATGTTAAATTCTTTGTTTTTTTTGTAATCACTATGAGATCACTTTTTATGAAGTAAGTTACAAAAGTTTTCTGTATTGTTTTACTGTAAATATATTGTTTATTAAATATCTGTGTTTATTTTTTTATGAAGAAATTATAGAATAATTACAAATAAAGAATATTGTATTTAACAGTATTCAAAATTTAATGTATGATACTGTTGTATAACATATTTTAAAGGCATATAAAATGTTTTAAATGAAAATCAATGCAATTTATAATTAATTATGTTTTACTTTTTTGCTAGCTGAAATAATTACTTTTTTTTTAGTTATAAGTTTGATAAATAAATAATTAAGAAAAATAGAATAAAAATAAACAAAAAAAAAAGTTAAAATTATTACTTCATTGCAAAATTGATTAATAATTTGAAAATAATATTTTTAATTTTTATATAGTTATTTGGAACTGGATTAGGTCAATGTTTTGAAAGTTAAGTTTGGCAATCATTTTGGGAAATAACTATCTGTTATTCCATGTTGATGTTAAGAATCAAAATTGTGACGTGTAACGCCTTGTTTATTTTCATTTCGAATGTTAACAAAATAATTTATCAATTTGTTTTTTAAAGTAAATGTTTTTAGTTGACAAAAATATTGTAAGTCTGTGAAATATTCATTTCAGTGAAACAATAAACTGAATCAAGAACTCTGATGTTTTTGCTTAGTGTTATTTTTTTAAAGGTATTTTTACAAAACAGAAATTTCCATATAACACATTTAAATATGTAGAAATTTCATTTTTAAATTATATTTGCTTCATCTTGGGGATATAATTTTTTTTTATAAATAAAAATGATTTTTTTCTCCCTCCCCCTTTCTAATGAGGTAAGCTTTTTGATATATTTTAGATAAGATTTAATATTCAAATTATTAATTTATTATTTAATTATTATTCAATCATTAACTTTTATTATTCAAAAATTTTAATACAAAATAAGTTTTAAGTTTTTAATTTAAAATCAGAACCAAATTAAAATTTTTTGGAGAAAAATACACTTGTGTAATAAGAGAAATGTAATTAAATACATTAGAATTTTTTTTCCTCATATGTTTCGATTTTAATTTGCTACAAATATTACCAAATTAATTTACAAAATTTTTATTAAAATTTGAGTAAGTAGTTGGTAATTAGTTTTTCTTGATTAATGAGAGAAAGTAACTAATAATGTTTTTTGAAAATATGATTCACTATCTCTTTTTTTAATTCTTAGTTACTTTTAATAATTTAAACAGTCACTTTAATTATTATAAGCAAATAATTGAATATAGACTTGCATTGTGTTTATTATTGGTTGTACTAATAATTTACCTATCACAAATAATAGTCATTTTAGTTATATTTATAAATGTACCCTAAAACAGTAATTAGTAGTTTACTTTATATTAAGAATATCATTAAAATAGTTTCTTAATTTAATCTATATTTTTCTATTTTGTGTTGGAAAGAAAAATACTTTGTTATTGGAAGTTCTTTTCTGATTTTGCTATACTTTGACCCAAATATTAATGTAAAATTTTCTAGCTATTTTCTAAAATCCATTTAGTTTCTCATTGTGTTTTCTCTAAGATAAGTAATTCTCATTAAAATATTCACATAACATAGATCTGTATACATTTAATGCAGATTGCTTAAATATTATATTTTAAACTATATATTATAAGGAAATTAGTGCTTAAAATATAATTCTTAAGTTAGTGAATTGATTACCATTTGGTTAAAAGTAAAATGTAAGATAGAGAACTTCTATCAATTGAGTAAAGACTTTTTCACATTTCTTTCTAAATTCATGCAAATTTTTGTTTAAAATATCAATCAAATTTATAAAAATGTGAAAAGGAAAAAAGCTTTAAAAAAAAATAATTACTTCTGATTTTGCATTTCTTGATTTCTAAAGATACATGTTTATGTTAAAAAATTTTGACCTTTAATTTCTATTTTTCCATTTCCATATGAAATAAATGTGTTTTTTCTAAGATAAGTATATGTATGAATTTTATTTAATCTAGTGAATTTTTAATTTTGTCTTTTTTGTGGAGTTATAACTATACATATTTTTTTTATGCAAAGGACTTTTTTTTTTTTTTATCAAATATAGATTAAATCAAATTTCCATTTATTAGGAAATAGTAATAGTATATTAACAATTATCTTAAACAGGGTAATTGTAATGGACATCCCTTTGTTATAATGACATATTTATTTTCATTGATCACTTCTGAATTGCTAGTCAAACAAAATTTGCAGATCTTGGCATACAGAATTTTTAAAATTTATATAAGTGTAAACAGTAATTATTGAACACATATCTAATATTTGAATTGCTGGTTTTGGCTTTCCATTTGAATTATTTATATTTTAAAAATATGGAAAAACATTGAGATCTATGACTTTGCTCATTTTAATCGTTTGCATTTTAGCTTTTTTTTAATCTTTCAGATTCTCAAACAGTTTTTAAAATAAGTAATCTTATTAGATTTGCCATTTTTCGTCTTTCACAACATTTATCAGTTACAATTGTTTAAATATTAACCATTTAAATTTGGGCTTCAAAAAATCACTATAATAAATCATAATTTGTTAAATTAATGAAGATCTGGATATTGAAATTAATGGATTTAATGAATTTTGATATGCCTTTAGTCTAGATTCTTTGTTTTATAAATTAATTATGGAATTTAGATTTTAAAGAATGTATTTTTGAAATTATTTTCATTGGATTAAATTTATTGAATAATGTTATTACTTATGGTAAATATTGGAGGAACCATATGAAATGAAATAAAAAATATCTTACTGATTTTTAACTAATTAAGTTAAATCATAGACATTTCATTTTAATTAGCGATATTTAAATTCTCTTGTTACAATTGAGGTTACCTACATTATTAGCAAAGTTTTTGAAAGATATATCGATGATAGTGTTTACTATCTTAGGTGTCTTTTCTGATACTTGTCTTGTAAAATACTTTTAAATATTGATATTTTTATGTTTTATATCTGTTTTAGTTAGATATTTTTTAGATAACTAGAATAGCTGAATAATTTTTTTATGAAATGAATGTGGTTGTTCTTGTATTACAATAATAATAATTTCTATAACGTGACAACTTTTTGGTGTATTTTAAATTATTATAACATTGTAGTGGATATACATGTGTAGCAAAGTAATACCAAGAGCTGAAAATAATTTAATTTTATAGTTGTTTAAAAGGTTTATTAGTATTTGAAGTACTATACTATTCCTTTTTATACGAACATACCGAATAAACTTAAAGTGTTATTTAATCTTTGGCATTTTTTTTTCTATTAGATATATTTCTCTTTAAATAGAATTGAGATTTTTGAAGTAATAGATAATTTATATGTGGAAAATAATATAAAAACTATTTGTCTTATTAGAATAGAATATAATTATTTTGAGCTTATTCAAGTCATTGTTAAATAAAAACATGTATACTTAAAATTAGTTAATTTATACTGATATATATAACAGTCTGTATTGCAGAAGTTTTAACATAAACAGTACAATCCTTGACACAAAGAAAAAAACACTTCGAAAGTATAAATAATTGACTCAAAATTATTTAGCTTTTTACCTTCCCTTTTCTGTTTTATTAATATAATTTAAGATTAATTTATCTATTAATCTGTTTTCTGTTAAATGGATATTCTTTTCCCAAACAATGTTATCTAAGCTTATATTTATGACATAAAGCTATTTGAATATTATCACTGCATAGTTTTCTTCTTCTTTTTTTTTTTTTTTTTTTTCTTTTCTGTCTTATATTTTTAAATTTATGAAGAGATACAGTTAGAAGTTAGTATTTGTTTGAAATGAATAAATAAAGCTTTTCATAATTAGAAAATACTTGATTTAAAAATATAAATAAATTAGTACAAAATATGAGTTAGAACTTTTTTTTTTTATGGATACTTTTTATGAATCTATATCCGTCATCAAAACAGCATTTGTCAAAACACAATGCAGTATTATTAGAATAAATAGTAAATTAAATTATAAACTGTTGCTGAATTCCATTTTTTTAAGTCAAGAGAATTAAATCGATAGAATTTCATGTTTTTTGTGTAAAAAAAGTTATAATTTCATAAGTATATATGGAATATTTTTTAAATTATTTGTTTGAGCTTAGGATGGTGTAATCTGATGTTGGAAAACCACATTGAAAAATTTAGTTTTTAGGACAGCTTTAGTATAATAGGAAATTGTAAGTCTTCCTTGAAAAACTTTCCAAATTTCATTTTTTATGCATTTCTAACGGCAACAGTAGTAGTAATTGCTGTTAAAATCCATTTGGAAATTGTTTTGACTGTTTATTTAGTAAATAATTTGTGAAAAAAATTCTGAAAGTACTTTTTATACATTCTGTTAAGCAACTTTTGTTTCTACCTGAACAATATCGTGCTGTTGTTGGATTCTGATGTACTGCCATTTGTATGCACTCCAACCAAAGATTTATTGAAAATATTTATAGTCAAGTTTCCTAATCATGGTACAAAGATGTATACAAATGGTTTTGAAGAAGGGTATCATTTGCTGTTTTTGATTTGTAATTTTTATCATTTGTTTATGTTGTTTTTGAGTATGAAAAATGGATGTGTATTTAGTTTAGAATATTTTTTAAGCAAAATATATCCATGGTTTCCACATTTTTAAAGATGGAAAATAATTCTTATGTTGCCTTAATTATTATTTTAACTATACAGGTTTTGATTTCAGAAAAAGTTAATATGAATAGTATTGAAGATCCATTCAATACATTTTGATTGTATGATTTTTTTCCAGTTAAGTGAACAATAAATGCTATCAAATCATTTTAAATCATTTTCCATGATGTTGTAATTCAATTGGTAATTTAATCGAGGCTTTTTATTTTTAAAAAAAAATCGAAACTTTCAACCACCAGCAAAATCAAATTTCACAAATTTTAAATCTATTAATTCTGTTGATTTATTTAAATGACTTTTTTTATCCTGCGCATAACATTAATTTCATTTTGGTTGTATTGATAATTCATTTTAAGGTAGTTTATAACATTGTTAGAAAATTCAAAAATAGTTTTCACGTTACAAACATAGATTCTAATTTATTATTGTCTTTACTCAACTAGTTTTTAAATACTTTTTCATTTTTTTAACAGCCGCATTCCTTAAAAATTTTTTTTTCACTTACTAAAAATGCTATGAAATATCTCATAAATTTATAAATAGTTTTTGATATATTTTTTCCAGTTATTATATGATAAGGATATTTTTTTTCTTTCGTTTTCTTCTAACTCTTATGTGAAATAATAAATGTAAGAATTTATTTATTCTTAAAAAATCGTCATTTATTTATTCTTAAAAAAATAAATAGAAGTTCTGAAAGGCTTGGTTACGAGACTGGTAAAATATCAAACTTTTTCATTGACACAATTTTTTATTTGTCACAAATATTATAACTGGGAACCAATCTCCATTTAATGATTTTAGGATCACTTATATAAACTAAATTCACTGGGTGGATTGACTGTGTCGGTGATTGGAAATCGGTAAATAATTCTAAATTCGACTATTTCCGATTCATTTTACAGAAAATTTCTTATAAAATCTTTTAAAAATTATTTCATTCCAAAATTGTATTTTGCCGACAGTTTGTCATTGCGTTTTTATACATGTTCAAAAATGTTTTAATTTTATTACAGAAATGTGACTTTCATGTTTTCGTTATGTGATCTTAATTTTTATTTGAAATTTTGAATGGCGCGAAAAAATATAATTGATAATTATTTTTTATTCAATCATTTATAAAAAATGAAAAAAATTAATATTTCATAAATAACACATTCTTTTTAAGACCTTTTTTCACTCTTATGTATTGAATTATCATAACATATTAGAAAAGATTAACAGTAAATTGCATAATATGCATTAGATAAATGAAGTAATTAAAATTTTTAATTTTTTCTCTCTTTCTTATATATAAACTACATTTATGTAAATTCCAAAATTTTCCAATGTAAATAGTTTATTTTTGAATTGCTTATTGTACAATTTTCACATGATATATTAAATTATATTTTTGAGATTATGTTATATTTTAGTTTTCTCATTGTTTATAGCCGATTTTTGATGCATTTAGTAAGACTTAATGCAAACTGTGTTGCAACTTACCTGACTTTGAAATTCTTGCTTACTCCCCCCCCCATAGAATTAAATTTCATTTCATATTTTCCTTATGTTGTTCACTAATCTGTTTCAAGCCGTATTTTTTTCATATGATATTTATAAATCTTTATAAGTTGAGCTTTTATCTTTCGTGCATTTCATATTAATCTAATAAATACAATTTCGATTCTTTTTGCTAGTGTAATTGCCAATGAAGAGTTCTCGTTTATGCGATACAGTGATAGTATTTACAATTATGAGTTAAAAATATTTGTCTCAATTAATTGGAATTTTTATAATGAAATAATATATTTTTTTTCTTTAGTATTCTTTTTCAACTACCATTGTAATAATATTGAGTTGAATATTCCATCAAAATCCTTTTATTAAAAAATATAAAAAAATCTTTTGACAAATATATAATTGAGTTTTTATCCCTTCTTAAAATATGTTCAGCTCCTTCTAAAATTTTAACATACATAATTATGGGAACCATGGTGTATCAGGTAAAAATAACAATTACAGACTTTTTAAAGATTGTTAGGTTATTTTTTTTTGTTAAAAATAATGGTATATATATATGGTTTTGATATTGGTGCTTTTTTTTTCTTTTGCTGAAACTCGATTTTTTTTATAGTAATTTATTATTTAGTTCTATCAAGGTGATTTGCGTGTGTAGTCAAATTAATATTGATTTTGAAATCTTTTTTGTTCTTATTGTACAAAGTTTTACAAACAATTCATTTGCAATGTGACCCAAAAGATGTTTTGTACTTAAGAGCTGCTATTTTGGCGAATGCTTAGGTAGTTTTTATACTACGTAGTGCAAAGAAGATTTGTGTTATATATATACATGCCAATAATTGTAAAATTATTTGAATGGTTAATTATTAAATTGTATATGAAAATTTATATGTATTTTGTGCTGAAGAATAAAACCATATCTTTTAAGACATTACCTTTCCTTTATTTGATGTTATATTTGAGTACTTATGCATTAACAGCAGATTATTATCGAATATAGGCAAATTTTAATTATTAGAACCGATTAGCGTATACTCTTTTGCCTTTTTTTTAAAATCAGCATTTGTGATATAGCCTGTTTGTGACGAATTATATATACAATATTAACAATATGAGCTAAGTAAAAAGGAGCACAGTAGAACCAAAATCACAACAAATAGAAAAAGAATCTGGCCTGAAGACTTTTTCAAGACTCACCATCAGGGAAGGATTCAAAATAAGCTATTTTTTCTGTGAGGAATCGGACAATATCCAATAGTATAGACCCCTCGTGATCCAAAAGTCCCCCGAAAATTTGGTTCATAATAGCGAAAACATTCACAAAATTAGGAAATATATTTTTTGTCTTAGAAAAAATAAAATTAAACGGTTAACAAATAATAAACTCGATTTAAAGTTTAAAAATTTTTACACTAAATGTGTAGCTCTAGATCTTATTAAATTTAAGCTTAATATTGAAAAACGATTTATTAATTAATAATGTAAATAATTTAAACAAAGAATTCTGTGTAATAAAATTTTTGGACATTGACTATGAAAAACTAAAGTTACCTGAAATTATGCAGATTAACAATGTCTTCTTTCCTTTAAAGTCTTTTTTCCTTTCAATCATATACAATGAATCAATGATATACATTTATAAAAGAGTATAAATATATCTCTTCAATAGCTGGTGCTTTTCTAATTATTAAATACTAGCCGCCTTTGGCGACCAGGTGGTTTGCCAATCTTACTGTGTTTAAAATTATCAGTTAAATACTTTAAGTAACCTCATTGTCAATTAAACTTGTCTTTTAATAGCTTCTTCATCAAAATATTTTTAAGATTCAAATTTTAATAGTCATATAAATCACTCACCCATTTATGAAGGTCCTAAACTCGTAATGCGCTATATTCCTTTCGAATTATCCGATGAGCTCTTGCAAATTTTAAATTAAAGTGGAAATGATTAAACTACAAATTGATATCAAAACATTTTTTTACCGTAACAAAGCATTTAAAAAATATAAGTAAAAGAGAATCATTATATGTACTACTGAATAATTACAATAATTTATGTAGTAAGTATTTCAAGAATATTCAACAAAAAATAAGATTTATCATAAAATTCATGTTTTAGCTTTACTTTCAAAAAATTTAAATTATTCGTATAATGATATTTTGTTTTGGTCTATAAACATAATTAAAAAATTATTAAGTCTAAATTTTATACATCTTTTAATTATAAGGAATCATATTCTACGAAATATTCCTGATGCTTCAACTTTCAAATAAATAAATGAAGGTTTCTATCTTCTGCTATCAAATTTGATCGACTAATGAAGTTTCGAATAGAAATGTTTGGAACATTCATCATTTTCATTCTCAGGTCAGTCTGTATTGAGAAATCCTGGATGATGATTGGGGTATCGTCTTTGGAATGGTCGATAAGGTGGTTTAAAATTACCCGTTTTTGAGAATAATGATCTTCAAATATTCATAAATCAATCAGTTTTAGAGACGGGGTTGATTTAAGTTTATTTCTTTTTATTTAAAAGCTAAACATTCTTCATTTTTTAAAGCCTTTATAGATTCATTTTACATATTATTTAGTTATTTACTTAATTTAATTAACTTTGCCTAATTTACTTAACTTAAATATATATATATATATATATATATATATATATATATATATAACCATGTTTGGCTCAAATAAAGCTGATATACTTAATTAATAATATTGTAAAAGTTAAAAAAAAAATCTTTATATTTTCTTTTAAAAAAAAACATATTTCATTTCATGCAGACACGTGCTGAAAATTATATTTTTATATGTTTAATTTGCAATAATTATTTATTTTTTAATTTCAGTTTTTTTTTCAATGATGACGACATATTGATAAAAAAATAATTTTTCCCTCCTCACTCGTAACGTGCTCATGCAGCTTAAATTTTATTGTTTTGTTCAAAATATATTGTACAAAAATATCAATAAAATATTTCTTTAAAAATTCGTAAAAACTAGACGCTTTAGCTGTATGTTAAAACACTGAGACCATTCGAAATTTCGCTTAATTTTTAATTATTTCAAATTCTAATTAAAAATTCGTAAAAAGGGCTCCGATGAGCTCATTACCGACCCCCAAAGTATACATGTACCAAATTTGGTAACTGTAGGTACAGCAGTATGGCCTACAGAGCACCCCCCCCCCAAACATACTGTGAGTTTCATTATAAGTATAGATTAAATGATGACAATAATGATATTCTATTCTAAAATGTCAGTTAGTTTTACAAATTCTGATTCGACAAAACTTTATCAGAAATTTCTAATTTTTTTATACGTGAAAGAAAATTGTTTTTTAAAAGGTGGTTAAAAAATAAATTTGTTTCGAATTGTTTTAACATCATTTATTATTATTCTCTTAAACTTTTTCAGAATTAATGACATGCAATTATAAAAAATATATATAAACTTATCTCTTCAATAGTTAGTATTTTTCGAATTATTAACTATAAAACAATAATAATGATATTCTATTCTTGCGAGTCATTTTGTTATACTAATTCTGATTTTACGAAATTCTGATCAGAAATTTATAGTTTTTTATCAATATGAGAAGGAAAAAATGCTTTATAAAAAATTTGTAAAACAATATTGTTTCGAATTGATTTAATATCCTTTATAATTATTCTCTTAATTTCTTTTTCAGAATAAATGATATACATTTATAAAAACTGTGTAAAGTTATCTTTTCATCAATCTGTTAAGTATCATATAATAACAAACGATGCTATTCTTTTCTAAAGAGTCAGTTAGTTTTACAAATTCTGATTTTTCGAAATTTTTAAAAATTAAACTTATGTGACCATCATTTATCTTTTTTATTTCGCAGATTATACTTTTTCAAACTGCAGAAGTAATGCTCTCCCCCTCTTTTTTTATTTGAATTTTAGAATAATAACTGAAAGATTACTTTTTTATTTTACAATCTTTCTGTCTCTTGATAGTGACCATAATTTTAGCCCTGAGTTTGGAAGAAATATTACAATTTCAAATGATGAGAAAAACAAGTGGAATTGCATTCCACGATATAATGTTTCCCTCACAGAGCACTAATGACCCTACAAATTTCTAGGAAGTGGGGATTCTGTAAAAATACAATGACTCTTATATACCTAAAAGAGCTAGCTTGGAACGTGGGATAATGCAGACGATTTTAAATTAGGCTTCTCCATAATGTTTCCTCCCAAGATGAATGGAAATTTTAATAGCTACTTCTTTCTCGTCTTCATAAAATAATGTCTGTACAGAAACCGTTATTGTCTTTTTAATGGTATGCCTCATCTAGAGTTTTTGAAGTACATTCCATATACATGACAACAGCTATTTTTAGAAAAAGTTTTTCTGATGAAATATCGTTGCCAGAACGGAGTTGAAAAGTTAAAATGTTTCAAGATATCACTATACTTGCTTCTATCATCATGCAAAAGCAACGTTCATAAAATTAATTAGGCAGATAGAAACTAGCGTACAATTTATTTCATCATTATGCTCAAACGATGCTTTTATAGCGTGAATTTTAGAAACTTAACGACTTTTGGAACATGTTCTTATAATCATTCGGCCATTTTCCTTCGTAGGAATTCTGATATTTTGAGTAAAATAGCAAAAAATTTTCCGATAGATTTAAAAATTCCATTTTTGGGGGGCGTTTGTACAAGAGGTACTGAACCAAAAAAAATTTCTTATAAGCTAAAACTTTCTTTAAGTACGCAAATTAATAAAATTAAAAATATAAATTAAAAGTTAGGCTTCATTCTGATTAGAAATTTTGGGATTATTGTTATTTCCTTCTAATTATAAAATTAAATTTTTTAAAAGTTAGTACAATAAACATCAATAATTGTGTTGTCCATTACTTCTCTACAATGCGTAACTTTATTTTTAAAGCTTGAATATTAAACATAAATTATGTACATTGCTTAAAAGATATTTTTAATCTAATTTGTATTTTTTAAGGCTTAATCTGTCTGTCATGTTTCATATGTGCATGCTAATCACTGTTATTCAGTTATTGTCAAGTAAGGTATGTTATTTAGATGTTTGAATTAACCCTTTAGCTGCGTAATTCTTTAAAATCACTATTTAGATGCGAAAGTTTGGAAATAAATTCAAATGTTTTTCAAAGAAAGTAAACTGATACTATATGTCACTCGATAATAATATAATATAATACAAATCTGTAATCGTAAAACTAACCACTCTAAACTGCCAAAAACGTGGCATTCTACAGAAAATGGACTGGTTGCCAACCCGCAAAACGTGGAATACGCAGCTGTAGGGTTAATAATATGCTGAAGAATTACTGCTATTTATTAATTAGAATTGTTTCAATAGAATCTATTTGGGCAAATGGAAACATTTTTCTACTTCTTTTTACTAGAAAATTTAAAATATTTTGATGGTCACGACTAATATGAAGTAGTAATACGAGTGCAATCTTGTCGAAGTGTACGGAGTACTTGAATGGCTGACATCTCGAAAGTATGGCGGTTGGAAACTAAGGCCGAGTCCTAAAGTTCATGACTGGCAACGGTGCAACTCTTTACTTAACGGAATTAATCCTGTTAAAGAAATGAAGATAACTCGATCCCACAGCTTTAATATACTCACTAGGGGTTCGGGGACCAACCATTGTCACGTTAATTTTTTATTTCTATAAATGAGTGCCTCAGATAGGCAGTGTATTTCTTTTATTTCAATGTGTATTACCTACGTGGAATTAAAAAAAGTATGTACAATGGGCGAAGATAATTTTTTTTCAGATTTTTAAAAATTATTTTTATTAATTGAAACTAACACTTAATCAAACTGAGCATCCTCCATGGTTTACACTTTCCACGTTCAACATGGAGGATATTTTTTCAGGAAAAAAGTAAAGACTCCTGTGTTTTGGGTACATCTCATGCATGACTGCATAGTAATTTATTCCAATATAATTTTTATAGTATAAATAATTTTCATGTTAACTTTTCATAAATTATTCTCCTACTAATACATTACATAAATATCTAATTTCTCATAAAATCTTTTTTTTTTTTGCAATTAATTAAAAAAGAATATAATGACTTTAAAAAAAGTTATGAGTCAAGAAATATTGTGCGAGTATTTTTACTCTTACTCGAATTTCTCATTCGATTTGCAGGACAAAAAGTTCTTTTCTAAATGTGCCAATTTTGTGCAATATTAATACTTGGATGGTGAATGCCAAATAAGAAAGGATTAAAAAATTTTTGTTAGATTTGCATCTAAGAACTAAGAAAAATTTAAATGTTTTTTTCTTATTAACTTTTTGGCATGTAACTGCAAATAAAAACTAAGTACTTTAAAATTAATTTTTTTTGCATAATTAGTTTAGTTTTATTAACGTCCCATTTAAAGCAACACGAGGGCTATTTTGGGACGTACCTCGTAATTTTGAACCACGGTCAGATGACGAGGACGACACCTGAACTGGCACCCCCCTCTCCGCACCACACCACACCAGCGGGAGGACGTTTGGCTTGACAGATTTAACGTGCAACAGACCCCCTCACACGACGGATTTTCAGTGGAATCGTGTCTCGAACCTGAAACCCTCCGGTTTCGAGGCCGAGACTTTACGACCAGGCCACCGCGGCCCCCTTTTTTTACATAAAAATTTATTATCAGGTCATTAATTTTATTTTTAAGCATTTTTAAAAATAATTTTAGTAAATTTTAAAAGTTATTTTAGATGTATTTTACTACAATACTTTTTATTGTTTCAGTTTCTGCATTTATAAACGTGCATGTTATTATTATATGCATTTTTTGTGGGCACATAATTGTTACTATTATTTTATTAGAAATTTTTAAAAAATGAAATAAATATAAATTTATTAATAACAAAATAGTGTCATATTACTATGTTTTGAATTAGTTTCCACTTATCTTTTATATATTTTTCATTTGCAATATTATCCATTTCTATAAACCATTCTAGTTAATTATTAATAAACTAATAATTATTGTCACAACTACAGCAACAAAAAGTTAATTATTTTTGATATTGCATAATCTGATAGAATAACAATTTTTTTTTTTTACTTTTTCAAGGAAAATAAGTATTCTAATTATTAACATTTTTATGAAACACTGTAGCTTTCCTCAGAAAATAATTATTTGAAGAATAGCGCTATTTATTAAGTATTTCGTAAATAATGTTAATAATTTACCAAAGAAATGGAGCATCCTTGATATAGTTTGAACTTTAAATCTCCATTCATACGTGCATTGCAAAATGGTAACAGGAAATAATAAATGCTAGATACTAAGAAATAATTGCCACTTGAAAAGTAAATAATCTTGCACAAAATAAGGAAGGCCACTTAGGCATGTTTTGCTTTCAACATAATATCCGGTTTCTACACTTCATTGGTTGCTTTTATTAAATGTATTAATGTTACAATCATGAGTAGGATATGAAAATGCAAGTTGTAAAATAAAACTATACGATCAGCAGACGGTTCATTACGTACGAGTTGTATTCATATACGAGTATACGAGTTGGAGATTCAATATTATATTTTAATAAAGTTTTGAAATAAAAATAAATTTTATTAAAGTAAGCTGGGGAATTCTTGAAAATAAAAATCGTTAAACTCAGGAGGACTTTTATCCAAATAAATATTATGTCTAATATAATGTAATTTATTATATATAGAAGGAATTGTAGAACAATATAAAAACATGTTTTTCTATATATTTTTTATTAAGAAATCAAAAATATTGTTATGAACCTGTAATTTTGCTTCCCAGCGCGATTAGTATCATCACAAAAAAAATGATTGACAGTAATTTGCATTGGATGCTGCTTGATGATACATAAGGGATTCCAGAGCTTGGCGACCATTTGGCTAGATAATTTTTTTGATCCATCAGTTAGGAACCGAGATACGTCCTTATACTCCCTGATTGCTCCAGAAACGTCTAGTCCCGCCTCTATAAAAGGCCGGTAATCTCAAACTAGGGCAGTCATCAACGGAGTCGCTGGTTATAGCAATAGTCCTGGAGAGTGACTTTGGTCACGGATAGGAGTTCTGAATGGAGGGCTCGATGAGAGAATACCGAGGTAACGGCGGAGTGCTGAATAGTTGTGCGCCGTATCTTGCCGTTACTGTGTCTTCTATCGAAGCCTGTTGTGTGTGTCATCCTGAACTGAGGCCTAGTCACGAATTGAAGTAGGGAGTCGGCAGTCAAGCGAGAAGAGACATAGAAAGTTTTAGCCGTCTAGAGAGACCGTGGAGAAAAGATCCGAGGACCCCTTCCCCTGATGAATCCTGCCTGGCCGCTTTGTGTGCTGTGGACTACTGTCTACTTGTCTGTTGTTACTTCCAGATCTCTACTTGTGGACTACCATTTGCTATATAGTACTGTTGCTATTTTGGTGATAGGTAGGATCGAACCTGAGACCTTACGGATGGTAGCCAGATGACATGACCACAAGACTAAAAGTGATCACCCAGTCTTGAGTATGTTATCTGGCTTATAAAGCTTCCACTACAATACTCCCCCTTCAGTGAGAGGTAAGACGAACGATATTTTTGTTTCTGTTTTGTAGTGATCTTATTGTAAATTTTTAATGCGTCTTACCCATTTTTTCTCTTTTGTTTTTGGCTGATTATTTATCAGCTTAATTCATTTTTATTTGGCTGATTATTTATCGCCATTTTTTTTAATCGGCTGATTATTTATCGCCGTTTTTTTTTTAATTTTTTCGGGTAGAGGGCGCTACAACAGCTGAATGAAGGTTGCGTTTTTTGTTTATTTTCATCGTCCTAGGTCACCAATGTTGCTATTTTGGTGATAGGTAGGATCGAACCTGGGACCTTACGGATGGTAGCCAGATGACATGACCACAAGACTAAAAGTGATCACCCAGTCGTGAGTATGTTATCTGGCTTATAAAGCTTCCACTACAGTACTGCTGTGTGCTGTCTTGTTCGTTCCTGACTGTAAATATTTGTCGTCTTTGTGCTGTCATGTCTTCGTGGAAACAAATGTCGTAGTTGTATCTTGTACTGAGGCCTGCTGATTTGTGTTTATCTCATACCATACACACACTATACAGAAACGAATCCAGTGGATAGGAAATCCGTCAAAGTATTGTTTCGGATTTCCTATTCTTCTAATCCGTAGGGCTCGTTTATAAAGTGGGTGTATGGTGTGAGCACACAGTGAAGAGTCTTTTAATAGACGAATGCCGGTGACGTTTATTTACAGCACGTAGACAGCACAGCACAAAGACAATAAATATTTACAGCACAGAGACGACAATTATTTGCTGCCGAGACGAATACACAGTAGCACACAACGACAGTAGTTCTCAAGTAGTAACAAAGTCCACAGTACTGGGTATAGAACTCGACGCTGCTTTCTCAACAGATTACAAGGCACACAGCTCAGTTCAGCACTTGCTTGACTCCGCCATTGCCTCACTATCCTCTGGAAAACTTGTTATTTATCGTTGATCCCGACTGTTACTGTCGGAAGCTTGAAATTGAGGCCCTTTTATAGTTCCCAGGAGGCGAGGCTAGAAATTTCTGGATCAATCAGGGCGTATTTGGAAGTATCTCGGTTTCTAATTGACGGATTAAAAAAAAATCCCGATTTTTCGAACATTACCCATTTTGTCGCCAAATGGTCGCCAAGCTCTGGGATCAATAATGTGTCATCAGGTAGCATCCAATACAAATTACTATAAATTATTCTTTCTTATGAGGACATTAATCACGCTGGGAAGCAAAATTACAGGTTCGTAACTATACTTAATAAAAAATATATAGAAAAATGGAACAACTTTGATATACACCCCCAAAAATTACGCGCAAAATCTGGCACTCCCTACGGACTTTTTAGGGTTGCTTTTTAGGTAGGATTAATTATTTGTGTTTCGCGATAATCCATCTTGGCGAGAAAAAAAGCGCCAAAAGCTGGTATTTTGCTTGGCGAGAAAAAAAAGTCGCCAAATTTCCAATTTGGGGGTGTATATCAAAGTTGTTCCAGAAAAATATTTTTTTATATTGTTCTTCAATTCTTTTTATATGTATTAAATTACATTATATTAGACACAATATTTATTTGTATAAAAGTCCTCCTGAGTTTAACGATTTTCATTTTCAAGAATTTTCCAGCTTCCTTTAATAAAGTTTATTTTTATTTCAAAACTTTATTAAAATATAATATTGAATCTCCATTATCCATATAAAACTCCAACGTAATGAGCCGTCTGCTAATCATATAGTTTTATTTTTACAAATTGTATTTTTATATCCTACGCATGAGTGCAACATCAATACATTGTTTGATAAAAGCAATCAAAGAAGTGTAGAAACTGGATCTGCTTCGCTATACTCTGGAAGACGTTATTTATCATCGATTCCGACTAGTAATGCCGGAACCTTGAAACTTATGTGCTTTTATAGTTCTCACGAGGCGGAGCAAGAAATTTCTGGACTAATCAGAATGTATCTGGACGTATTTCGGGCCCAAACCGACGAATCTTGAAACATTGGGAATTTTCAAATTCCCAATGTTTCAAGAATTATCCATTTTGTTGGCAACATCGCCAATTTGTCGACAAGTCGCCAAGTCTTAGCCAAGTTTATCGCCAAGCTCTTTGATAATTTCTAAGAGCATTCAGCAGCATAGAGTACTGTAAATCATTCTTTCCGATGATAGGGCCAACTATGCTTGGAAACAGCATCACAATTACAATATGTTGTTCCAGAATGTACAGGCAGGTTCATATCCTCACATCAATTCTCTCAAAAAAGATAAAAATATAATACAATAAAATATAATAATAATAACATTATGCCTAAATTACTGTTAAAGGTGAAATAATTACGATAAGCTTATTTTTATTTCAATATATATTGATGGAAAAATTAAAAAAAATGTATTGAACATCATCTCACTTTAAAATCATACAATTACATTACATTTTCAATTATTAATAAACTTTTAAAATATATTATAGTCTAGAAGTGTATAAAAATAGATTTAATAGAATCTAATTTCATCAAACAGATGTATAAAATTTGTAATTATTATAGTTAAAAATTTCATGCAAATCTAATAAAGAATTTATCGCATGTGTTTCAAATTCTGAAAAATATATAAATTTTGAGAAAAATATGATAAAAATCTGTATTTTTTTTTATCATAGGAGCACTTGTTAATTACATTTTTAGGTTTTAAATTTTTAGATTTTTATTTTATAAACATATTTCGGAAATTAGTAAAATACCTCTTATTTTATAATATAATAGAATTTTTTCTTAATTAAAAACCTTTCATAATGTATAGAGATTTTTATTATATTGCTCTTGCTAGAAATTTAAGAAACAACTATATTTTTTAGAATACCAAGACATTTTTTAGAAAGCCTAGGGATTCTAAATAAAGTATGAAATATGAGAATCATTATGTGCGGCTTTTTTAGATCATTTACAATACCTAGCACAGAATGATAAATGATATTTATGTAAACTATGAAATAAAAGTTCATGATAAAACTATTATTTGAAAGACTTATACTCCCAAAAAATACAGATGTTATTTAAAAAAAAATAATGCCATTAATAAGAGTGCACTTAAAAAACTTTTAAATAAAATAATCAAGACAAATAACGCCCTGAAAAAAATTTATACCTTTTTTTATTAAAGGAAACAATATTTTCATATAAAAAATTAATTGGTATATAACGCTTGAAACGAATTGTGATATAACGGAGTTTTTTTTGTAAGTTTGGTTGTGATTATCGAGATGAGTCAAAGATGTATTTTATTCTTTACCAATTTGTTATTTGCCATTCTATAGAATGTTTAGGGATTATGTAAAATTTTAATTGTTTTGTACATTAAAACTGTTTAGATGTCTATAGAATCATAGTTTTCATATAATTTCGATTACACAAATATTGGATAAATGGGCCCTTTTATTTCATTTATTTAATGAAGGTGATGTAATCCAAATTTTTTTGTTGTGTAAAGCATAAAACAGGTTGCGTAAAAAAGATAAATCCAAGATTTATGACTTTAAAGTTTAACCTTTACAATTTGAATGATGTTGCATTTATGAACGAAATATAACTAATATCGTTAGTCAAATTTCATGCCATCTCGCTTTTTGTTTTAAGTCATGCTCCTTATTTCCACAAAGGATAGATAATGAGTTGCAAAATTGTTCTCTCTACCAACCAAATTCAAGAGTAAAACTAAAATTCAGTGCATATTAATGAAACAAAATATATATATTTCTCCTCTCCCACATCGAAATGAGATGAGATACTTTCGACATGATAGTTAGATCGCGTCACCCTCGAGGATACAGGGAAAAGTGGGTGCTTGGCTCTTTTTATCGATGATGGGATGTATTTTCTTCCGGAAGGATTGTACCGTGGTTAGTGATGGCCCTTAGGACTCAGCCGCAGTTCCCGCCAGTGTTGCTGTTGAGGTGGTCCGGCCGTTGAGTATTTATTATTCATGTGAGTATTTATTTATTATTGAGTATTTATTATTTTTGTTTAACGGAGAGCCAGTGATAAGACTTACACCTAGCCCTCAGCGCATGATACTATTTAATCATCTCTTTGCTATTTGTCGACGATGAGATGCATTTTCTTAGGGAAGGATTGTACCGTGGCCGGTGATGGCCCTTCAGACTCAACCGCAATTCCCGTCAGAGTTGCTGTTGAGGTGGTCCGGCCATTCAATATTTATTATCCATGTTCCTTTGGGTGGATTGGAGAGGCAGGGATAAGACTTACACCTAGCCCTCAGCGCATGATACTATTTAACTATCTCCTTGCTTTCTAAACAATATGGCGTATTTATGGTTACAGAATAAAACTTTTTTTTTGCTTTAAGTTCTTTTAATGAAATAAATTCGTTTACGTATAAAACGCGTCTCGTTAATTTAATTCTAGAATTTAGTGACTATATAGTGAATTTGCTGTTATTCTTATAACAATAATTTTAATGTTAACGATAGATTTTTTTCTAATGGATTTGTTGCGAAAAGATCCAGATGATTCAATTAAGTGTTTAATTTTTTAAAATTTTATTTTCTCTTTATGAAGTATGAGAAGAGAAATATAATCCTTAAAGAACTCAAACGCTGTATTTTTGCGAATCACCACGCTTCAGTTTTGTTACAAAATATGCTTAAAATATTTTTTAAAAAAATACTAAAACTGTTGGAAAAAATTTCTGGAAATGAAAATTCATATAACTGGAAAAGGTAACGTATTGAATTTTGAAGTGATTAAATATCTATTTATGTGTGTGGGTGTTTAGGGGTGGTGGTACTTATAAGGCAGTTACCTCGGGTGGTTAGGCTGAGAGAGGCTGAGAATTAATCGATTAAACATTTTATTTTCCTAGTTGTTAATGAAATAAGTTTGTAAAAATTACAAATTTTATGAAAGGTAGCACATTAGAATAATACTAACACTTTTTATCACCTATAATAGGTCAAGATTTTTTATTAGTATGCTTTGTTCTTTGAATATTTAAGAAATTGAATATTTGCTTTAATAATTTGTGAAGAAAATGAAATTTGAAAAGTCCGGAATGATAATAAATAAATAAAAACAAATACATATTCACTAAGTTAAAAAGTATCAGCCCAAAATACATCCTTAATATGTTAAAAATGTAATGCTAAATCGATCCTCTCATTAAATGAGATGCTGTATTATATAAACTGTCTTGGGTTGCAAAATACTGAAATCAGCACATGTATAAAAAACGATTTTTTTTGCAATAATTTTCTACAAAATCATCAAAAAAATTAAAACTTCTTAAAATTTTTATAATCCTTTTTTATTAAACTTTTTTTTATCCAGGAAATAAATATTTTCCAAATTTAGATCTCTAAATCCAACCATTTGTTTTATAGAGTATTTTCCATAATATTTAATCATCATTCCGAATTACGAAGATAATGTCAACCTATTAAACATTATTTTACTTATAAATATTCTTTTAATACAATGATCAAATACAGCTCTTATATAGTTTAATATTGGTACTGATCATAAAAATTGAAAAAAAAAAATAGAAGTATATTTATATAATACACGTATATCAAGGATAATAATTTAAAATTTCAAAATTTTTGAGAGAATTAGAAAATTTTAAAAATTGGATGCGATTAAATATGATGGATATTTAATATTTAAAGGGGAAACTGATGTCATTTTAAACGGTAACTCTGTATATGAATGCAAATTAAACCGCAACATGTAATTAAAATAACTATCGATACTCGTTGACTGGTTGTCAAAAATTTATGACCTCATATTGTTCATCGCTTTAAACCATCACACTCAATTATTAATGCACAAGAGATTAATATTTAAACTGCATCAATCCATTCTTAGTAAATGTGTATGCTTGTAGGAGAGATATTTTACTATTATCTTGAATTCAGTGATTCGGGTTGCCTAATTTCACAAATGAACGCATATTTAGACGTTTCATTAGGTAATGTATACCACTAAAGGAATCTTAAATATATATGAAACGTTAATACTGAGATCTACAATGGGTTTTGTATGACCGAGCAAATTGGAGTAATTGCAAAGCTAGAGCTATGGCTAATATTAGTATTCCAATCCTACTAGGTGTGCAGTTACACTATGTACTTGATTACATTTTGGAAATGGTTTCGCCTACATCTATAGATTCTCGAGTATTATACACATGGTCTATTACATAAAGTGATAATTTAGGTTGATGTGCTTTTAAATTTTAACTGAAAACGGATTTTATGTTAAACAACCACTGTTCCACTAAAACTATAATTTTCATTATTTATCTCTAATTAAATATTGCTTAATTATATGAAAAATGGTAGAAACCATTTTGTAGCTTATTAATAAATAAGAATTTTACTCTTGAGGCTTTCCCTTTATTTAGAAGACTATCGTGTATATTTTAAATAAAAGCTATATTGATTGTCTTTATCAGTATTGTATACATCATTCCTGAAAAAGTAATTTTTATTTTTCACTTTCTATGAAACCAATCACAATAAAAAGATTGTTTTTATTTAATTGTATTAAAAATATTTAATGTGAGGTAATATTTTGTTTTCATATTAAATGTCTTGTTTATAAAAGCAACTTTAAAACAACTGCGAAAATTAAAATTAAAATAATCTTAAAAATTATTTATAATACTGAAATGCTCAGAAAGTTCATAGATTCTAATACAATGCTAATTTCTCTTAAAACAACAACAACAATAAAATGAATAAATTCTGTTGTGAATTTGGATTCTTTCAGTTTGTTAGTCGATAGAGAAACATTCCTTTAGTGACAAACCACGGCTTTTACTAAACAAGGAGAAACGAATACACAGACGCCAAATATACAGCGGAGATGAACACACATAATACATAACAACACACTGCAATAAACAGTTGCCTACGAGTAGTAATTGGTAGTAATAACAACCAAGCACCAACCAGAATTTAGTAGGAGGAGGGTATCTATGTAGCTTCACTCTACAGTCTCTCCAAACGTCTGCAATTCTTCACTGTGCCCTTGATTCAGCTGCATGGAGCTGCCGACTCATTGCTATACGACTGGTTGGTTATTCCACACACAACTCGAGGCTGCTTCTATAATAAACACCAGGATTCAGCACACAGCTCCATACATTGCTTTCGCTTTGCCGGACTGATATAAATATTCGCTGCTGCCTCGATATGCGACTCTTAACCTTTCGACGCTCTATACACAATTGTCTTCAGCTTAGACCGTAGGTCTTTTATACTTCCCGGAGAAGGGTAGTGTAGGTTTCGGTAGGCTCCATCGCCAAAACTTGAAAATTCCAGTGTTATCTATTTTCCCACCAAAGTTGCCAAACGGCTGCTAAATTTGTCGCCAAATGCTAACATCGCTGATTCGGCATCGGATCAGCATCCAACGTAAAATGGTCTTTCCAGTGATTGAACTAATTGTGCTAGGAATCATTAAAATAGATTTGTAACAATACATTGTTGAAATCTCTCGTTAGCAGAAAGAATATATAGCATGATATATTTTATCTTAAATACTAATCAAAATAGTTGCAGTTTTTTTCATTTATTTCACAACGCTGCGGTTTTAAATTCTTCTTCTTCCTTCATAACAGTTTATACCGAATCCAATATATTTTCAATATTCATCTACCTACAGAAAAACTGTATAAATTAATATGTTAAAGTCAATGAAATTAGAATACAAAGATTGATTTTCAATTTTAAGAATAAAATGCTAGATTTTGGGCAAAATCGGGGATCCTCTTTCCGTTTAATATTGTCTTGTTTAAAATTATTCTTCCTAATTTTTAAGTGTACTTATTAAATATAATAATATAATTATTAAATGTATTAAAAATAATTATTTATGAATACATTAACTAATTAACAGAAATTATTTTATCCTTAGTTAATATTTTCAGTTGGCCTTTCTAAGAGTTTTTCACAGTATGGCAAGTTTCAGAAAAAATAATGTTCCATTTACTATACCTTTGCTGAATACTTTGTTTAAGACTTACGTAGGTTTAAAATTTATTTTCACCATACATGCAAAATTTAAGCACTTTGAATTCGAAATGCTATTACAACTTTAGTAACTAACGTAATGAAATATAGTTTGAATTATTCCATGTCAATAATTACATCTTAAAACTTTCTCAATGTAATTAAGATTCTGAAAAGTTTAATTTTGAAACGAATAAAATCATTTTCAAAGAGCCATACACGAGAATGTCGAAATCTCTCGAATTATTTTATTAATTCTGCTATGGCAGCCTTCTTATACTTTGCTTTTTTTTCTACTGGCATTTTATTAAGCATCAAACAAGAACAATAATGTGCCAATCTTTTTTTCCTTAGTCAGAAGTGAAAACTGAAGTAGAACAAATTCATTCAGGAAAAATTCTAAAATTAATTAATTTTTGAAAATGAATTCTAACATTTTCTTTTCCTAATCTTTTTCATTTTTTTCTCTCTTTTCCAATTTTATATTTGTCGGCCGCATAAAATACTGTTTAATTTTCTGACACAAATTCTTTTTCTTTCATTGTTACTTTCTTCTCGCTTGATTATTTTGCACGAAAAAGGGGAAAAAAATCGAACATAAAACACAGAATTAATTATGAAGAACACCAAACGATAACTTCGTTGTGCGAATATTTATTTCGGAAAATGCCTTTCTCTTTTTTATTTTCTTCTGGCTTTTTTTTGCCAAACTAAAACAGGCGATATAAAAAAATGGTACTTTTATATTCATTTTTCATTATTCATATGCATCGTACAAATTCGGTAATAGGATTAACAGGTAAAAAAGAATGCCGTCCGCTTTGTGAAGATTGCAGCCTTACTGGATGTGGGCGGGAACACAGTTTAAAAATTCGATCTCCCTTTCATCTCGAAATTTCGTGCGTGTTGTACGGATTAGGAGAGCGCTTACCACGAGGGTGGTTTTAAGTCACGGAACCACCATGATGAAATTGTCGCTATGTAGCATACGAACCTCGGGACAGAGGCAACGTGCCTTCTTGAGAAGGGGGAAGATAATCGTAAAAAAGGGGGGAGAAAGGCGGCATTTTAATGAAGTTAAAGTAGCTCCTAAAAAAATCGATGGCAGCCCGCTCTCATTCGTAATTTCCGCAATTTCCTAAAAACTGTAGTGCAGTTTTAGATCATTCCGTAAAATTTTATGAAACTTTAAAGGAATTCTCTCTATTTTGTTTTTTAGAACCACAGTTCCAGCCCAAATGAAATTTCTGCCCCTTTTGTAAAGAACACTTAATTTTTGAAATAAGTTTTTTTGGTAGATGTCAATGGAATTTTGGCATGATTCTTAATGAAATCATTTTAAGTTTTTTTTCTTTTAAGTTAAAGGTCACTTTAAGGAGTTATGCAAATAAATGTTTCAACGTAATTTTTACAACAAATGTTTTTTCTAATATATATGTCTTGTTAAAAAAAGCCAATTCTTAATGTGCATTAGTACATAAAAGGACTAAATGAAGAATTTTATGAAATTTTTAAGAATATTTTTTGTTCTGTTTTTTAGAATAACTGTGTTATCCGAAACTTCAACCATTTTGTAAATAACACTTTCCTTTTGAGATAAGTGTTGTTAGAAAATGGTCGGGAAGTTTTAGATTATTCGGTAAAATTTTATAAAACTTTAAGATTTTTTTTTTAGAACTATGGTACCAGCCCAAAGGAAATTTCCTCCCGTTTTGAGAAGAATCCATTTAAAAAAAAAAAGTTTCGTTGGAAGATGTTAAAGGAATTTTGGATTAATTCTTAATAAAATAATATTTAATTTCTTTCAGCTTCAAAGGTGATATTTATACGAGCAATTTTAAGAAGTCATATAGTAATAAAAGTTTGAAGTAATTTTTAGAATTTTTTTTTTCTTCTAATGTATATCTAGAAAGAAAAAGTAAATTGCTGAGGTGGATTCACACGAGACTAACTACTGCGTACCATCGTTGCTTCTCTACTGTTGTCCCTGTATTGTCCCTGTATTGAGCAGTTGAGACAATGTCGTAGGGACAATGGCCAATGGTTGTCCCGAAGACTATTGGAAGATCACGCCTACTTCTGGAAAATCACGTGACTACAACGGGACAATAGCCAACGGTTGCCCCGACGGGACAACCATTCGTATTGTCCTCTTGTGGTCACGTGGTTTTCAGGAAGTAGGCGTGACCTTCTATTTTGAGCAATAGTTAGCCTCGTGTGAACCCACCTTTAATGTGCGTTCATATGTCAAAGGATTTAATATAAAATTTTATGAAACTTTAATGGGTATTTGCTTTCTTTTTTATCGCTTCGCCAGCTTAAATGAAATTTCTGCCTGTTTTGTAAAGAACACTTTATTTTTTAGATAAGTTTCGTGAGAAGTTTTCACAGAATTTTGGTATAATTCTGAATGAAATAATTTTAAGTTTCTTTTACTTTTTTGGATGGTATTTATAAGAAGGGTATCTTTAAGACGTTTTACATATAAATAAATATTTTTAGTAATCTTTACAATTTATTTCTTATTCTATAATGCATATCTGGTTAAAATATTTTTTAAAGACACATTTATATCTAAAAGAATTCGTACGTTTTTGAGTTATTAAAAAATTATAAGAAACTCTAAAGTGTTTTTTTGTTTGTTTTTTAAAACCATTGTGCTATTCTAAATAACCCGTTTGCCTATTTTGTAAATAATACTTTATTTTTGAGACAAGTTTTGTTAGAAATTGTTACGGAATATTTGCATAATTCTTGATGAAATAGTTTTAAGTTTACGCTAGTTTTGTAGAATTTCCATAATTTCTCGCCATAGAAAGTCAATTTTAGGAGCATATTTGTGTGTAAAAAAATTGAATACAGAAGGTCATAAAATGTGTTTAAGTAACGAAAACGGGAAATAATTATATTGCTATGGTCTTTTGTAGTTGTACAATATTTCATGGTCAAATATACTATCAATAATGCTATTTACCTCTTTTTAAATATCATGAATAATTATTCGTGAAATCTTAGTATTTTTTGAGTTATTATAGACGTCAGTTATATCTAGTGTTTTTTTTTTTCATTTTATTAATTAAAAGTTAACTATTTGATTAATTGATACTCATTAAAATCTTCATTTATACTTAATTTCTTAATTTTTTCTATATATATCAGTATTTTAAAGAGAAATCTGAAGTATTTATTACTTCAATGTAATAAAAGTTTCACACATTATATATATGCTGCTTGGTGCTATAACAGCCGTTATGTTATTTATAGAAATCAGACGGTAACTAAAAGATATTTTATTTTATTAATAAAATACTCTGTTTTAGTATATGGATAAATTACTTTATTTGTGGTGCTGTGATGCCATTTCAGTGAAAATATAATAGATATTTATAAATTTACTTCCAATTTGTCCGATCACTCAATTTTTATGTCAGTTTTATGAGTTCTATTTTTCAAAAATTGTTATTAATAAATGAAACAATTATGCTTAAGCAATTTTTAAATTTCAAATTAAATCTGGGATTATACTATAGAGAGCTTAAATACGCGGATTTTTAAAAAAAGTTATATAATATTTTGATGCAAAAACATTTTATATAAAATATTACAACGCACAAAATCCCCTTACCCTCTGTAATTTTATTTTAAATTAAAATAAAAATATTAGCCGTAATAAATGATGTGAATCAGGAGCTTTTTGAAAATGATATTGCAATTTTCTCTGAATAATTTTAAAAAACCACTGAAGTCTAATTTTTCATGTATTATTAATAATTTTTGAATAATGTTATTCACAAGATCTAATTAAAAACTGAGAGTGACAACGAACTCGGAAGTAAATTGACAATACCTATGATTTTTTTCACTGAAATGGTATCACAGCACTCTAGATAAAATCATTTATCTGTACATGGAAATACAGTATTTAATTAATAAAAAATAAACCATTTGTCATGAAGCATTCATAAAAATTTTGCCTATACTGATAAGGAGAAAAAATTGTAGAACATTTATTCAATAATTTGGAATTTTCTAGAATAAAAACGATTTTTGAATGCCATTTTCTTGTATATTGAATATTTGATTGGAAATTTATAAAACGATTTTTCAGCCAATTGAGAATTTTTATCCAAACTAACAAGTTCTGGATGTAATCCCTAATAAGACGGTAAATGAATGTAGAGATTAAAACTAATTACATTCTGACTATTAGTTATGTTATTAAATAATAATTTTTTAGTTTTATTAATAAAATTTTTATCTTGATAATTCTGCGAAAATACATAAAAAGTTATACCATTTTTATTGAAAAAAAAAATGTTATGGTCTTCCATTTTGAACAAATCAATATTTTACTCTCGTGATATACACTATTTGATAAAACAATTTTTTTAGCGTAATAGATAGAAGTCGTCTGCACCAAATATATTTGTCAGAAGTTAAACTGGATTTCACAATTTATTTCAAACGCCCGGAAAATTTTTATGGTAGTTTTTCTTTCTTTCTTTTTGAAACCCATCTCAGTTTAGATCATTACCGGGTCGCTAGCCATTTGAGTCGAATAAAAAAAAGTCCCTAACCAACCACAAATCATGTTAATAATAACGATATACTATCTCTTTGAAACATCTACGAGATACCTATTTTCTTTTTTTCTGAAGAAATGTAACTCCTTTTTGTCTTTTATAGATATTTTCGAACTTTTTCCAGAATCTTCATTAACGTTGAAATTCTTGCCATTTTTCTCGAGCGTCTTAATTTTATTAATGTAAAGTAAAAATAACACTCAACATTTAATTAAACTCATTTCAGCATGAATGAACTAATAATGGCACATGTCATTACTTGGATTATTTTGTAATAATGAAATGTGGCTTACGTTTTTTGATAGCTTTCTATTCTCAAAGTCAGATAATTTTCATACTTTTTCCATTAAAAATAAAACGCCCAATTATAAAATAAATGAAGCTGCGGTTTTTTTTTTAAAAATAAATATAATAAGATATGATTAGGAATGCATGAGTTTTTTCTTATTTTTAGTAAATGCACATTTTTTTTAATTTTTGATTTCAGTTAGATTTATGTCTTAGTTTGAAAGAATACGCGGATATTTGAGATAGGCAATCTGAATTTCGAACCATATTTAGATGATGAGGACGAAATCTCAACCAGTATATCACACCTCCAAAATTCCTTCGCCATACTAGTGGGAAGACGCTTGATTCTTGGTAAATAATAAAGGCTCAAATTTTCAGCGGATATTTTGTAGAATGGAGTCTCAATCCCATGATACTCCATTCTCGAAGATAAAACTGCCAAGAGGTCACCCCTGCTGTATATAACGGAGTAATAAATCCGTAATCAAACAATAGTAAGATGATGTCTAATTAAACTAAAATTGCAATTTTGTCGCTACTACAAGTTACCTCGAATTTTATTATTTTTTAAGAACTAAATTATATTTTATAAATAATTTAAAAGTTGGTGCCATGTTTTTAAAAAAATGAAAACTAACATTTTATAACCTTTAATGTCAAAAATTTTTGAGAGTGTACAGAATTCTTCGAAATAAAAAGAAAACCATGGAAGGTCTAATATTAGAGGACTTCAATTTCGAAACTCGATTTCCCTAAGGATCAAGTTTTATATATTGTTCTCGTGCATACTAAATATGAAAAATGGGAGAAGCGTTTATTCCTGGTGTGCTATGGAAGATTAGAGGAATGGTTACCATATTTTTTCGTTGTCTGCTTTAAAACGAGTTATTAATGCTACGAAAACTAACCTTTGAATAAAAAAAATTAGAAATAAAAAATATATTTGTTTTTGGTTCAGTGCTTTAATAATGTATAAATTAATTTATTCTTCATAAAACTAGATAGTTTTAAGAGATCGAACATTAATTTCTATTTTCCATATTATTTTTATTGAATTGCTACCAAATACAATTTATGCAATTTTTATCACTTGATTTCTTAATATTTTTGCATTCTCGTTTGCATAGTTAAACAGTTTAGTAACATTAATATCCACTTTCAAGTCGTTGCAGTTTGAAACCGTGTTAGGATGATGAAGAAGGCGTGATCAGGCGTTTCTTCTCGAAATTTCCTCATCACATCATCGGATGAAATTAATCACACACCGTTGAAAAATTGTGGATTGTTTTTTGAGCTGTTGGTGATTGAACATCAGATCTTTATTTTTATAGTAGACTGTTTATCTTTTGTCAAAATAGCGTTAATTTAAATCATATGATTAGAATCTGAATTTCCTTTGAGAACCAGATATATAATAGTACTATGTAAGGTTTTGTAATGTAAGGTTTTTTAAAAACAAACAAATAACAACAATGACAGTATAGTTTTATGTAAATACTCGAAAATTCAAGCAAAAGCATACAAATTATAGGCTTTACAAAAAAAAAATACTTTTATTATTCGTCTTTCTATACTAATATCATACTTTTCTTCTTTTTTTCTTGGTGGCGCACATAATTGATATTGTTTCATTCTGTTCAAAGTAATTCAATTTATTTTAGGAGCATGGCAGGAATTATTATTAGAGAAATGGCGGTAATTATTTAATAAAATCTGTCATCAAAGAATATTTAATGGAAAATTTTTTTAAAGCATTTAAAGTATTAAATAAAAAAAATCTTGATTGAAAAATTTTCTCATTTACATTCGTCGTAAATTCAAGAATTATGTTGATTTCTCTCGTATTTGTTTAAATTGAAATTCGAATGGTATGTAAGTCGAAAATAAGGATACTTATTATTATTATTTTTTATGGAGGTAATAGAGGTTTCAACTTTGTTAAATCTGATTGTCTTCAAATTTTTCTCTTCTGCTACATGATCCCCAACAACAACAAAAAAAAAAAGAAAGAAAAAAAATACTCTAATATAAAGACTAATAAGTTATTTTATTAAAAATGAAATAAATTTTTTACAGAATTAGATTTCTTATTTAATACATGATATAAAACTAATAAAAGTTGTTATATTAAAAATTATGACATAAATATTAGACATTCAGTAAATACTTAGTCATTAATAAAGCTTGTAGGTGGTTACATAAGTATATTAGCTTCTCTTTTGATACAACAGATGCGTTACTTTATTAACATTAAGTATATTTTTCATGATCCTTCTGGAGGTTTTATTAGATTGTATTCGAGTAAATGTCGTGTATTTTTCGGGTTCGTGATAGTTTTGTCTTGTGAAACGAGGAACTTAGAAAATAAATAACTGTATCTGAAACTCGTTTATTATTTTCCCCTGCCTCATAATGGAGTTTCATGAGAAGTCTTGTCCATCCACAAATTTTATTTTCAGAAGTTTATGGTATATATGCTAACTTTGCCAGTTTTGACTCGTACAGTTTAACTACTTACTGGCTACCAAGCATTGGTTTGTTCACAAAACTAATTTAAATGCTTCAGGATTCAAATGGGCTGCGATGACCTGGTGGTAAGGTTTCGGCTTGTGAATCGTTGGGTATTAGGTTCGAGATCTGATTCCACCAAAGAATCGTCGTATAAGGGGGTCTGTTTTAAGTTAAATTCCTCTGGTCAAAGGCCCTTCCACTAGTGCGGTGGGGTATGGGGAGGGGGTGCCAGCTCAGGTGTCATCCTCGTCATCTGACCACGGTTCAAAATTACGAGGCTCCTCCCAAAATAGCACTTATGTTGCTTTATAACGGGTCATTAATATAACTAAACAAACAAATCGGGATTCTAATGCTTATTTCTATAAAACACTTTCATTGAATGAGGAATTGAAAAATACAGTTTAACTACTTATTGGTCTCTCTATGCATTAATCATTGGCTTGCTCAGAAAACTAATTGAAATGATTATTTCTATAGGTACAATTTCATTGAAAAAAATCCAGAGTTCACCATAGAGCTTTGCAGGAATGAATTTTACAAACGTCTAATAATTTTCTGCATTTTTTTCTGCAATTTTTCTTTATAATGTTACGTTTCTCAAACAGAGAAAAAAATTTCTTACAAGTTGATAATCATACTTGCTTGACGTTCATTAGTTCTAGAAGATTCAATATATCCTATCCCAACATCAGGATTATTTTACTATGCAGATAATAAATTTTAGAGTCCAGAAATTTTCCAAATTTAAAGCGGGGGTGGATTTTATTTTTAAAAAGCAAATGTTTTGTAAGATGCCATCTACCATTACGGATCGATACTGTCGTTGCATGAAAGAAAAAAGACTTTTCTTCATCAGTCACTATAATGGAAGAACCAATATGCCGAGAATGGAATCTTTTAAAATCTATTACGTTTATTCCTTCTTTCTTTGTCTATTATAGAGGGATGTTATGAGAAATTGTTTTTAATTTTCTTGAACTCATTCCAGTTTTTTCATAGTCATCTCATGTAGAGTAGAAAAAAAAATGTCATAAAATATGATTTCATATAATTCTATACTCAGGTTTACTTTCAGTTTTGTTTCAGAAGTTTTGGAAATTGAATCTGCCACCGTTTTTGAGAATCTTTCTCAGGAAATGAAATGATCTTCTTTAAGAATATTCCGTTCTTTATTCTGTTGGAGTGAAATATTTTTCTAAAATTCTTCTTCTTATTTTGAGTAGCAGAATATGATATATTAATTCTATTAGAAAATATATAATTTCTTTTGTTTTCTTTCACTGTGCGCTATTCGTTAATATCTAGATCTAATTTAAATTTAATACTGCATATTGTAAAATGTTTAATTACTTTTATTTCTTTGAGACATACTATTTCAAAGAAAATAAAAACAGTTGCACAAAACTTTTTTGCTATAAAAAATGGAAAAATACGCATTTCAGTTTTTTAACTTAAAACATTACCCGAAAAAAAATATTTCAGTAAGTAAATTTTTATAGAGTGGGACATTATATATAATTCCACCACTTGAAAATTTAAAATTACTCATCAAACAGCCATGCAAAACAATAAAAAATGAGTTTTTTTATTATTATAAAGCAATTTATTAATTCATAATCAAAAGCCCGTACCGTTATGAACGACGAAATTCACTGCATCAGACAATGCGTCAAATTTAATCATTCCAGCACACACAGCATACAGATACATTTTGATTTATATGATTTTTTTTCATTTATTTACGCACCGTTGATGCATAGTATTGTTAATTAAATGAAAAACTGTAATTAAAATATTTGTTTATGATTATGAGTAACTTCAACTTTTCGATGTTCTTTTAAATGTATCCCACCACGCATAAAAAGCTAAACAAAAGTTGGGTTAGTTTTAAACTCCCCAAACCTCCGTAGAATTAAAAGGGTAAAAAAAATTGTAAAAAAAATATCTTATAGCAGTGAATCGCAACCAGTGACGCCTGAATTTATAAATGAGAATAAAGTAATAAAAAAGAATATTAAAAATAAAAAATAATCAGAAAAACTAATTATTATAATCAAAATAAAGAATGATAAGTTATATTACTCGAAGAATAAAGTAAACTAATAAATGTTTGAAAATAAATTAATTCTTCTAAATATGACAGTGGCTATTTTTATATTCTTGCTTTAGAATTTTGAAATTTACTGCCTAGAAGAAAAAATAAAGTGAAGGTAAGATTAAAAACTCACTAACTAAAAATCTGGTAAAATCAGTGAGTAATAATATTATATATTTTTATCACTACTATCTGTCTGTATAACAACTGTCTATTGCCTCCAGAATTAGCATTTCATTTTTCTCATTAGAAAGTTAAGAGGAGCGAATATTAGGAATTATAAATATTATTTCTGAATATTCATAAATTAAAATTAAAATTGTATCTTCCTTATTTTGAAGAGACATTTTTTACGCCATTTTTTAGAGACTGCATTCATGTTTAATAAAAATACAATAGTAATAATCAAGTTATTTTTCAGGATTTTTTTTAGTTCATTTGAGGCAAATTGTATTTGAATTTTCGAATTTCACTAATGATAAAGAATTTATTTCATCATATTCATAAACTTAAAATATATTGTAACTTGTTTTATTTTATATCAATTCTGACAGGAATTTTTTATTCACCAGTTTTTTAAAGATTACATTCATATTTATTGAAAATAATAAAACCAGATTAAATTTCAAAACTATTTTTAGTTCATTTGAGCCAAATTGTACCAGAATTTTTTAATTATATTTAAGATCGTACATTTATTTCACCATATTCATTAATTTCAAATAAAATGTAACTCTCTTTGTTTTATAGCAATGCTTACAGAGTTTTTTTTTATTACATTAGATTACATTCATATTTTTTGAAAATATATAAAACCAAGCTATTTTTAGAAATATTTTCAGTTTATTTCAGCCAAACTACACCAGATTTGAAATTACTTTTAAGATTTCACATTTATTTAAAAATATTCCTGATTTTAAAAAGTGAAACTTTATTTTATAGTGATACTGACAGGAATTTTTTATTACACCAATTTTTAAAGACTACATTCATATTTAACGAAAATAATGAAAACTGGATTTTTTTCCAAAATTATTTTTAATTCATTTGAGTCAATTTTCAAAAGTAAAATTAAAATTTTCTTATTTCGTGTGAGTATAAGTTTTGATTTCTTAAAATGATGATTGATTTCATTCTGCATTCTTATAATTCTAGCTATTTTTTTTAATCATATATTCAATAAAGAATATCGTTTCAATCATTAAAAAAATAAGGGCTGCGATTCTTAAAATTTTTTTTTGTTGTTTATTTTCATGTATACGAGTTTCATGGCATGAAATACATGTTGCATTTTTATGGTCCCTTATGAGTTGCTACCTGGAAATACCGAGGCGGCATTTTTACCTTTTTTTTTTTTTTTTTTGAAACTTCGTGCTTTATTACTGCAAAAACTCCCCATACTAGAGAAGCGATTTCATGCATACATTTAAACTCCACGGCCCCGCTCTGCTTTTGCGATGGCATCCCCGTAGATAATATACTCTGAAGTTTTATGGCAATGCGCGTAATCATGTGGAACACTGCATTGCGTGCGAGTAAACAAAGTTCTTCCGAACACAGACGGAATATTTTTTTTGTTTTTATTCTTTTATTATCTACTTTTTAGTGTCTGCTTTTATCTAAGAGCAAACTCCGGGAAGATCCATCTTGAAGTTCAGAATAAACATATGGAAGCCGGAAAATTAAATCGAATGCCCTGCAAATAGCTTTGGCAATGTGCTTTCGGATAGAGCACGAAGAGCAGGAAAGAAGCAAAGTGATAATGAATCATTCTATCTGTGGTTTTTACCATTTTTTTTCATGCCATTCGGTTGGCGGTCTTTTTAAACGATGTAATTTCGAGAACTCTTCGTGCGAAGCGTTCTCTTTCTTGTTTCGTGAAACGCAACACCTGCCCAGATAATGCACATAACAGCAACTGCTACTTGAATGAACTTTTCTTTTCTTCTCGACTCTTCTTTTCTTCACCTCACTTATTTTCTACATCTGGCTTTGTTTCAAAAATTATTTGGGAAAAGTTCTGCTGATCTTTCGCACTCGAGCTGACTCACTGAAAGAATGACCAAAGTTTCAGCGAATTAAAAAAATATATCGTTTTCATAAACGCATTATCTTGACAGATATAATTTTCAAATCTCTAAGTTTTGAAAATTTAATGACGCAATTTAGAACATCTTTCATAAGGACGATTAAGGAAAATATTACAGAATAAAATTTAAATAGAATATATACAGTAAAAACAACTGTTTATGTTTAAAATTTTTATTTTAAATTTTAACCCTTTTTTACTTGATCACGGAATTTTGAATCATAACGCTCAATTAACAAAAACCGCACTCAAAACAGGTTGTTTTGTGTTAATGCTTTATAGTATAAATTTAATCAAATGTACAATGTATTTTATACTTTAAAACAAATGTTTATGCTTGCAATTTTTATTTAAAATTTCAACCCTTCTTTGGTGCCGGAAATTCCCCTCATAATATTTAGTGAACAAATATTATACTCAAAACAGGTTGTTTTGTAATATAAATTTAATAGAATACTCATAGTAAAAACAATGGTTTAGGCTTTAAATTAAAAAAAAAACTCTTTTTTTGCATGAGGATGGAAATTCTCATCATAATATACAGTGAATAAAAACTGTACTGAAAACAGGTTGTTTTGTGGGAATACTTTGTAGCAAAAATTTAATTGAATAAAGACATTGAAAACCACTATTTATACTTAGAATTTTTCATTTTTAATTTCAACCCGTCTTTGCATGATGATAGAAATTTCCATCATAACATTTATTGAAAAAAAATTGTACTCACAATAGGTGTACTGTAAATTAGTTATTGTTGGCAACTTTTTATACAACTTTTGCGTAATAAGGAACATGGCTCTCAAAAAAATCAAATATCACAATCATTATGGCGGGTTTGAATTTGACATTCCGCTGTTCATTGTGATTGATGTGCGGTTGGATTGGTGTCAATGTGCGATTTCTTGAATAATTTTTATAACTGTTCTGAGATTTTTTTTCCTAATAAAAGCGCCAGTGAGGGGAGAAATGGAAAGAGGGAACTAAAGATTTTGCCCTGGACTTAACATGTAAATTTGTATGATAATGGATATTTTCATCATACTGCTTTTTAATTATTTTATATTATACATTTATACTAGTATTTTTTAAACCTATTTTTTCTTTAATGACGATAGAGAACAATTGGTACGCGTGCATTGATGGCAAGTGACACAATATTTTGAGCAAGAAATCAATCAAAACAGTTTGCGTGTAGCTTTATTTGATAAATTAAATTTTCTCTGTTCGGTTTTCTCTAGAATTTTCTCTATTCGATTGGTTGGAAATTGAACAATTTGAAATGTAACTGATTGATTTCTTGTATAGTTCAATATGGATTCAAAAATTAATTGAAACAAGGAAAAAGTTGGAATTGATTGAAATAGAAAAATTATTCAACAATATAAGTAGAAATGCCAGAGCGAAATTTCGGAAACATAGAATTGGATTCCAGACATATTTAAGTGTTTGGAGAAGTTGGGTTCATGCTATTTTAACCATATTTTCATCTTCCTATGCCGGAGAGTCATTAATTTTAGATAAGAATAACATCAAAGATGATAAGATGACTCCAATTCATCATGCATTCTGATAAAAACAACACCTTACAATCCTAATATAAGTTATTTGTCATCTAATCTGCAACAACAGAAGACACACTACTGTTACTTTAATTTGAATTATTCGTGTAATTAAAACATTTACAACTGTACAGTGAAAAATGTTATTTTTTAGTAGTAAATAGTTTTAAGTTATTAATATTTAGTTTTATTATCTTCCCAATAATCACAGACCAAAAGTTTTTGACGGTACGGATATATCTCATTAAACATTTCTTTAGAAAAAATGGCATGTTAATCCATAACGGTTCGCCACCCCTGATCTAGAGCAAGAATTATATCACCTTGATTTATTTTCTAGAAAAGAACAAATTATGCAAAGAAGGATTGAAATAATATATTACAGCAGAATATTTCGAAGGTTAATTTATGTTTTTCTTGAAAAATCAATTAACATCTTTAGATTCATTAAAAGGAGTTGGAACAAAAAATATTTGGTGCAAAAAATGAATGTTGAAATTCATTTATTATTTTAAAGATGTAGAAATTTTTCTATGTAATGAATCACTAACAAAAGAAGCAATCATTTCCTTTTGCCAGATTTTCATTCCAAATGATAAATGAATCATTTAGAGTAAAAAATGAATTATTAGAAAAGGCGGCGTTCTAAAGTTTTTAAAATAACTTTCCCTAAATTTCGTATTATTAGAATTTCATCAGTTTGGTGATATCATTTTAAACTCAAGAATTATTCAAAGGTAAATCGTTTTGTATGGTTTAAATTTAAAATTCTTCAAAGTTAGCTTTAATTAATGAAAACAATAAATTATTTTTCATTAACTTCTTTCTTCTAAATTTGATAATCTTGTTCCTAGTATACTATTTTCATAGAAAATTATTGAGTGCATATAAAATGAATTTTTCAGAAACTTCTCAGACATTTATCCTTATAAAAGAAATACGACTATCTTTAATTAAGACAGTTTTCATAAACAAAACAAAAACTTGCATAACTTTTTTCATGCTGTTAGTAAAGGTCATTAAATGTGCAGAAGGGAGAAAAGATCCTTTCAAATATTTTTACATTTTCCTTTTTCCAGAAATACATGATGAAATATAAACAATTTAATACTACTTATGTAACCCATTCTAAATTTAAAAAACTTATCTAATTTTTCAAGAATTAAAAGTGCTAAAAAGTAAAGGTGTCACAGATTTGAAATTTTGACAAACATTTGCTTTGTGTTTAAGAAATTGTTTTTTATACCGTTACAATATGACATATTTATTATAAAATGCAAAATAAAATGAAGAATGCATTTTGTGTATAGAAAAATGAGCTGCTTTCTCTTAAAAACGATGAACTCCTCAAAATTACTTCCATTCAAATTTCGAATACTTATGTAAAATGCCATTATGGCAAAATAGTGTACATATATCATGACAGATATTATTACATAATTATTAATTAATTGATTTGTTATATAATTTTTTTGTTAAAATCATATTGCGATAAATTTTTTTGTGCGAATGAAGGCTCAAATAAAATCAAAATACATTATTTTTTGTAAAACTAAAATTTAAATTATTTAGCTTGATTAGAATTGAAAAGAGCTACACGTATGACGATAACAACTAAAGTATCAGTATTTCAGATAATTTTTGAATCGCAGTTGTTTTACGTACTAACATAATATACTTACTT
>JAPMOQ010048238.1:222492-307798 GCA_026543055.1 Argiope trifasciata
ACTGATAAACAACTGACTAATTAAAAGTGTGAAAGATGTAATTCAGTGAGGTTCTAAGTAATTGGCAGATTAAATCTTCAGATATTGTCATTAAAATTAAAAACATTTGCTTTTTAAAGATCCATTATCAGAAAATTAGAATCCCCTTTTTTGAATGGATTTTAAGTTAATAAACAAATTAACTTCATGTAACAAAGTTTTTTACTAAAATCCTATAAGTATTATTGACATTGAGTGACTTTTGTTGACAAGTTGTTAAAGATGTATATTATGTAACGGCTAGGGATTCAGCCGTTTGACATTACAGTAGCCTCAGTAAAATTGTGACAAATAAAAATTCTCAAAGATTGGTTACGACAAAAGAAAAAGCTTAAATAAACACAATTTATTAAGAACTAATAAAATGAAACACATGATGAACTATTTACAGATGTGACAAAAAAAACTTATAAATACATTGACGTTCATTACAGGACCTAAGGTCACTACAAACATAATGACATTATACATGACATTACAAACATAATGATACATATTTAAATCATGTCTTAGTTCTTATATTTGCGTATCAGCTATGGTTATCCGGTTAAATAATTGCCAGATACGATACCGATTAAATAGCTACATGCTTAATGTCAAGTGAAGTAATTTACCCAAACTACTGAAACACAATAGTAGGTTCAAAATGCATTACACCATTTTAGAATAAAGTGCGAGTGAGAAAAGAATTTCAAATTGAAAGTTATGAAAACCTTAATACCGAAATTTCCTGACACATGTTATTGAAAGGTCCCCGCCCTCTATTATATGACTAAAAAGAATATAAATGTTTTCTCACTTCATTTGATAGAAAAAAGTTAAGCACAAATACTCTTAATATTTGTTGTGGTCTGGCTCTGACGAGTTGGTGGATATGTCTTGGTATTGAAATCGTATGATATCAGATGAGTTCATTTTTGCATGTTAGGAAAAGTTCATAATTTCTTTCCCCGGCAACGTTTTGCTTTCTTTTGTACAAGAAAAACGCACCGAATTCAATCGAATCGCTTTCATTATATGCCTATTAATACTCTGCAATTGAATTCTCCGTTTCAATCTTTTCTCCCTCTCAGCAAGTGCACTTGTCTACATTTGGTTGAAGGCCATCTGGCGCTTAGCTTGTAAGAGCGCCTTTAATGTTTATTTGGATTTTGTGAGCAACTTAGAATTTAATTAGATGGAATGTAATGGAAATTCCAATAATAGAAACGTTAGTATAAGTACTATACCTTTAATCAAGAGCAAGTGCTGCTTCATTATGTATGATACGATAATTAATTATTCATTTTTTTTCATTTGAAACATTGGCATTGGTTGTATTACACAATATTACACACTAAAACACTAATATTACACAAATATAAATTTTTCGAAATTCAAGAAGTTTTATTTCTTATTGAAATTTACTTATAAAGAAAATTTACTTCTAGTTGTCCATTCCATTTCCACCAAAAAATTACATAACAAAAATTTTACTGCCTTAGGTTATAAAGTTAGGTATCCAAAACTGGCCTTTAAATTTGTTAGATGTTACTGGATAAAAAATAAAAGTTTCTATACCAAATTAAATAAGTAAATAGCATTCATAGATAAAAAATGTAAAACAAAATGTAGATATCAGAGACATATAAAATGATCTACAAACTGCAATTTAGTTAAATTAATTAAATCAGGTTTCCATCTAAAACAAGCGAGAATAATAAAAAATAAATTTCATTAAAAATTTAAATGAAATTATTGAAATTCCAATTAAGTATGTAATGTATAGAAGAAAAACACTATTAAAATTTTCAAATCGATATCTGCGTTACTTTTTTATGAAAATTTTGACTAGCTAAAAAAATAAGGTAAGTGAAAACTGCCTTTAAGCACTTTTTTTTATCAGTCGGTATCTTAGGAAAAAAGTCTACTCTAAAGGATTTTACTCTACAATTTTAGCTCTTTAATAAAAAGCTTCATGATATTCAAATTTGAAAAAAAGCGGATTAAACTTGGTAATGTTTTTTGCAATTGCTTCTCAAAAATTATGAAGAGGTAGAAATTGCAACGTAATGGCCTTCAGAAAAAGAATTCAAGGGTAGACATCTCAAGAAAGACAAAATGCTAACTTAAAATTTAATTTTTCATCACTTTTTTTGAAAATCAACCATTACAAAAACATTTTAAGTAATAGTTCTCATTTAATACATATATTTTTTTTACTGATAAAAAGTACTTAAAAGATTTTTCCAACATTCTTTTTTTCCAAGAAAATCAAATTTTTCAAATAATTTTTTCGAATCGAATTTTTCGCGTATTGATTTTTATCAGTTTTTTCTATATAACACGAATTTTGGGAAAATACAAAACTTTTACTTAGATTTAAAAAAATATAAATATTTTTCTTAATTTTACTTATTTTAAATTTATTAATTTATCCTGATATAATTAAACTATCATTGCTATTTATGTTTCAATTTATAGGAATTTATAACATCTAAAACATTCCTCCTTTCCTCTAAATAGTTTCTTAAAAATTTGAATGCAAAAAATCGGTGTTAAATCTTAACTGGGGAGTGCGGTCTACGAGACAGCATTTCATTTACACTCAAATTAAATTTTTTAATGAATGTATTAGTATGAAAATCCGCCAATATATTTAGCAGATATTTTTCTTGATATATCGATGTTTTAGACATTTTTCAAAATATACTATCGTTGAAAAAAGTAAATGCGTTGGACCATACATTTTTTAAAATCAAATTACAACAAATAATATTCTTGGAAAAAACATATTACTTCCTACTTTTAAAATCATATTAATTTTTCCAGTATACAAACGCATATAGAAAACAATCTAAAATTAAATTCAAAAATTATATGAAAAATAAAAAAAAATTGACGATGGGTAAAATTGGTCCTTTTTTAGCGACTTTTTTGACTTTCATAGCACGGTTTTCTTCGGCATTTTAAACCTACAGACTAAGAACCAGTATGAAAATCAACCTATAAATTCTGTATGTATTTCTCTAGGTATATTAATATATTTTATAAACTTTTAAAAAATACCTTATTACTTGCAAATTAATTATGTTGAACATAAATATCAAAATCAGTTGAATGCGAATTTTCATCGAAAAACTATTCTGTAAAATTATTCTTATCAGAATATCACTTTTTGCTTGATTTAAAATTTTCTGGATCACTGCTTCATAATAGAATTAGTAAAGTGGATGATACTTTGAGGCCTAAGTTTTCGCTCCATTTGCTAAATCTAAGCGCCACCTGCTAAGCCACTAGGCCACTAAAAGGGAGTACGGTCTGAGAGACCACGCTCAAAGAAATAACTGATTTATTCTTAAAAGCAACGGCTGAAACCAGTTTAAAATATCCACGTGTATTGAAGGTCACAAAACATGAAGTTACAGGGTCAATCCATTCAATTGAGCTAAAAATAGAATAGAGAGAACCGAAAGTCTATCGCTAGTGGTTCACGGACAGCTTGTCCCCAGTTAAAAGCAAAAGCTTTAACACCTCCTTCTTCAATAACATCTTCATGTACAAATTTAGAAGTGAGTTTTGAGTAACCAACTCAACAACTTCAGCCCAATAAAATTAATATATATGTATCCTCACAATTTGTTATTTTTAATGGTAATTTGATTGGACTATAGGGCGTTTATTAAAGTATAACTAATTCTAGTGTATTTGAAATGTATTAGTTTCCATTTCGACCAAATTTAAAGTTTGATAAGCAGGTGCATTTCTCAAATTTAATTTCTAGAATAATGAAAGGCCACAGATTCTAGGAAAAGGTCACAAAATGTTTGGCACTGATTTAATTTTGATTCATCAGAAATTTAGAGGAGATTCTCAATTTACAATTCAATTTCTCTATTCAATTATTCTCGAATTTTGCGAGAAGTGCATTTAAATTTTAAATAATTCTTCACATGAAACTTCAAATATCAATAATTTCAATATTATAAAAACAAATTTAAGCTACTTGAAAGCGTACTTGCAATAACCCAAACAAGCATGTTATCTTCAAAATTACACAGTTTCTTTTTTAATGTCATGCCCAGCTATTTTTAATGTAACTGTTCACTAACCCTCTGACCGCTCAATTTGTGGACCAAAATTGCTTCAGAAATTGTGTATTTTGAAGCGATTAAGACTATATATTGGGTCGTTCGGAAAGTCATTTCGTATTTTTGCGTCAAAATGAAAAGAAATTTTCGTTTAATGAATAAATTATTTATTAAATTATAAAATTGCCATTCTGGTCTAATACCTTTTGCCATTCTGGTCTAATACCTTTTGGTAGTAACATGATTACACGCTCATAAAAGTTTTGGTCTTTGCTGTAAAAAAAACTGATCGAGGTGGTTTTTGGCCTCCTCATTTGAAGGAAAAATTTTGCAAATCAGTTCTGGTACTGATGTACTGTTAACACATCTTCTCCACACATATTGGCTAATTTATTTCTGGCTTGAACAGCATTTTTACCTTTTATAGCAAAAAAGAAAAAAATGACGAAAATGCTGTTTATTGCTCTCCATATTTAAAAGGGCACCATCCAAAAACTACTGCGAAGAATCAGCTGCACTTTTTCACACTCAAGCCTTGCTATATCAGCTCTTAAAACATAAAATGATTTTGCGGTTTAAGTATGAAATTGGGTGCGAAAAATGCAACTAAATCCTTTGTCAGGAAAAAACGAAATTACTTTCCGAACAACCTAATATATTAAGACTTTGTATATTTTAAGACTATACATATTGGAGAATTGAAAAATGCATTATTTTCTTTCTAGAGATATTTTTTATATAGATTTTTATCATGAGAAGTAAGTTGCTATAAAAACAAATTTAAGTTATTTCCATCAAAAAATTAATTAATTAAATAACTAAATTTCAGTTTAATTACATTTAATTTCTATTTATTGCATAATATAAGAGGACAAAATGTGTAAAATTTAAGGAGGAGGAATATTCCTCATATCAATTTTGCACCATTTTTAAACGCTTTGAAAGATTATTGAATAATGACGAGAGTCATCTCTATTTGAGGAGTAGTCCGAAAAATCTATATCTCCATCATTATCTCTATCAAAACTAAAACCGACTTTAGAATCTCATATGTCATTAGGAATATACTTCCTGTCAACTCTCAGAAATATACTCTCAACGTTTCCTAGAAACCATTTCTTTAAGAAAAACGCAGCAAAAAGTGAAGTTTGAGCGATAATAACGCGTGCCTTCAAATACCGCAATTTAGTGGACAACTAAAGATATCCGTTGGCCGAAACGTAAACTGAACGTCTAGTACTGAATATAATTTGCTTCAATGCTCAAATGGAGAAATAACGAGATACTGTCTTCAATAAAGAAAGAAAAATATACTAGCAGAAATGATTTTGCTGCATTTGAGTTTCCCATGGAAATCGCAGGATTATCAGCCAGAGGGATAATAAATTTAAAATAATTATTATCAAAACGTTGAAATTAAACTACTCAATAATAATTACTTAATAATAACGTAACTAGGGCTGTTTTGGGATGTACCTCGTAATTTTGAACCACGGTCAAATGACGAGGACGATACCTGAGTTTCCATCCCCCTCTCCACCCCACACCAGCTGGAGAATAAGTCATAAAGTAGCACTATTTCAAGTTTATTTGCGCTAAGCAACTCGTAACATGCAAGTGGAGAATTCATCCCATTGCCTATGGAATTCAGAATTTATATCTTTCCAGAAAAATCTAGATTTATAAAGATTGTTATAGAAAGTTCTAGAAGCTTCTAGAGCCTTAATAAATGGATATCAATAAATTTAAACTAATGTGCAGCCTTTAAAGTAACGCAACTTGGCAGGGATTCAAACCCCCTACCTTGTGCTTGGCAAGTGTGTACTTCGCATCTGAACCACTCTAATTATACGCTATCCTTCATTTTGCCCCAATATTAAAAAAATTTCATATTTTCTAAAAAAATGGCCATTTTTTCGTATTTTTTTACAAACCACTCTATCTTTCTGCTGTATACTGCGCATAAACCAGAACAGCATTTACCAACAAAAGTGCATTAATAACAAATACAGTACTGCTGATATTTGATGTTGGTTTGCAATATGCTATTAAAAATTTAAAGGAAACATAAGTTTAAGTAAACTTCATAAATTTTCAATTTATCCTGATACTCCTTAAGCTTTAAAAGTTACTTACTTTCTAATCACCAGATTACATTCTTGTGTCTGATAAATATTCACTTTTTTCTAATACTCATTATTTTAAAGTTACTAACATTCTAAGAATTACCAAATTATGTTCTTGTGTCCGATTATGTAAATTGATAAATATCCACTTTTTCATAATACTTATAAAGCTTTTAAAGTTACTAACCTTTTAAGAATTACTAGATTATGTTTTTGTGTCTGATTTAAATGACAAAGATTTAGTATATTGCGTTTTTTGCAGCATCGTTTCTCATATAAAGTGATCTTTATCTAGTTAAAGACCTAACATTTTAAAATTTACTACCTTTAAATTGATTAATTTATAAATAATTTAACTATTATTATAGTAACCTAAACGTTTCGTGAAGATTAAATTGATCTTTACTTCATTACCTAATCGATATACTCAAAAAAAAAAAAAAAAAAAAAAGAGATGAAGATGGATTGCAAATTAAGTTATAAGCTTGGAATAGTTTTCATTTTTTCTTTCTATTTTCACGGACGAGAATAGATTTTTAATCTTAAAAAAAGAGAGTAAATTGGATTTTAAACAATAAGCAACATAATGGAATGAATTCATATGACATTACAGTCACACAGTAGCAGAACAGATATAAGTAATATTTTATATTACGCTCTAACGTCACCTTCTTATTTTCGAGATTCTAAATGAATTAAAAGGCATGATGATTTTGATGTGCATGACATGATTTGACTCCCTTTATTAAATTTCAACAAATTTAACTTTCGATTCAGGATTAAAGGCCTAAATCGTTAATATGATAATAAATCCCTAAATTTCATCTGTCGTGCTTGATTTTTATCGATTTTGCATGTAGTCGAATCTACAAACAGACAAACTTTCTTTAGATAGATTTCGATCAAAGTTTTAAAGAAAAATTGCGCTTCTTATCAGAATCCATCTGCTTAATTTATGGAATTTTTCATTTATGGTATGTAAATCACACGCACAAAAACACACGCACGCACACAATGATGGCCTTTTATGACATCGATTATATAATCATACAAAAAAAAACAAACTGGGATATGAATATGATTCCTTCATTTATAAGTTAAAAAATAACATACTTCTTTCATAAACTAAGGATTAATTTATTCAAAATATCTTCTCTCAAAAACCACAATATTTTTTATTTTTCAGGCAAAAAAAAAAAAAAAAAAAAAAAAAAAAAAAGGGAAAGTTCGATTGCTTAGACGTAATCTAGTTACTAAGCGAAATTTGGGTATCTACTTGGGAACTGAACCTTTCTGAAGAAAATGTGTTCATCATGGAAAAAAACTAATAGTAGTCTGAAGGAGCAACATCAGGTGAATATAGAGAGAAGGGCAATGCATCCCTGCAAAATGTTAAGAAAGTTGCTACCTGGTAACATATGGAGGACATTATCTTCTTAAAAACAAGCTTGTTCCAGTCTTTCTCCAGACTCTGGATATATCTCCTCCAGTTTCTAGTTCAAATTAATTAACTGTTGTTTAATACCTTCCAATACTGATGGTTTCTCTAAATAATGCAGAAACCACTCTCTGTAAATTGCACTCGAATGGGGGCATGTTCATCATAAATTTCCTTTGGCAACTGGTGGGCTTTTGCCACGGTGCAATGAAATAATGTAACAAAACTTCCCCCATATACTATTTGTTAGGCTCAAAGTTCAACAAATGTTTTTCCAAATTAAAAAAAAAAAGATATTAACCAGAGGAAACACAATACGTTTTGAAAGTTGTTGCTATTCTTGTCAAATAAAATCCTTTAGATTTATTTGCAGTTGGCACCATCGATTATAAATGGGCTGAGTCATATTTATACACACAATATATATGCTGGTTTTATGTGATATTTCTTAAGAAAATATAACAAAATTTGATGACTTAGAAAGATTTTTTTTGAACCCACTGTCAAGACTCGATGTTCCAACTTATTACAGTAAGAATATATGCAGTCGAACTCCTTCTTTATTGTGTTCTTCTCTCTTTTTTTGTGAAACAAGGATTCGTGACTTTTCCTCATAACCGTACCTGCCCACTTACAATGTTCAATATTTCCGAACATCAACAAACTGGAGTGTCATTGTCTTCTTGTCTCTGGAAGAAAGATACTTCGGTCGCGTGTGCAAGAAAAATGGGAAGAAAGAAATGTCAATGGACGTAAGGTTGGGGAAGAACTTCGTCAACAAATATTGTTTCTTGAAAAGGGTTTCCGAGATAGCACATATTTTTGAATCATGAAAATAACTAGATAAAAATGTAATGCGTGTAAGGGAATAAAAAATCGTTTCTGTTGAAAAGAAGCACGGTTGGAATCAATTTGCTGAGTGAAATGCATGAAAGAAAGCGAATGTTCAGATCAGTGGAATAAAACAATGTTAGATGATATTTGGAGAATAGTTAAATATTGGTATTTGAGCAGGATGATTTCTTCTTTGAAATAAACTTTTTTAACAACTTTTTTATATTTTTTCAATTATTCTTCGTAATTTTCTTAATTAAAGTCAACATTTTCATCCATGAATATCATTATCTTTTTAAAACAAATATAAAAGATTCTGTTATCGAAGATGAACGGAAACTTTGCTCGTATTGCAAAATATTACACATAAAAAATTAAATATATTTAATATTCAATAGTCTGTAAATCCCTTTTATCATCAAGGGAGGTCAAGTTGCCAATACCATCTACCTCCCTCCAACGGGGGCATCTCGAAACGAGGATGAGAAGCTTCCATCATGGTGGTTGGTTTTCATCACTCTAGAGATACACGAAAAGATGGGAATCTGGCTCCTCCCATCGATGACGAAAAGTACTTCCCTAGGGAAGTACGTATGGTGGCCGATGATGGCCTTTAGCACTCAATTGCAGTTCCCGCCGGTGTTGCTGAACCAGCAATCTGGTCAATCAGTATTTATTATTCATGTGCCTTCTGGAGGGTCGGAGGGTCAGTGATATTAAATGTTTTTTTTTCTTTCTCGAAAATATGGTATAGAGAAAACATAATCGTCATTAAATTCAAATTCGAAATTTTGACAAATCTTCACATTTTAGACCTCTAAATTCAAAAAACATATTTTTAGGAAACATCCATCTGTATATGACTTAGATAACTCGAGTACTATTTAAGCTAGATGTTTGAAATTTACTATAAGATCTTTACAACAAATTTGTAGATTTCTATCATATTTAACATCTATAGTAAGACACCTGTTAAATTTTGAGCTAAATCGAACAATTGTTTGTAAGAAAATGCGTTACCATGCATGTAAATGCATTAATGCAAATACTTAATGACTTAAATAGATCAAATTTGGTATGAAATTTTGCGACTACAAGTGTAGTTTTGTATCAAACCTTTTTTCCAATCGGTTGAGAAAATCGTGTCTAAAGCTCTAATTCGATTTTCGAATATTATTAAAGGCATGGTAGGGGTTAATCACCAAATAACTCGTCAAGGTTTCAGTAAAATGCTAAATTAATCCAGAAAGTTAATATTTTATAACTATTGTGTGCCAGTGTACAAGGCGTCCTCTGGCATGACGAGCTCATTCGAGAGTAGGCGAGAAAGTTTTGAGGATTCCACTTCCGCTAGTTTGTATTTAAACATTTTTTTAGAGATATGAAGAAATATTTGTTAGACATTTATTTAAGCTTTTAGCATTTTTTTGTGAGCAGGATTTCAAAGAAATTTAGTTATAATATATATTTACCACTGTGAGGAGGATAGTGTTAAGATTAGAGTCTATATTATTGATTAAAATATAAAATAAACTTAAATCAGCTCGTATTTGTAAACTGATCGAAAGATTGTCACAAATCCTTTAAGAAACAGTCTACTGTCTTCAGAATTAAAATGTTTCAACTAATTCAGTTCTGGCAAACACCCAGACTGTTCCAACAGTTGAACTTCCAACTTAACTTAATTTGTTTCATGGTTTTAAAGATGAAATTTTATATTTAGAGTTTTACTCAATTTATGTACCAGAACTCGAAAATATCTTAACTTTATGCATTCTGAATGACCATTCAATATTCAATATTTTCTGAGCAAAATTATCATTTGATGAATTAATTAAATTTTGATTTTAAATATGTATCTTCTAAAATTTTAAAGATTCATGAATTGTCAGGCATTTTGAAAATAGGAAAAAATCTTTTCATCTTTGAATAATTCAGACGTTGGCAAAATCAACATGATCTAGGGATGACAAAGCCTTTGAATACTTATTTAAATCACTCATATATATTGATATTTAATTTTTCTTTAATCAAACGTTTATTAATCTTTTTATCCTTTTATTAAAAATATAATTAGGAAGTTTAACATTCGTTGTCTGAAAGATGTTCCCAGTTTGTTGCTGCAAAACTGAATTGTATTTTGGAGATACTATACACCTCAGTTTATATCTTGCTTTTCCCTGTGTTGTGATAAAAAATTTAACCATACATTTTATTTATTATTTTCTTACTTCCAAAAAAATGGATAAGGAAAGAAAATATTAAAAACTTGTTGTAACATAGGGATCTTTACAAGGCTGCTGACATCGATCTGTCCACGATTTAAGCCTAGTGAGAGTCTCTAGTTTTTTCAGTTGCGTCAACTAGGACCAATAGTACGATTTAGCTATTTCATGCGTTACATTCACTGGCCCAATCCATTTTTGTATGGAGGGGGTCGGGGACATTCACACATCTCACAGACGGATCACAGAAGACGAGCAACCATTCCCGAGCCCGGTACGCCCAGATCATGCATGGTTAAGACGCGCTATCCCTATTCCAAGACAACGGTGGCTCTTTACTTTACTGCAGTAGCTTACCAACTTCGTTGAGATTTCACATGTGATTTGTACAAGACCGAGTCGTCTGTATATGCATGATTTACTTTTAAAATTTGTCTTAGGTCTTCATTAATTTCTAAGAAATTTTCATGTTTTCCTATTTTTTGTGCAATTGATAAGGCATTAAATCAATAATACTTTAAATTCCTATCTTAATCAATAATAATACAGCATGAACTATTACAATTATAAATTTCTACAGAATAGTATGGTGACCATTCAGGTGATACAACCTGTTACACAATATTATACATTATTGTTTAATATTGCATTTAATATAGTTCAATATTATGTAATATTGCGAATATTATTTAATACTAATATGTTTCATTTTTAACACTATGGCTCCTTTTTAAAACCTTTTTTTTAAGAAAAAAGAAATGACAATTTTCTTATATTTACTCACAGCATTATCTCTTATTTTTGTTTTATATTGTCGAAATTTTTCTTTTTAAATGCAGTTTCTTTTACTATCTACTCAAAAGAATCCCTGTTATGTGGTTCGATGAGATTAAAGATACGGCGAATTTGATCTTCCATGCAAGCGTTAACAACTTTAATTGAAAATCGATAGAGCTTAATTATCGCTTGGGGTATTTTTTTCATGCAGCCAAGCCTGCTAACAGAAGCGAAAAATTTGCTTTTTTTTATCAACTAAAACTAAACTAGTACGAAAAGAACTAAAAACTAGTACGAAAATCTACGCCATTTAGTTTACAATTGATAAAAAGGAGAGCCAATACAGTTCATTTTACAGATCAAGTTTTTGACACTGCATGATGATTAGTTTGGAATGTACTTTGTATTCTTCAGTCATGGTCAGAAAAAAACAACAGCACTTGCTTGACATAAAATTTTTCAAGCCTCATCAGATAACGACTGGCCCTAGGGGACAAAATACAAGGCCCAACTTTGGATGCATAGCCTCCGATCTTCGCAACGCTCAAATGCCAGCTTAAAGTCTAATTTCTTTATGAAGTGATAGTTCTCAAGGCAAAAAGAGTAAGTAGAAATAACATCAGCAAAGGATGGTAATTAAAACTATAAGCGCTTTTTGTAATTTTCTGTTTTTAAAAAATTAATATAACTAGTCATTATATCAATGATTCAACTTCAAAATTTTAGATAAAATCATGATTACACTGTTATAATGATTTGCTTCATAGATCTTACATATCTTGTAAACTCATTCAAAATATTCCACACACATTTCTTAAAAGCTTGCTTGCTCTTATTTAATACATGACAAGTCAAATATTTGAGCTGCCTTAGAAGGCATGTGCAGATATTTGAATAATTACTATTTATTGTGAAAATTTTATAGTATTATTCATATCATTGAAAAAGTAATTTTAACAGGATCTAATTTCTTCCAGAGTACTTACTCGCAGCTCAACTTTATTGTTTAGTATTGTAAAAAATGCATACTTCAATAATGAATGAAAAAGTGAAATAGTTTAAATTTTTTAAAATCAATTTCCACTCTTTAATATTTAGTTTAAGTAAATTATTATAAACATTAATAACTTTTTTTCATTTTATAAACTAGATGATATAATGAGCATGCAATTAAAAATAAACAGCCTTAGTAATTATTTGAAAATTCACTTCTAAAACACACAGAAATTTAAAATTTCTGAACTTCAGTATATACGAAAGAGAGTGAAAAATTAATTACAAAATTCTGTCTCTTTCATTGGTTTAGTTCGTTCCTGTATCTTGAATTTTTAAATTCATTTATATCACGTTTAAATTTCATTTTTTATGTGAAACAAGCATTAACAGTTTGAAAAATTTCTTAAAAATTATACAAAATAATAAGAAAAAAGTATAATTGTAAAACAAAATTTACATTTCTCTTTTACCTCTTCTTCTGATATTTAAATTCATTTCTGTTTCTCATATCTCATTAAAATAATATTTATTTCTTTATTCAGATGACGTAAAATGTCAACATAAATTCGAAATAATCTAAAGGCATTACATAAAAGAAAGAGTAAGAAAATTATTTTATGTGAGATATTTTGAGAGGTATTTAAGTATTATGATTGTAATCGTTTATAAAATCAAGCAATTCTTTTTCTTTTTGAAATCTAAACTTCTGAGTTTAACTTTTTCATCATTAAATTTGTTTTTGTTTTAGCGAGCAGCTTTGTTTGGATTCTGAATGAAACGCTCAATTCCTTTATTTTCAGAGAATAATAGCTGATACATCTACTTCATTTTAGTTGTTTTGTAACAGAATGCTGCAAATAAATGTATTATAAAGTGAGGGATATGAATATCTTATTAGAGTTTCTTCTATTAGTTGAGTATAAAGCAATTCAAAAGCATCGTATACTGTATTAAGCTACTAAATATTAATCTGTATTTATAAAAGGAAGTGTTTGTAATAATGTCATTTTATTTTCTTGTATACGAAATACACAAAGTGTAAGCCTTGTAATTGCCTTGTAATTATCACCTCCAGATTATTGTTTCTCATTTTAGAATTAATTGATTTCGGAAAGCACATTTTTAGAATTATGTGTGGCTGGTGGGAGTACGATAATTCAAAAATGCCTTCAGGTTTTATACTAAGCTTTTAGGTTTATATTAAATTATAAACTATTAATATTCGGAAAAATATCATTGTTTGAATGTAAGTAAATTGGAATTTCGAAATGTAAAGAGCTATATGAATGAAATTTGGTACACAGATATATCATTTAAAGTGTCGGTAAATTTCAGATTTTTAGCAAAATTCATCAAGGGGTAGACCGACAACGAACTTAAACATTCTCTTACAAATAAAATCAATAACTGAAAAACACAGCAACTTAGACAAATGAAGTTTGTTACGTGATCTTACAATTAAAATTGTTGTTATGAGTCAAATTTGGATTTCCTTCTGTCTAAAAAATTGTTCAAAATCCATAATAAGATTTTTTAAACTATGAATTTCAATGCTCTTATATATAGGGTACAGAAGATAAAAATCTAGCAGAATCTTGTTAGAGATTGTGACCAGAGTCCAAAATTTTTGACGGGGAAGAGGGGAAAGAGCATCTTTATTAAAAAGTACTTGAGAAAGGCTAGAGGCCATTTCCATTGGTGCTATTTGCTAAAGCGCATATTTAATAATGTACTTCGGGCGTCCTGCCATAGGGGTTGCGCTTCTTCCCCGTGATCTGGGCTTCCAGATTCGAGTCCAGGTTGGGACGTAGTTGCGCTTCTGTGTTCTATCTGGGAGGTGTTAGAATGTGGGTTCGTTGTAAAATGGAGTCGTGCAAGCGAATGTGACTCATGAAGGAGCTAAGTCTTACTCTTGGAACTAGCTGGCGCAACTGAATAAACAGGGGATGCTCGCTCGACTTAAATTATTGAAAGATCTGTCCACGGGCTAATGAAGTGCCATAAGTAAATACAATAATGTCCTATATGCAATTCTACATCAATTTTTTGCTTCATTTGTACTTGTGGTGACATCTTAATAAGCCAGTAACTACCACTAAACATTGGTGGCCATTTTTGTATAGTGGATAAGTTACTGGCTTTCAAACCTGAACATCGCAGGTTCGATCCTTGGCGAAATTCAACCTACGTATTGGCACAATTCCGCCAACACATTACGCCAAATTGATGACCTCGGACGTGATGAATTTTCAATAGCTCTCTTGGCGCCATCTCTCCAGCAGCAACACAAAGCCGTCAGACTCACTTGACGCAGCAGCAACGCAAAGTCGTCAGACTCACTTGACGCAGCAGCAACGCTCATACACTAGCCATAACGCTTGGCGCAATAAAATCGTTCGTCTCTAGTGAACTCACTGGTAGGGGAGTATTGTGGTGACATCTTAATAAGCCAGTAACTACTACTAAACATTGGTGGCCATTTTTGTATAGTGGATAAGTTACTGGCTTTCAAATTTGAACATTGCAGGTTTTATCCTTGGCGGAATTCAACCTACGTATTGGCACAATTCCGCCAACACCTACGCCAAATACTTTTAAGGTTTTTTTAGGTTAATGAAAATATCATTATCGAATGTAAAATAAATCATTTATTAAAACTTTCTAAGAAATTAAATTTGTATTTCCAATTTTGTCTTTTAAAAAAATTCAGAGAGCTGCCTTTTTATGAGTAATATCAAACGATCGTGTTTTTACTGCTTTTATAGTTAAAGCAGAAATATTTATTTTATTGAAATCGACATTTAATTCAACATCAGAATTTTTTTTATTAATAATCTAATATTCCAACTGCCCTAAATTTGCTATCAATATCTAAATATTTATGACTTAACTATTTTCATTGAATCGCCATCAGACAGTGCAATATCTCGCCATCTATGTTTAAGTAGGTAGGGAAACAGCAGTTGCTTTGGTACTGATAAGAACAGAGTGATTTAGATAACTCAGAACACATATTTAATGCAAGTTGCTGTTAAAAGGAACTACAAGGCAGCTTTCTTATCTTCCTTTACGACAGAATATGTTGATTTTACTCTCATAAATCAGTGCTTGCGTTTTCAGCGTTATTTATTTTGAAATCCTAAATGTCATGCAGTGTAGTTACGCTACAGGAAGAATGTGACAAGTAACGTGTCTTTCTTATTTTAATTTTAAGCCCATGTTGTGTTACATACATTCTTTGATCATAATAAAAGTATTCTACTAAATATGAAGGAAGCAAGATTTTATTCTCATAAATTTATATTCGCATTTCTGAAATTATTCATTTTGGAATTCTAAAAGTTATGGAATATAATTATGTTAATGACAATTTTGGTGGAAGCGTGTTCTATTTCCATTAATTCTGCCTCTGTAAATTACTACGCATTTATTTTGATCTTAATGATTCTTCTGAAGTTAACATGAAGCTACTTAATGAGAAAATTTCTAATTTTAAAACTATTAGAAGAGGAACATTTAAATTTATCGAAATTCTTTCGAGTCAATTTTTCTTCGAAATGTCACTTTTTATTAATTCTTACTTCTACGAGGTTCCCAGAAGCAACATGCGCTTTCATGAACTCTTATGGAGTATCTACAACTCCAGATATTTTACATGTGTGTGGTAAGCATGCGTTCTCACAAAGGTTTCTCAACATAATAAAATTAAAATTCCAAGAAATAATTAAATTCAAATAAATTAATTAGTTATATGAAAGAAATTTCTAAAGACACACAAATATATTATACATATCATAACCAACTTAGAAATAAATATTGAGATTAAATGCAAAAAAGGACCCCCCCCCCAAAAAAAAGACTTGAAGGCTTTCTCATGAGTCACCGTCAGGCAGGGATTCAAATCATGTTTTTTTCTGTGAATGGTCTTACTTTCGAGCACAAATATTGACCTCTCATGACCCCAAAATCCTCTAGAAATCAAGGGGTCTGAAATAAAATTAGTATCACAAAATTAAAGACGATAAATTACACAATAATAAGGAAAATATTATTTCCAAATTTTCAAAATCTAAGCAAGATCACAGCAAAATAGAATAAAACCAAACTACAAAAAGACTATTTAATCATAAATCCAAAAAAAATGTCATTAAAATATGAAAGCAAAGCACGTACCAATTGATGTAAAACTCCAATAAACTTTGTGAAGGAAGTAAACCTAAATATATCCTACTAACTTTGTATCCACTCTCCAAAATTTTTTTATTATAATCTTCCACCATTAGTCAATTAAAGAATTTAAAAAAGGCAATATAAATATTTCTGCCTGTTTGTGTTCTACAAGGCAGGTTGTTTTTTTACAGAACTATCAAATTTGCTACTGATATATTTTAGGGATGGAATATTTTGGAATTTTTTCTCTTTTTTTTGAATTTAAAGTAGAATTTCAAAATTAGAAATTAATAAAAAATTTCCCAGTTGATGATGATGCCCGGATTGCCTAAGTTGAACTTTTTGGCGAGTGTTTTGGCAAAACGTTACCTAAATGTAAATGTAGGGGCAAATGGGAAATTTTTATAACAACCCTAAAAACAAGCGTTTGTTATTATTTTTTGAGCCATTAGTGATGAAGAACGGTACAATTCGGCTTTAACGGAGACCAAAAAATGCCAAGAAAGAATTTTGCCAAATTATAAAATTATACTCAAGTGCAGTATTATTTATTATGAAAAATTTTGAATGTGTGAATCATATATTATATAGTTTGATGGCTGAAATCGCCAAATTGGCAAATTTTTTTGCCGCTTTTTGATTGCCGTTACAACCGACAAGTACTTGGAGGATTTTTGCCAAGATTATATTACTGCTGGCCGATTTTGTCAAGCTTGAAAAAAGACAAAATTCTGTTCTTAAGTATTAACAAAACAGTCATCTGTCTTACATTCTCTAGTTCACACCGATGGTGCATCTAGTCCCATATTTCTGCGTGATTTTCGGTTATTTTGTACTTTCTGCCATTCTTCAAAAATTAACTCTCCGAATTATAAAATCCTCTGCAGTTATGGAAATTTTATACAAAATCAAAAGCTAATTCATTGATTAAAAAGTTTTTCGATTACAAAATTCATACATTTAAATTATCTAGTGTATTATTAATTTTTGTAGAAGCTGTATACTTTTAATAAATAACTCTTTCATTAAAAGGAACAAGCAAAAGTTAATCCATTTCTAAAAGTAATTTTAAACAAAGGTAAGATTATTAAGAAATTCCCGATACAATACGTCAAGAAACTAAGCTTATATTGTTAGTTAAATATTCCATCCATTCAGGTCTTTCAATATACGCGACACGCATTTTAAATCCACAAGACAGACGAGTACGGAAAATTAAGTTCACGATTGAAAGGAAAATTTTTGACGAAAACTTGCAAATTAATTTCCTTTCAGAACGAAAACAAAATTTCAATCACTGACTTCAAAGGTAGATTATGGTGCTGAAACATTACCTTTGATAAAATGTGAGTAATCGCGGGAGACTTTGTGTTCGAAAACGAAGAAGACCAGATAAAATAAGGAAAAAAAAAATGTCTCGCGAACTTCGAAGAAATCAATGAAAACACAGGCGAACGAACACGGGCGCGCCATTTGTCATTGTGTTCACATTGAGGTGTCAGATCAGTTCGGAATAACTTTTAACGCCTGTCTTGGTATACTAATTGGGTTTCCTTCCAACCGGCGTGGAAAACTGACAACCAACTATTCTTTCATTAATCAAGTGGGAAAAGGAAAAGTTACAATGATTGTCAAAGGTGTCGAGAACAACCAAAATAGAAAATAAAGTCGAGGAAGGTTTAAACAGTTTTCTGTTAGCTAAGCAAATGTATTCTAGCTATTTGTTTACAAGTCACGCGCAACTCGGGTTTTAGTTTCGTTTTTTTTCCCCTCATGGGAAGATAAGAAATGGATCGTTTTATGTTTAATGGGGCAAAATAATAATAAATACAAAAATTTAAGAGAATTAAAATTTTGAAGGTCATAAGCTTTGTAAGAAAAAAAAATTTATTTTGAAACAGCAAAATAATTAAATTATGGATGATTTTTTTTTGCTTTTCTTAATATAAAATGAAATAAATCAACATACAAATTAACATAAAAATCCGTAAAATATTAGTTCGTTACAAATTTCAGGAAAAAAAGGAAAAACAGGCAACTGTTAAAGATGTGTACATGATATGACAGTTAATAATTATATTTCAATTAATATTTATATTAATATTTTATTTTACATTTTAGTTCTCTATCTTCTTAGTCAAAAATGAATTTTTATTCTGTAAATTATTATTGAATTTATGTGTTTAAACTTCATTTAATAACTTTATTGTTCTAAATTCGATTATTATTGTGTTTATGCTTAAAACTTGATCCAAGGGTAGGACCTCTTAATTGAGTATGAGAAACTTTTGATATGGCGGTTTGTTCTCGCCACCCTTTTGGGTGCGCAAAAAGGTCGATGATAGGACGTACTTCCCAAGGGAAGTGTTGTATCGGGCCTTAGGACTTAACTACAATTCCTGCTAATTTTGCTGCAGTCTGGCTATTCAAGTTTTTCCGTATACCTTCCGGTGGGTCAGAGTAGCCAGTTTGTGGTTATGCTTTGTAATGGGACTGTGATTTTTCTAAACCCCTTCTGAAACTTTGTTGCATTATGTTAACCTACACTGAAGTGACAAAAGTCATGGGATGACTGTTAATATCGTGTTGGTCCTCCTTTTGCCCGGCGAAGTGCAACAACTCGACGTGTCATGGAGTCCACAAGTCGTTGGAAGTCCTCTGCAGGAATATTGAGCCATGCTGTCTGTATAGACGTACATAATTGTGAAAGTGTGGATGGTGCAGGAGTTTGGGCACGAACGGACCTTTCGATGATGTCCCATAAATGCTCGATGGGATTCATATCGGGCGATCTAGGTGGCCAGATCATGCGCTGGAATTGTCCGGAATGTTCTTCAAACCAATCGCGAACAGTTCTGGACCGGTGACATGGCGCATTGTCATCCATAAAAATCCCATCGTTGTGTGGGTACGTGAAGTCCATGAATGGCTGCAAGTTATCTGCAAGCAGCTGAACATAACCATTTCCAGTCAATGATCGGTTCAGTTGCACCAGAGGACCGAGTCCATGCCATGTAAAAACAGCCCACACCATTATGCAGCCACCACCAGCTTGAACAGTGCCTTGCTGACAGTTTGGGTCCATGGCTTCGTGGGGTCTGCGTCACACTCGAACTCTACCATCAGCTCGTAACAACTGAAATCGTGACTCATCTGACCACGCCACGGTTTTCCACTGGTCTAGGGACCAGTCGATATGCTTACGAGCCCAGGAGAGTCGCTGCAGGCGATGTCATGCTGTCAGTAAAGGCACTCGAGTCGGTCTTCTGCTGTCATAGCCCAAGGAAGACAAATTTCGCCGCACAGTCCTATCGGACACGTCCCTCGTACGTCCCACATTGATTCCTGCAGTTATTTGACGAAGTGTTGCGTGTCTATTAACATTGACCATTCTACACAGACGTCGGCGGTATCGGTCGTTAAGTGCATGTGGTAGCCCACTGCGCTGTCCATGATGCGATGTGATGCCTGAAATTTCATACTCTCGGCACACTCTTGATACTGTGGATCTCGGAATGTTGAATTCACTAACGATATCCGCAATGGAATGACCCATGCGTCTAGCTCCAACTAATATTCCACGTTCAAAGTCTGTTAATTCTCGTCGTGCCGCCATAAATCACGAAAAACCTGTTCACATGAATAACTTGAACACAAATGAAAGCTCTGGAAAACGAACTGCGCATTTATACTTTTTCGCTGCGATACTACCGCCATCTGTATATTTGCATATTGCTATACCATGACTTTTGTCACTTCAGTGTATTTATTTCTATAATTGAGCTTGAATAACCTTATATCTGTTCAAATTTTGCAATATGTTTTCTTTGTTAGATGATGAAAGAATCCAGATTTTCTACCCGGATGAGACTTTTTGAAGTAGACAGAAATGTCTAAAAATTAGGTTCAACAAGAAGAGATGACGCAAAAATATGTTTTAAACAGCATATTGTGTCAAAAATCTTTCTGTATTATACGATGCAATAAGATCAACAAGTTCGATAACAGATTGCCATGCTACTTTTGAAATAAAAAAGGATCAAAGAACTGCAGTTAAAAAGACTGCACACACAAAAAAAAACGTTTGTAGATACTGACATTGAGAACAGATAGTGAATAGCTAAGTTGAAAATATCTCGGCATAAGCAACTAGGCAATGATTAATTCTCTAAAGAGAGAGAAAATTTTACTTCACTATTGTATCCATCACTATTGTCTCAATGACAGAGTATATTTTTTGAAGAATCATGGATTTCTGTTCCTAATAGACATATCTCTAAAATTTTGAATTTTCAAGAACATATTTTTTTCAATAAAGTTGTCAAATTTGCACTCAAACTGTAATCAATTTTGCATCTAAACCAAAGTTTCACTAAGACCAATGTCATAGAAAGCATAATATTGTTTTATAGATGATTTGTATATTTGCGATTATTAGATAAACAAAATGATTTTTGATTAATATACTATAATATTAGCTATAGACGCAAATGCCAAGTAAAACGATCCGCTCAATTTAATGACACAATGTAAAGATGAATATCTTTATTGGTATTTGTGGTGACATCTTAATAAGCCAGTAACTACCACTAAACATTGGTGGCCATTTTTGTATAGGGGATAAGTTACTGGATTTCAAACCCGAACATCGCAGGTTCGATCCTTGGCGGAATTCAACCTACGTATTGGCACAACTCCACCAACACCTACGTCAAATTGGTGACCCGGACGTGATGAATTTTCAACAACTCTCTTGGCGCCATCTCTCCATCAGCAACACAAAGTCGTCAGACTCACTTGACGTAGCAACACAAAGTCGTCAGACTCACTTGACGCAGCAGCATCGCTCATACACTAGCCATAACGCTTGGCGCAATAAAATCGTTCGTCTCTCTAGCGAACTCACTGGTAGGGGAGTATTGTGGTGACATCTTAATAAGCCAGTAACTACCACTAAACATTGGTGGCCATTTTTGTATAGTGGATAAGTTACTGGATTTCAAACAAAACATCGCAGGTTCGATCCTTGGCGGAATTCAACCTACGTATTGGCACAATTCCGCCAACACCTACGCCAAAGTATTCTATATACATTTCTATACATGAGAATCTCCGGAGTCTTGTCATAGGGGCATCTCGTCTTCCTTCTGATTTAGGCGTTTCGGTTAGAGCATTCTTCTTCTTCTTAGTTCTATCTGGTAAGTGTGTGAATATTCCTGTACTTGTACCACCCCTATAAAAAGGGGTTGTACAAGTTAAGTCGTACTCTTGGCCCTTGTTGGTGGTACTGAAAAAGCAAGAGGTGCTCACTCGGTTTAAATCGCGGGTAGATAACTGTCAGCGAGCTTGTAAAGTGCCATAAGTCACAACAACACAACACATACATGAGAGTCTGTTGCTTCGGATCGCATAATGAGATATGAAAGAGAATACTAACTTGGAAGTTGAAACAAGTAATTTCATAACTAATTCACCCAAATTTATAGTAAATCTTATACTATAATACGAGGAATGGTTGCCAAGTTGAAAATCTCCCCAGAATTAATAAACTCCGGTAAACTTGGGGGTCTGGGGTTTTTGGCCACGAGGAATCGATTGGCGCCGGTTTTGAAGCGCTACGGTCGAGCAGTTCGGAGTTACAGATAGGATGTTTTCAAACTTTATTAGTTCGCTATAATGACTAATAGGTTTTAAGCGGTAACGTGCTGTCATCTATAGCCAATATGGCGAACTAATAAAGTTTCCTGAAGATGATCCGGAACTCAAGGAACTGATCTCGAAATGGATGATCCATAACCCGTGTGGTGATATGAACCCAAGCGCTCCTTGCATGGTCAGCAAACATGGAAGAGACCAGTGCAGATGGGGATTTCCAATGGAACATCAAGACATGACATCGCTGGTAGACGATGAAAAGCCGAGGTTTAACCGGTTATCTTTTCACCAATGGTTTCACAATTTTTCTTATGGCATGTATTGTTTTGATAAATCACAATTGAAAATTTAAATCTTCGAGTTAGCTTCGATACCTGTTTTCTCCGAGTGGAGCTCGGTCACCCGCTGGTTGTATTTATTTAAAATATAAATAATTTTTTAAAACTAAAATAATTATACAACAATCAGATCTTAAATCTAATTTATTAAGTACCATTATATCAATTGAAAAAAAAAGTGAAGTAACAATTGTAAAGAAGCATCGTTTACTTTTGGCATTCCCAATTTTTTCAAAATATTAAAAAAATAATTCAATCAAAATAAAAGTAGAGATTCAATATAATTATTATCTCAAACTAATTTTCTGAATGCGAAATTTTAAAAACTGATTCAAGCACACTATGTTGAGAATACTAACATACAGTGTATCAGTTTCATAACATACGTATTATTAGTTTTAAAGAAAAGAAGAAGATTTTGGGGTGCCATCTCCCCCGAATATACAATGCAAATAAGATTTGCATTTAAGTAGGTTGAATTATAAATAATTCATGAGCGCAGTCTTAAAATTCTTTTCAGGATTTCATTTTCTCTAATAGAAAAGTTCTTAAAGCGAGACTAAGTACATTCATTGCATTTAATGAATATATATTATTTTATTTTTGAATTGATTAATTCTAAGCACTATCTCATCAAACAACTCCTCCACACAGAATTTATGACAAACTGGCCGGGCAAATATTGCATATATATACATTTTGAATATACATAATGCTGCGTGTGTCTGAGTTTTGATCTATTATATCACTTTGAATTCAATATTTCTATCATGAATAGGGAAAAACTAAGGATAAATAATATATAGTAATAAATTATAGGCAGATATGCTTTAAAAGAGAAGCCTTTTGTGTTTCAAAATAAAATATCTTTTTAAAACTTTTTTTCTTAATTATTTTTAAAATATATCATAGACTTTTTTCATATTTTCAAGCTATTAATCTAAAAATGCAAAAGGAAATCTGTCACTCAAAAATAAATAATGATAAATAGTTTTTATTATCCTAAAAATATTCTCAAATCGGAGAACTTTGGGTAATTGGAATTCAGATTATTAGAAGCTCATAGAAGGAAACTAAAATTTGATTTATTTGAAACTCGAATTCAGAAAACTAATAAAGGAAAGGCTGATTTTTTAACTAAAAATGTCAGCACTTACATTTAAAATGATTATTTTCGATGCTTATATTTAAAATTTAGCAATTGCAATAAGTATTACATAATTAGTGTATAAACAATTAATAATTTTTATTAAGTTACAGAATATGTAGTTTAGTTCAATGGTTTGTTGAGTAATTTGCACAATAATTGGCGAGCTGATTTCAAATACAAAAACACTTTTTTTCTGTACATTCTGAGATCCATCGAACGTAAATTATGAAATATTTCACTAAATAACTCATAGGATATCAGTTAATTGTTATGTGAATTAATTTCTTCTTTGGTCATCTTTTTCTCTACACAACTATCAACTTATTGCTAGAAATAATATTAATTGACAAACTTAATCTTTAAATTTAACATTAAATTCTTTGTTCAACAAGTTTTGAGAAGAATGACTAGCATCCAATTGGAGAAAGCTGTTTTTGTCATTTGTTACATATGCATTGAGTACATCCCAACAGGCAACAGCAAATCCATTTGCGATTTTGTTAAAAGAGCTTACCATTAGTACTTTGGCGTTTTGCCGTTATCCTTAGTACTTTAGTAGTTTGTGACTAATCATGTGTAAAGTTAAGTTTGTGACTAATTATGTAGTAAGAAAAAAGTTTAGTTCCGAAAATTATGCATAAATTTAGTACAAAACATCGTTGACAAAGTATTTGCATTTAAGAGCAAAGTATTGCAAAGAAGAATTTTAAAATTTAATGTTCCAATGGTTTGGTAAGAACTACTCAATTATTTTGATGATTATTATTTTCATTTTGGAATAATACCGTCATAAATAAACCACAGAAAATGGACATATTTCGATTCAGCTACAACAAGAAAGCATACTTCTTATTAAAAAGAAATCCCTTTTTCAGCAGAAAATAATAGTAATCGAAAAAATTGTCATAAAAGTATCTTTCTGGCTTCATCTAAACGATTTGGAAATTCATTTTTAGACTTTTTTCTCCTCATAAGTTCACTTTCATAGAGGTTACACATAGCTTACAAGTCAGATGTGGTGAATTGACTTTATTTTAGTTAAAATACCTCAATTAAATTTTCTCAATAGAATCAACAATGGATTACTGTTTTCTGTTAATGTATGCTCATAGCATATATATGCAAGATGATGAAGAAAAGCTTCTTCAACTTAGTATTTGTTTATTTTTGTCAAGCAAAACTAGGATATTTATAGCTTTCATTAGAGATATGTACTTAAACACACACATCTGCACTTACACACTTCGATTAGTTTTAAGGACTAATATAGTCTGTTTATAAAAACTTTTATTCCAATAGTCTAATCTATATGCAACTTTGAATTTTACTATTTGATATTATTGCATTGCAACGCTCATGAGCAGAAATTCAGTTACCGAAACAATGAAAATTATTACTATATCTAATAGATATTTGAAATATTAAATATTCATTTATGAATATTTAATAATTTATGAATAATATTATTCATTTTACATTTATTAAAATGAGGGAAAAACTGCACAGAAATGAATATGATAACACTATGAAACAACCTTTTTTTAATCTTAAAGAGTTACACAACCGGTGTTGTTTTTTTATATGCCCCGAAAAATTTCTGAGGAACCGTTATTAAATTTTGACTGATTTGTATTCAAACATTTGAATAAATCTCTGTTAATGGGTTTCTACTCTTTAAATGAGAGCTTTGTGCCATATAAAAATCTTTTGAGCGATTTTTAATGCCTATTTATTGACGTGATTTGCAATATAAATCATTTCAAAATAAAGTAATTGCAAATTCTGTTAAATTAGAAATCCCTTAGAATCTATTAACGTTCATAAATTTAATCATGTAAAAAAGCGAGGACGAATTTTGTATATCTAAAACGGCAGAAAATATCAGCTAATAGAGTTTAAATATTAAAATACATTTTTAAGCGTTAATATAAAAAATGGCTGATTAATATATAAAACAGATATTTTTATCCCTTTCATGATAAAACTTATTAGATAATCTATGGTTCTTCAACAATTTACAATTTAAAAAAAAACCCTTAAAAGCCAAATCTTCTGAAATTAAAAATTGAAATTTTTCAATTTAAGAAATTTTTTAAAAAGAAAGGAGTCGAATCTGAACTAACGTTTTCGCTAATGAAAATCTGAATGGAAAAAAAATATCTTTGCAAAAAACTTTCAGAGCGTATCGTTAAATGAAATTAATTTGCTTTTAGCCATTTTAGGTTAACTGAATTTCCAACGCTTTCATTATTATCAGAAAACTTTTAATGGCTGCAGCGTTCGACATTCGTTTCCGGTTGCCAGATTGCGGCGGTATTATTTACTTAATGGAGGGTAATTTGAGCGGCGATCCTCGATAATTGCTTTCTCGTAATAACCACAGCGTCGGCATTTGTGACTAAATTTTCCTGCTACGAGCGTTCGAAATTCAACCCTAAAATTCACCCAAGTTCTGATCGATGATTTTAGTCTTCTATTGTGCGGCAACGAGGCGAAGAAGCAGACGATACTGAGAAGCGCCAGGTACAAGAGATCGTTTGCAGAATAGATTCATTTATTCATTATTCCATTATTGCCTTTCTATTAAGGTTGCAACCAGTAATCAAGGAATTATTTAATATTACGATCCTTTGCCTCGTTCCGCCAATTAATTATACTGGCTCTTTGCAATTTTAATCGCTTGTTCAATTTATTTCGAGCGAGTTTCTGCTGATTGACTTTCTGATTATTCTAAGGTTTTGTTTTACAGGTAATAGAAAGTTGTAATTTTCTTTATCGAATGTTATTCTCATTTAATTTTATGGTCCTGCAAACATATTTAAAAGTCAATTAAAACAAACTGTCTCATCTTTTCAGGAATTATTAGATACGTGTTTGTGTAACATTGCTGATTGTTGCATACTTCTAATCCTTTACTGGTTTTAAATTTAAATGTTTAGAATAATTGAATTACATTTTATATGCATAAAACAGTTATAGGAAATTTATAATTATTGTTATGCATTCAGATTTATTGTTGCTTTATTATGAGTATTTTAAGGACATATTTTTAGGTGTTTAACAAATAGTGTATTATCTTTACTAAAAGTATCAGTACATTAATTTATTAAAAATATTTCCAAATTAATGAATTCTTTTCATTTCAAAACTATATTATATAATAGAAAAAGGATATTCTTTATAAAGAATTTTTTTTTACAGTAATATAAGTTTTATTTCAAGAAATTTTGTTCCATAACTGTAGTAAATTTTTAAAATTATTTTTGTATGTTCTACTACTACACTTTTGATTGCTTTTATTACTGGGTTTATACTAGCTCATTGCAACGATATTAAATACAATTTTTTTGGCCTATCTATCGCTGGTACTAGTGAGAACAAACTTAAAAAATAAAGCAAAGATAAATGGGTTAAGCTTAGAATATCTTCATGTTACAATGTTTCGGAATAGAAGTTTGAATCTCCTTAAATATTTTGTAATATAATTATAAAATTCAAATAAAATAAACATGTGAAAGTTCAAATTAACTGAAATAATAAAAAATTTAATTGAAAATCACATTTACATTTTAAAAAGTAATATTTTTTAAAAACATTATTTATTCTATGGTGTCGATAAATAGAACACCGAATAAATGTGTGGAATAATGAGTATTTTAGTAAAAAATTAGAAACATTGGTGGAATCGTGCATTACGCATTATTATCCGTTTATAGTATGAATATGAATTCAAGAAAGACGCGTTACCTTTAATGTAGAAGAAGAAAATATTAAACTTTAAAGTGCTTCATAACGAGGTTGGGCTATATTACTCTTTTATTTAAAACGAGACTAATTCTTCAAAAAATTTGTCAGTAAACTTTTGAAGAATCGCACTTTAAAAACTTCTCCAAAAAAAGAAAAGAATCGTTTTAAAATGCTCTCTGTCTATACAAGTGTATGTATATTAACAGGCTAACAAAAAATTACTAATAATTAATTAAAATTATCATAAAAGGGATGAATAATTTTTATTCATAATTATTGGATATTATATTGGCTAATGATTTTATTTATAAGAATGAAAACATTTGTATTATATAATAGAAAAAGGATATTCTTTATTTTGTAATTTTATAATCTAATAAAATTTAAACATGTATAAAAATATCAAAAAGTATAAAAATATGAATACAAATAAAAGAAAGCCTAATTTTATCTAATTTTTAAAAAACTGAATTAACTTTTTTCTCCTACGTTCATGCATTTTTATTTTATACACTAATTTTGAATTAATATAATTTAATTTTAAGAAAGTCTTTAAAAAAAATTTGTATTTAAACAAATATTTTCAAATACCTTATTTCAAAGTAAAATGATAATACTTTGGAAATTACATAGGAAAACTCGAAATTTTAAATCAAATACTCTGCAAGTTCATTAAAAACCGTATTTTCCTGAAGAGATTCATTAAAAAGATTAATCTAAAACTGATTTAAGTTTTCTTTTCCAATGAACAAGTATGAAACACTTTTAAAGATTTCAATTGGACATTGAAGTTAAGATTGCTCTAACAAATTATCTGCCTATCGAATTTGACGCTAGGGAAGTCCTCAGAGATAAATAAAAGTATTACATTCCCCTATAACCCTGAATTGCTCTGAACAGGAGATAAGCCCGGAGAGCAGGGAGGCAAGAGAAAACTGATTGGTTTGAGTGTCCTGCTGTAAACGCAATTTTCTTCATCGCTGGGGTCGTACCGTTCAAGCAGAGAAGATGGATTTATGTCTTCGAGCAGATATTTTAGAAACAAGCCGGCTTTATGATGGAATAGCTTCACCACTGAAGAGCCGAGTGAATTCACTGTTGAATACTCGGATGAGAAAAAGAGATTTTTTCAGAGGATTTAGTTTAATAATGAAAACTAAACAGGAACAGGTTGTTTGTTTAAAGTCTTCAAGCTACAGATTTAGTTATTTCGTATTATTTTTCATATTCCCGTTATGTATTAAAAGTAAATATGATATTATATTAAAGTATTCACGGAGAATGCAGAAATATAATATAAAATTAATTTTTCTTTAAAGATATGAATTTTTTAAAGGTACATTTTAGAACATCCAGACGTTATATTGAAAAACGGACATTTTTTCAGTAAAGTCTGAATAGTAACTTTTTTTAAAAAAAGTGAATTTAGAAATGCAAAAAATTTGAAATGAAAGACAAGAAATTCTTCTGCAGAATGAAAGCAAAGCTATGTAATGGAAAAATAAAACTCAGATGCTCTATCTAATATCGTCTTTGAATGAATTGAAATTGCATTAATTGCTAATTGCAATTAGTGGAGTAATCTTCCCAAAATTTTCTAGCATTCTCTCTAATAAACTTTCTAAACCCGAGAACGCCATGCGTGACATTGGCGTACAATAGTTACGAAATATTAACTTTTAGCCTGAAATTTGACTTTTTATTAAATATGACATCCTTAGTGATATATAGTATGACATCCTTAGTGATATATAGTATGACATCCTTGGTGATATATAGTATGACATCCTTAGTGATCCTTATATATGTCATCCTTAGAGAATTATTTGGTCATTAATTTCTGATATGCGTTAATAATATTCAAAAATCGTATTTGTGATACAAACGAGATTCTCTCAATTGATTGAACCGGAAATTTGCGACAAGACTGCATTTGCAGTCACAAAATCTCAAACCAAGCTTAATATATTTAAGTCATCGTGATTTTAAGTCATAGCGCACAAGTACCGACCGACTGACAGCCAACCCATAATTGGATTTGGCCCAAAATTATCTCTAAACTATTCATGGTAAATATGTGTGCTTAAATTTTATCTATCCCCCTTTTTTGTTTTCAAATTATCAAGTAGACTTACATTGGAACTGACAGGCTTTCTTTCTCTGAAATTTGATTATCAGTTCAACAGATTTCTCTCGAAATTCAAAAGAAGTCTGAGAATTTGGTGTAAACACCCAATACCAAATTTCAACATTCTAATTCAAAGCGTCATTGATCCTATGTTGAAATTAAATTCGAACAAATATATTGTTTATAGTCATAAACGCTCATACTCAGTTGCATAGACTCAAAATACATGGTTTTTTTCTTCATATTTTAGGAAATTAATAATAGAATGACCATAGTTCCTTTGATCTGATGATCTGAGTATAAACTTAAAAAAATTTATAACTACAAAAGGTTGCCAAAAGGTTATCATCTGACAAAATCTGCAACATTAGACGATATAAAATGGAGCATAAAAACGTTAAATAGTAAGATTAAATATAAAAACACACCACCTTGTATGAGAATAATTATTATAAAAATAAAACGAGTAAAATCTTGCAGATATTTAAGAACAAAATGTACTTCTGTGCACTTTAAGAACTCGTTTAAAATCAGAAAACTTACGTAGTAACCTCTTACGTTTATTTGTTATACGTTTATGTTACGAAAGGAGTTTTCGGTATTTGACAATAATATTGCAACAAATTTGTAATATTATTTTCCTGCACATTACTTTCATGGTAAGGAATAGAGAATTATTACATTAACTTTAATGGGAGCTGAAAAGATGCCAAATCAATGATCTCTGTCCTTGAGGAGAAAATTGGCCACCGTTTCGATTTGGACTATGGTTTAATGTTTCCTGATATGTTGAAACAGTTCACAGATAAATTTCAAAATGTGATATTCATTCAAATATCAGATGTTCTCTAGAAGTGATTAAGTGAATCTTGCTATTTGCAAATGAAAGTGATTGTAAAAGTACGAGGTATAAGAAATTTAAATATTAAAAACTGTAATATGATTCAGAAAGGTCAAACCAGCCAAGTTAATTTTCATGAAAATAAAACCATTTTGTATTTTCTCAGATTTTTAGTTTAAAATATATACTCTTTTTGGAATTATTTATTTAATAAAAAAGCTAGAAGCCGAAATTTAATGGCTGTTTTCTTTGATTATTAAGATAGTACAAAGGGCAAAAATATAAATAATATTACATCAAACGAAAGAAACCCTTATCATAGCATTTCATGAAATAATTCCTTGAAATTTTGCCAAATAAGTTATTAGATGAACTTCGAAAACGAAGAACTAAAAATAGTTTTGAAATGTAGTATTGATAATAAGCTTTATTCCCTCCCCCTTCTCCAAGGAGAATTTTTCCTGGAGAGTTATTATAAAATCCGCTTCTTTATCGCAAATAGAAAATTTTAGAAATGCATTATTTTTCTTTTAAAACTTTTATGAATAAAACACTTCTAAAATTCACAGTTGAAATTTACTTAATTTTTAACAGCAGATTACAAAAAGCCACTAGCAACTTGAATGGAATCGCAACATGTTTCGACATTATATATCTATAATAGTGTATTTAATAATTTATTTTGTCATAAATAGTGGATAAATAGTTGCTAATGTTATAATTTTATTCCCTATTAGAAAATGATTATTACTCTTTACTTCTGGGCTTTCGAAAAATGCGATGCTTTAAATTTCTCTCAAAGAAATTTCCTTTTCAAATTAAAAAAAAACTTTTGATGTAGGTTATTTGAAATCACGCTTAAAAATGTCAACAGCAAAATAGCTCAGGAACGTACATTATTACAAATATTACCATATAATATTGCGAATAAAGCAATCCTGGACATAAAGGAAAAAGCAATCAGTAAGAGAGTTCGAAGTAAATAAAACAGTGTTTTTCATTATTAATAGTTCATTAATAATTCTCATCCAATCGCATTTTCATCAAGGTTTTTGATTAACTTTTTCCTCTATTTGAATTTGATAACGTGGAATTATTGTAAAACTGAAACAATTTTTTTTTATCATGTAAAAGAATTTTATTCTTTTAAGATTATCACACCAAATAAATCACCAGATGCGTATACAATTAGTAACGCTTGCTGCACGGGGTCTTAGGTATAGGGGTAGAGTATCTTCCCCGAGATCTGGGAATCGCTGGTTCGAATCCTGGTTCACACATGGTTGTTTTTGTTCCCTCTGTGAATGTAGTCCCTCCCTATAAAAGGGGGTCGTGTCAGAGAATGTTCGTATGGAGTAGCTAAGGCGTACTCTTGGCCCTACTTGCTGTACTGAAAACACTAGGGCTGCTCATTTGGCTTAAATCGCTGATAGATATGTCAGCGAGCTTGTAAAATTCTATAAGTAACAGCAACAAAGCTATGTGTTGAGTATGATAAGATAATAAATGTTCATTATTCTATTTTCCATTCTGGAATTCATTTATTAGATGAAGAATTCCCCTTTTCTGAGTTGTAAGCAACATTTTTGTTCATTTTATTCAGTCGTACTGCTAGTAATAAGTTGAAAATATGCTCACGCATGCGACAGTCGAGCTTCTGAATGTGGAATCAGTATTTATAAGTGACTCTGTCAAACAATTTCCAGTACTAAATAACGTATCAATTGCAGAAGATCTCGGTAACCTGGCTTAAGTTCTTAGTTTCGAGACAGGGAAGTTCTAAATCCCAATTCAGATTTTCTTAGAACTTCTATATAAGCGGGTCTATTGCACGATACATCTATGGGAATTAAGTGTAATTCTAATAATGTAGCGAGGAAGTTTAAATAAGGATATGTTGGCACAGGTGCAATCTTAGTAATCTCATCATATTTCAAAATTTCGAGATTCAACCTCTCCCCTTCCTTCCAAAAAAATTTAAGCTGACTGAAAATGAGACATAAACAGCCTGGTTATTTCATAGTTATCACCAGCTGGTAATTGGTAATTTAACCATTGGTAATTTAATTATGAATTATACTTACTAGAAATTCATATTTCATTAAAGTAAAATATTTCTGCTTCATTTCTCTTCTTCCTGTACCAAAGGAATTTTATTCTTTTGCGAAATATTGATTTTTAAAACTTCACTGAATTTTTTATTTTAGTTTAATTTTATTAACGTCCCGTTTAATGCAACACTAGGGCTATTTGGGGATGGCCCTCATAAGTGACGACACCTGCGTTGTTACCCTCCTTTTCCAAACCACACTAGCGGGAGAACGTTTGGCGCAGATTAATTTAACGTGCACCAGAATCGCTTACATGATAGTTCTTCGGTGGAATCGGGTCTCGAACCTGAAACAGAGACCTTATCATCAGCCCATCGCGATCGTCTGAATTTTTGAATCAACTTATATAAAAGATAACATCTCTTTAAACAGAAAAAAAAAATAATTGAGATAAATATTATAGATATAGCATTAATTTACTAAAATACATTAACAAAGAAAATATATATAACAATATGGTTTGCATATTTTGAAATCAGATACATCACATGGAATTTTCTGATTGTTAATATGTTATCGCTCATTAGCATGATGCAAAAATTTTATACTACGGCCCATGATAATATGCTGCCTTCAGCTATTATGTAGATATTTCCACTGATAAATTGTTCTAGCTTCTTTGTTTTTATTTCAAGGTTAGGGAATTTGAAACTTTCTGAATTCTCAATTTTCTTCCCTACTTTTGAACTGATAGTGTATTTCCATTAGTTAGATTAAGTTGCTGCATGTTGTTTAGCTAATGCTTTCTCCTGTCTTTTAAATACCAACTTTTGAAAACTTTGATATTAATCTTGAAAGTGATGTATTTTTCATTTTAAGATTGTGTTTGGATTTCGAGAATGAAAAAAAACCTCCATTGTTATATATTATTGGATAGTTATGAAACTTTTTTTTATAAAGATAAAGTATTCGATTTATGTTTTCCATTATATTAAAGATAACTTCAGTTTAAATACAGCATTTTCCCTTGGCTAAAATTATATTCCCTTCTTTCTTATTGTCCTAAATCATGCACTGAAATGAAAAAACATTTGAAGGAAATTTTAAATTCTGATAATTTTAATAGAGAAGGAGAATAGTTTCTGAAACATCCATATTAAATTTTCTAACTTTTTTCCTTGAAAAGTTAGAGAATATTATATGCTTATTTGTTCTAAGCTACTATATTTCTGCCATGATTGTTTGTGTAATGTGAGAAGAATATAAAACATGAATATTAATTCATACTTTCTTTTTTTCTACATGAAGTGTTTAAATCAAAAGGCACAAAACATTGTAACAACGTAACCGTTAACATATTTGCCTATGCCCTTACGGGAGAATGTAGCGAGATATCCATAGCAAGGCGATTGGAGTATCCGGCTTAGATCAGAGCATGCGAGGGCGCCCTCATTCACAGTAGAGAGCAGAGGCTTTTATAAAGAGTGCCGTCCAAGATCTACTTATCGATGAATTTTTCAAGCATAGAAGAACCATTAGTTTCGATGTGTACTGTGAACCACTCTAAAGACTAAGCATGTACATGAAGAACAATAGACTAGGGCTACTCACAGAGGGTGTGGATCTGCTCCATGATACCGTGCATCCACACGTCTTCAAGGTCACACACGCGGAATTGGCCAAGTTAAAGTGTTAGCAGTTCGACTATCCGCTTTATAGTCCGGACATGTCACATTACGATCATGAGTTTTGTCCCCTGAAAAAAGATATGAAGGGGAAGCGCTTCAATTCGGATAGAAAACTCCAGGACAATTTGAAGGCCTGTGTCTCTTCACGACCACAAGAACAAGGAATCCTTCGGCTCGTTAATGAATGGGGTCGTTGTACTCAGGCTTATGGTATATACTTTGGATAAAGTCTTCATTTATACCCACAATGTCTCTTCGTACCTTTTCATTTGAACATTCCTTGTATTTATAAGATGTCCACATAAATCGTTGTCCAGTGGCTAATTTTTAAAGCGTTAGAAATGGATATATACTTACACTAGGGAAAAAATTTAAATGATTTAAATAATCCTATCTCATATGTGTGAGACCATAAATAGGTCGTTGAAAGAATTGTAAAAGTTAAATTTTTATACCATTTTCCGTCTTTATTGGTCATATTAAATAAAAGAGTTTTGAGGCACTAATGTTTTAAGCAAAAATAAATAAATAAATAAAAATACCCATTTGAGTTTTTTTTGGATTAATAAATTTTATCACTTTCATCAGGTGCACATTAATTGGTTTCTTCCTGAAGGTATTCATTCATATGATATAAAACTGTCTAAAATAGCAATAACCCTAAATAGTGCTAACAGTTTTGCTTCAAAAAGTCTGCTTTTTTCTTTTTAAGTTATTGGTAAGGCATTTGTGTTTTACTAGATATTATTAATACAACTTGTGCTTGCATAACTATTTAAATTTTATAATTTGTTCAGACGCATCCTTATTATCACAAATAACTTAAAATACAATTCCTTATTTTTTAAAAAACATTTTCCCATTTGGAAGTCTGCGCCTATATCTAACTATTTGGAAATTAATTACCTAGTGAGATTTGAGTGGAAATCTAGTACGGTTAGTATAAAAAAACTAAAATTTAATGCTAAAAATCAAATTAATGAAATTGTCTCATTTAGACTTACAAATACATGTTTGTATCTTTTCAGTATTTCTGCATTCGGTTTTGTCATATATTTAGGAGAAGCAAGAATATATTTTCATTCTTTGAACTAAAATTGCTTAGGCTCAAAATTTGATACAGATCTGCAATGTAGGCACCCATAACATATTTCCTTTATTATATTTATAATTATCTTTGTGTACGAGAGTTTAAAAATAGCAAACCAACGCAATGTTATTGGATCAAAGCTAAGCGATGCAGCCTTTGATGGATTCAAAACTTGAGAAAGACCGAGAATTCTGGAAATAAAAGTATATATAAAATTTCTTCTTTATGGTGCGTTATCTGTTTGAGATATCGTGTTTCTGACTGAGAGACGAAATATTTCCGTTTTATAAAATTCGGCCTAAAAAGTTGAAACAAATTTACTATTTCAGACTGAAGGCTGTAAACCAAATTCCAGTGGTTGACTTTCTTTTTTTCACTTCTTATTTTGTTTACGAAAAGAAATAATTCTAAAAATATTTTTTTCGAACTCCAAAAGGTGTACATAGAAGAAATTGATTAAAATCTGTAGTTCGACTCGTTTACAATTAAATATATAAAAAATACAACAAAAATACAAAAGATTCTTTCAACTATAATGCAATCAATGAAAGAATTTTAAATCTATTTTAGCTGTTGTAAAACCTCAAACTAAAATATTACGAAACAACTGTATTACCAGATACAAAAAATAGTTGTAGAAATTTTACTTATATTTTAAAATATAAACGCAGCAGTCTTTGTTTTTTAAAATTAAATTTTTATAACTTAATTATTTAAAAAATTTGTTTATTGAACTTTTGTCCCGATGAAATAAAAATGTTTGAAAATGAAATTATAATTATTTCTCGTATACATGTATAAGATATTGTAATCGTTAAAAGTAATCAATATTAAAAGATTTTGACATTTACCTAAACATAATTTAATGTCATTATAATCACCTATATCAGTTATTTATTATTATTTTTTCTCTAAGTTATGTAGAGTGATAATTAATTATATAAAGATTACACTTAAAAAAATTAAATTAGCTTTTGATTCGAGAATTGTAACATGGTAATATTTCAAGTCTTATGAGTCAATTATATATTTAAAATTTACTTTTAATCATGATATGACACAAAATGAGGCGTAGTTTAAAAGTACGTGAAAGTTTTCGAGCGGAAATTATTTTTGCATAGGTATAAAAATAATTTTAATAAGATAACGCAAATATATTTTTAGTTTAAAAATATTTCTTTCCTTTTTATTTTTACAAAGTTTCTTATTCATTGCTTGAAAATTAAATTTATTTCTTCATAATTAAAAAACAACTTAAACTTATTATTTAATATTTCATTTTCTACAAATTAGCATTAAGGATTCTTATAAAATACAAAATAAAATTTTAAATCCTTTTTTTCTTAAACATAAATTAAATCAACTGAAATTTGAGATAACTTCATAAGATATCTTTAGATAAAAGACTTTATTATATTTATTAAAAACTGTCAACAACAAATGGCCATAAAACAATTATAAAATATTTTTAAAAATTGCAATTAAAGTGAGGGATAGTACATCAATAAAGCAAAATTATATGAGGAAGAGATGATTAAATATTAAAAAATAACTTTTTCTGGAATATATTTTTATAAAAATTATTAAAAAACAAAGAATTTTTTTTATAAATATGAGCATGAAAATTACTTTGATTTAGTAAACACGTAACTAACTAATAATTATTTTTAATATTATGAATTCTTATCAATAAAAATACCAGCATAAAATAAAACATGCCTCCCACTATCTAATCATGTAGTAATTAATTACATACATATCTTTTTTTGATAAAATTATGATATATTTGTAATTTTTAAAATTATTTTTTTCTGAACGTAAATGCTGAGTTAATGGCTTTATATAATATAGGAAAGCAGATAGTTGATTAAAAATAAAAAGTGAAATTTAATACTGCAATCTAAGCTCTTAAACTAATGCTGTTATCGATTCAGTATTAAAACAGTGTTTTTTATGACATTCCAAGTAATCACTCGGGGGTTGGATTTCGTTAAAAATGTCAGGTCATAACATATTTTTGGAGGAATGTTCTAAAGCAAAGAGAAATTATAATTAAAAAAACTGAGAGCAAATTCTTTAATCCTAAATTTAATATGTTGGCACTTTTACAAAAATTAAAAAGAGAGTATTGATTTATAATAATTTTTCCTGAATGAAAAGACGATGTAATTAAAAAATAGTTAGCAGTAGCTGAATAGTTCACTTTTAAGGATAAAAAAATTCCTTAAACATTCTATCGACGATTCTGTAAATTGTGATTTACCAAAAATTTTATTCCAAAATAATTCTTTAAAAAAAAAGAGAAAAAAAAATCCTGAAAAATCTTTCTACTTATTATTAAGATGAAAAATGCTATAAAATTATTGAAAGCCAATTGAAAACTTATGACGATTCTCTGAAAAATAAACGGATTACAACATTAAATGTTTATTTTCTTTTATTGAAAAATTCTTAAATTTTCTTAAATTGAAATAAGTTTTCAGAAAAATTTATTCAGTTCAGGCTTAAAACACATGTGTTTTAAAGCTAACTAGATATATTCACTTGGAATTTCTTGAACAGATTGCAAAAGCATATATTGTAAATATTTATAGATGATGCAGATAATGAAATCCTTCAATTAAAAATTAAGGATTTTTTTATTAATAATTTATTTTATAAAATTTATTATTGTTCCTTTAAGATAAAATTTAAATATTACTTTTGATGAATCAATTAAATTCCTTTACGAAAAGATACTTATATTCAATTCAATATTTGCTACCTATTTTCAGATCATATTGTAATGTTGCTTGGAAGCTAAATTAATTTTTTTGAAAGGAAGACTTCTCGACTGGTGAATCATAGGGTTTCAGGTTCGAGACTTGATTCCTTCGAAAAACCGTCGTATGAGGGAGGTCTGTTGTACGCTAAATTCGTCAGTTCAAACGTTCTCCTGCTGGTTTAGTGTGGGGCGAAGAGGAGTGAACCACCTCAGGTATCGTCCTAGTCATCTGACCATGGTTCCAAATTACGAGGTCCGTTCCAAAATATCCCTGGCTTTGCTTTAAAACTTGACGTTAATATAATTAAACTAAATGGCAAATGCTGTTTTTATGTACACAGCAATTGTATTTGCAGTATACGATTCGTGTTTTTATGTTGCATAAATGCTGTTTTCTATGATTGAGCCTGCTTGATTCTTTCACTGCACACCTACATCACTAGATGCACTAATTTTAAGGATTTTGGATTAAGACTTTTTATAACAATTTTTTATTTCATCGATGAATATCATTTTTCTAAAATGGTCCGGACTTTTATGAACATTTTCTTATTTTCAACAGATTTATCTATTATTTGAACATTTTAATTTCTTTTTTTTTCAGACAATGATTCTTTTTTTTTTTAGAAAATCTGCTTTGCTTTACAGTAAGGAAAGTTTATCTTTGTAGAAATATTTTCTACCAAATAGCTACAACATATGAACAATCTCAATTAAAGTAAATTTCCGAGGAAAACGAGCAAGATGAATTATTTCAAAATTGTATGAAGAAATAGAATTTGCTTTCGAACATGTGCCAATTGAAATCAGATGGAAATGTAGATTTTTATCATTGAAATAAAAGTCTTTTTTTATTATAGACTGAATGAATTTTTTCTCATGCATCACATAATGTTATTCTTTAGAAAAAAATATTTTCAAATGGAAAGATATTTTCTTTATTAGATAAATTTAAGTTTGTAGATAAAAGAAGTTTATGATTAATTTTTATTTCATTTTTATTGTAGACTTTATGTTAATGAAAATAAATGTATAATTAAAAAAATGTAAATGTAAAACAGATTAAAAAATGGGACTGAAATTTATGGATATTTTAATAATGTGTAAAATGGAAATATTCAATAGTATACACAGAAAATATTTGTAAACAAATGAAATGTATGATTGATTTTAAAATTTTACATATTTGCCAAAGCTTTATTTGAAAACTTTATGTATTATCACCTCCCCCCGCCATGTTACTGGAACGGTTTCATTTTTTCTGTATTAAAATTTACTGCAACTTTTCTTTGTTTTATATTATTTGTTTCATAATATTATCGGTTGTTTTACACCAAGAAATCCATTAAAAAAGATAAAGATACAAATACAGAAATCTGATTTATTATCTATCTATACTTATAATAAAGCTCAATGTGTGTATGTGTGTTGGCGGTCTACATACCAGACCGTTGAACCTACAGCTACCAAATTCCGCACATGTATACTTAGGAGTCGGGATTGTGTGTCTCAGAGCAATTTTTTCGAATTCTTTATTAGTATTTTAATTAATTCAAAATTAAGCGAAATTTTGTCGTTTTTCTGCTATAATTTCCGAAAATTTTATAGTGCAAACATGATTTTTACATCAAGTTAAACACAAAAAATTAACTTTCTAATGATACCAGTATTAAAACATATAACTTAAGTTTCTGTTTTTAACGAATTTTTAAAGAAATATTTTAACCATATTTTTCAACAATATATTTCGGACAAAAAAAATTTCACAACAAATGAAAAAGGATAAACGAGCTAGGAGGGAAAATAGCTTTTATTAAAGTGTTACCATCATAACGACAGATCTTTAAATTAAAAAATAAATTGCAAACTATAATTGCAAATTAATCGAAAAAAAAAATACTTTTAGCACGTGATTGAATGGAATTAAATAAATATCAAATGTTATGTTTTCTAAAAAAATAAATGCAAGGCAAAGGTTTCTACGATAGTTTACAATATCTATATCATTAATTCAATAAATAAGCTTTTTGTTTATGGTAAGCATGATTGAATTTATACATATATTCAAGTTCGGGCCAAATGACTAAGTTGTAAATCATTAGTAATAAGCACACATATTGTTTAGTACTGTTGACTTGGTTTAAGTAAAGTAAATAACTACATTTTATGTAGCTTTAGTAAAAACAATAATAATGATGAAATGAATAACGAGTTTTAGATTTTTTCGTACTGTGCTCTGTGAGGCTTATTTTACAAAATCTTTTTACTAATATTGTAAGTAAAAGTTGTTATATCATTCAATCTTTTATATCAATCATTAAAACTGACCGATTTATAAAAATAAAAGAATATTATTATAAAAACAAGTTCTTTTAGAATTTTCTGTCCATCATCTTAAAGAAAATATCAGCTTCAAGCTAATCAATACCAGGAATTACTCTAAGGCTGATAATCAAATGAATATGTGTTTGCGTATATGACGGAATGTGTGTATGAGTATGTGTGCGTATGTTAGAGCTCTACACACCAGACCATATGATCTATAGATACCACACTTGATATTACATATTTATTTTGGAAAATGAAAAAGTATACCTCAACGGATTTTTTTTGAAACTTAAATTAATTAAAAATTAAGCTAACATTTGGAATTTTTCTGGGATAACTTTCGAAAATATTACAGCACAAAACTGTTTTTTAAATCCTCTTAAAAATGACTTTTTTCATTGATAACAATGTTTTAACCTATAAATTGTTAACCTAATAATTTCTATTGCTAATGAATCATAAAAATAATGTAACTGTATTTTGCAACAATTAATTTCTCACAAAATGAAAATAGAATTTAACCTGCAAGAGCAGGTTAAGAGTGTATCAGTGATTGCCGTCATTTTGGCAAAAACTCAAATGGAATGATTAAATTAACTCTTATTGCAAATTAAACCGAGGGAAGTGTGATGTTCAAGACGTGTTGATATGGTAGAGTAATGTTATGGAATAAATACAAGATGTGATATTTTCCACATAATTCCGCAACAGCTGATTGTAAATCAGAGAGATATACAGTACAGAAAACAAATAATCGTAAGGCTTCTATAATAATACTAGCTACATGACTATAGGAGTTTGAAGTTTAAATATATTTGGCTGATAAGTAAAAAGAGAGCAAGGTACGTAAGTATTTAATTGATAATTTTAAAACGCATAACTCATGGCAAGACAGTTGGTCGCCAAAGGCGGCTAATAATTAAAAAAAACATTTTCGGCATGAAACTTTATAACTGTTTTATGTTTTATACATAACTAGCATGAGTTTTTCGTAATTTTTCCCCCTATAAATCCAATTTAAATTTAAGATTTTGATAATTCTTTTTAAAATATAGTTGGGAAATAAAAAATATCTTATTCTAAGCACCTCATTTGGGTATTTAAAAGCTAACCTTTCCTTGCAACAATTCCATTCCCTCCCGTAAAAAAACTACGTAATGGATACTTATCTCCATTTACCTATGAAAGAATTTCAATTAGCTTTCTAAAAATCTACCAACACCATACTTTAAAAAATCCATCAGCATTCAACAAGTAATCGAAATACTAAAGCAATTCAATCCTTGCATTGAGAGTGCAGTTAAGGAGGAGTGAAAAAAACTCGAGAGGGGAGTTGTGAATCAGATGCACCATCCACCGAGAAAGGGAACGTGCGGACCCCCTTTCAAGAGGAAGGGGTTACAAAGGATGACTCATTAGTTCTATGAATAGGCCCCTTAACGAATTCTTTCTATAAACAGTGTTTTATCCAGGAGATGCAAGACTGCGCAGTCCCAAGGGTGTAAAGTCAATTATGCGAAGCTGGTGGCGGGGATTGGAACTTCAATCAATACGCCGGTTTCGGTCCTTCGCAATAGATTGGAAGACGTATTGAAAGGTGGGGAAGAGATTTGAGTTTGATAGAGTTCGCACGGAACTGGATTTCGACGATTTCGAGTAGATTCGCAATCGTCTGATTGGAGGCGCGGATTTAAGGAAAGTTTCTCGGGTTTGTTACTTTTTAAAAAAGGAAATGATTAGTTTGGAACGCCGTGGTTTACATTTTTTTGGTTTTTTTCCTTCAAAAGAAGAAATTTTATTGAACTTACAGTACTAAAATCCAAACCAAACAATTTTTTTTTATTTATAATTTTTCTTTTCGTGAGAAGATGGATTTTTCAGGCTTGAAAACATTTATTTATGGAATATGTTTTCTGATATATCATGTTTCAGAATAGCTGGGATATAAGTTATTTTCGTTGCAGAAGAAATATTTTGCTTAGAACATAATGGGAACATGAATTTATCAATGATTTTTAAAAAATATTATTTAATATTCAGGAATTTTTATAGCAGCGTATTCTAACATTAAAATTAAATCACCTTCAATTGGGAAGAAAAAAATACGTTGTTGCTTTTTAAAAATTTTAAATAGCTTCTTAAAATTATATAAAAACTTTACTACTTTTTCAATAATAACAACGCTTTTTAACATTTACTAAGAAACTATATTAAAACAGTTTCGTGGTTTTAAAAATTTTTTGGATGGTTTTCGAAAGAATTTTTTTATTGAACTAACAGAACCAAAATCCATACTAAATTTTTTTATTTATACTTTTTTTTGGGAAAAAAGAGATATTTTTTTAGGATTCAAAACATTTATCTATAGAATAAATATTCCAGTTTATCATGTTCAAAAATAAATGGGATATAAGTTAATGTCGAAGAGATAAAATATTTTGCTTTAGAAATAATGAACAATTAAGGAGATATGACTTTATCAATGAATTTTTAATATTATTTAGTACATGGAAGTTTTTTATAGCAACATATACTAACATTCAAATTAGAGCAACTTCAATATGGAAGAAAAAAAGACACTACACATCTTTGATTTGAAATTAAATTTAAAATTCCTTCATAAAATTAAATGAAAAAAAAAACTATTTTTTTTCAAATAATAAATTTCTTTAAAGATTTACTGAAGCATATTAAAAAATTTTGGGGATTTAAAAAATTTTTCGAAGGATTTTTGGAAATTTTAAAGAATTTATAGAACCAAAATCCAGATTAAATTTGTGTATATAAATTCAATTTTTTTGACGAGCAGGTAGGTTTTCACTCTTGAAAAAATTTATTTATGGAATAGGTTTTCTAGTATATCATGTTTCAGAATAGCTGGGATATAAGTTATTTTAGAAGAGTAGGAAATATTTTGCTTTGGAAATAATGGAAAGTTATGGAGAAATGAATTTATCAATGATTTTTTAATATTATTTATTGCATGGACATTTTTATAGCAATGTATACTAATATTCAAATTAGAGAACCTTCAATAAGGAGAAGAAGAAAAGACCGCATCTTTTATATGAAGTTAAATTAAAAATGAATTCTTAATATTATTTGGAAACCTTATTGTTATTTTAAATAATAAGAACATTTTTTAAGTTTTACTAAACATTTTTAAAGTTATTTTTAGTTATTTTTAAGATATTTATTACAAAGGAAATTGTGATGCTAGTGTATTGTGATGTAGCTATTCTAACATTCCGATTAAAGTACCTTAAACAAGGTGGAAAAATATATACCGTATCTTAAATTTGAAATTAAATTTAAGATATTTTTATAAAATAGTTTGAAATCCTTACTACTTTTTCGAATAGTAGAAAATTATTTTCGAAGTGACAAAAATGTCGTGAGCTGAAAACAATTAAAAGTTAAGAGAGCCGATACTTTCTCAATGATTTTTAAAATCTTATTTATTGCGAAGGAAATTGTCATGCTAGCGTATTGTGATGTAGATACCATAACATTCCGATTAAAGTACCTTTAATATGGAGGAAAAATATATACCGTATATTTAATTTGAAATTAAATATAAGACACCTTTACAAAGTTGTTTGAAATCTTTACTACCTTTTCAAATAGTAGAATTTTCGTTCGTAATAACCAAGAAAACGAAATTCGGAACTAAATTTTTGTTATAAATTTATTTCCTCCCCCCCCCGTGGAAATAGATTTTTGTGCTTGGGAAACATATTTATAGAATATATTTTTCTAATTAATTAGGTTTAAATCACGGCTTGTTCAATAAGGTGGAAAAGGGACGTACTGCATTTTTTATTTGGAATTGAAATAAGAAAATCTTCTTCAAATTATTTGAAATCTTTTCTACTTTTTTTAAATAACAAGATTTTTAAAAACTTACTGAAATATATTAAATAAAGCTGTGCTCGAATTTTAAACTAATTCAATATTCAGTAAAACTTTTTTTTTGTTTAAAAATGAAAAGTATTTATTTTTTCAATTTTTTGGTCCATAAAATAAAATAAAAACACTAAATGCTTACTGAATAAACAATTTCTTTCTGTTGATAATAATAATCATCTTTAAAACTGGTTGATTTATGAGCATTTGAATATAACTATTAAATAAAAGAGGAAAATCTGAGAAAATTTTGTTGGATAATTCTTGAGATAGTATATTAATTATGAAAATTATTCTGTAATATATGTAAGACACAAATCCTGATGGAATCCGTTTTCAATATGGATATTAAAAAAAGACGAATATTTTCAATAAAAAATGTTTTAATATTAATTGCTGATTAATCATCTGCACTTTAATTTAATAATGAAATTTTGCGGGAGCTGCCAGAGAATTAGAGAGACCTGTAGTACCTTACGGGCTTAAGGTCTTTATAAATGCATGAATGAATTACAGGACTGTTAAAATCTGAGCCTTAAAAATATTTTGATTAAGTAGCTATTAAAAGACAAGTTACATAAATGATTTAATGGATAATGAGAAGTCACATAAAGTATTTAATCGACAATAATGTTACATGGAGTATTTAATTGGTTATTTTAAAGAGTATTAAGATTGGCGAACAAGCTGGTTGCCAAAGGCGGCTAGCATACAAGAAATTTAAACTACTATTTTAAATAGGAAAAAAAGCAATTTTAAATGATAACGAAGAAGTAGCTGAACACAACGGAAAAGGTCATCTGAAAAATCTGAGAATGCCATGCAAAGCATTTTCAGGTAGAGTACTTTTATTAGAGAGACGCAAGAAAGTTTTGGAGAGACTTTCTTGCATCTATCCATTTCTGGTTTATAGGATACAGAAATAATAAAATCAGAAGACGTCTACTGACACTTAATAAATAAGCGTATAATTCTGTAACGGCAAATAAAAGATTTAAACAAAAATGAAAACTGAGAAGGCGATATAAGTTTATAAGCTTTCAACCATTTTTGCAAATTTTTGAACACATAAAAAATCGTTCATTTACACAAAAAATTATTTTCTAAAAATGATTATAGTATACGTTTTAAATAAATAAATAAACAAGTGAAAATGGACAACTCAGTTACATTTGAAATCTTTTTACTGAAAATTTAAATTCAAAGGTTGCCATGCAGTTAAAAATAGAAAAAAGCTGAATTATACATTCTGATTTATTGCATTTTTTGATGCTTGGACGAGAAATTCGAGTCGCATATCGAAAGTGATTTCCACCAAAAATACAACAGTTAAAAACGCAATTTTATATAGCATTATGCATTTCTTTTTATGCATTTTCATTCCGAAATTTAAAAAAACATTCCTTCTTTGACTAAAAACAGCCTGAAAAAAATGAAAAAAAAATCTTTTACCTTTATTTAAATTTTTTCCTGGCAGTTGGCAGTCCAAAGCGGAGCACTGCAACTTTTTGTTCTTTTCTGCACGTAACTTCGAATCAAATACGGTGAAAATATTCATTTTTCTTATTGATATATTAGTTCCTGGAACTAGTGCACGTCAGAAACTTCCTAGCAGCGTTTTTTCTCCCTGCAGATATTAAATTTTGGGCCTTTTCTTAGCTGTCACTCATTTCGGCACTTTCTGCGAAGCGTTTTGACACACATTTTAGAATTCTTGCAATTTTTTTTCGTTAACAGAGATTTTCTTACTGTTGAAGTGCAGAGCATTTGAGGCTAATATATTTGTCATTTTGTTAAAATGAGGGTAAAAATGTTTTGTATTATGGACAATTGTTTCTTTTCTCAGAATAAATTATTTAAAAAATGGATATCATTTTATATATTCTATGCTTTGAGTTGCATATTAAAACTTTTTAGAATTTAAATGTTTTAACTTCTAATTCGCTAACAATTTTTTACTGTTTAATTTTAAAGAAATTTTTACGAATAATTTGATATTATAGCCCCAGTTAAGTACAATTGGGGCTCAAAAAGTAAGATAATATCTCTAAGAGAGACCAGCGGAGTGATATCCTCAAAACTTTCTCCCATACTCTCTAATAAGTTTTGTATGCTGGAGAACTTCTTACATTGCATTGGCTTACATTAATTTTGAAATTTTAACGCTTAGAATGAATTTAGCATTTTTAATGAAATTATCGTGTCACAATTGGCGAGTCTTTTCGGAAATTAATCTCTGGTATGTGTTAAAGGCATCAAAATTGGCATTTGTCCTTTTGGCAAGTTTTTTTCCGCCAATTGATACTAATAGTGACAAAATTCCAAACTAAATTTAATATATTTATGTCATTGAGTTTTTGAATTATTGCTTTTATGAGCCATAGACCAAAAGATAGTCAACTCATAGTTGGATTTGAATCAAAATTTGACACTTGTCTACACTATAGTTGTTGAATCCGTGTTTATTCATTTAGCTCTCTTGGTTCTACAATTATTGTGTTAACTCATATTCGAGCAACTAAAATTACTTCTGAAAAAATATTTCTCAAAATTTGGTAGAAATCTGCAAATATGTGTAAAAATTATATACCAAATTTCAATTGTCAAGTTCAAAGCATTTTTGAGTTATCTTCGTCACAGACAAAGAGAGGAATTGAGAGGTCTAAAACGTGAAGATTCGAATTTGAATTTTTTGATGATTGCTGTACTTTCTCTGAACTATGTATACGAAAAATAAAAGGTATATTCATAAAGCCAAAGATCTTGATGGAGATAAAAAAGTATTGCTTAAAAAAAAGTACTTTCCCAAATTGTCACTCTTATTATTAAAGGTTTTATTCTATCGATGAATTAATCTATTGAAATAGGTGCAGAAGAAAAGAAATCCCAAGTCCAAAATCGCATAAAGATGGATTTTGAACTTCGACATCAATTCTGAAATGGTGATCTGCCAGTGTCTCTTAACCAGTCCGACGGGATGAAAATCACTAGTTGCGAGATACAGGCTTTACTGAGCTAATAAATAATCTGTTAAAAGGGAGGGAAAATAAGAATTTTTTTAAATACTTAATACATTTTGAGAACATTTGTTGCCTTTAAATTATTTTTATGAACTTCTCTTTGCAACATTTTTTAGTAAAGAAATTATTTAAATTAAGAATTTATATTACCTCATAAATTTTATATTTGGAATTCTCCGTTAAGTTATTTATATAAGAATATACGTTATTTATTATGGTAAATAAGCAATGTTGGCGATTTGTTAGTTTACAGGAAATATTAGTTGCACTTAGCTTCACTTAAATTTCTTATATTTGATACTTTCGTACTCTTAAAAACGCATTTTTAAGCGTCAAAGTGACATTAAAATGGATATGCTTAAATGGATAGCTTTATGCGTATTGCTTTATAGCTTATACTTATCACATGATATCATGGAACCATTCAAGATGCTATTTGGGTTCTAATCAAACTTTGCCTTTCGTAATACTGTAACTTTCTTATTTCTCACGTAAACTAAGGCGATAATAAGAAATATTTCTTTCGTTGCTTTCAGCAATGGAGGTGAAACACGCGATTAGGTATATGATGAAACAATTAAAATGGCTTGGATTTCATTGTGATGATGAAAATTATTTCTAAAAATTATTCAAAAATATTTTTAAAAAATCTTCCTAATTTAAGAAAAAAATGGCGAGCCAATCAAATCGGTATCATTCAAAGGCGTTATTTGAATTTTAAAATGATATAAAAGTGAAATTGGCTCATTACAATTTCAAGTTTTTCATCAGGAATTTTCTTTTTTATTTGCGTCAATCAAAGAAAGAAAAAAAAATGTCTTGCATCCTTCTGTTTCTGATTTGAGGCGATGATTAACTTTAAAGACCTCTGCATATTTTCTAATTTTCTATTAAAAAAGGTTTCCCCTTTTTTTTTTCTTACAAAATATGGTTATGCAAAACAATAAGCAAATTTATGATGGATTATTTTGAATCAAAATGTTAATACATTTCTTTATTGGTTTTATTTTTTCTCGATTTTTTATTATTTCATATTAAGATGAATGGGCAGTTTTATTATGATTTATTTTAATTATGAGCTATAGGCTGCATGGTTCCATTTATATATTTGCATTAATTTGATTCGTTGCTGATTTTTCAACTAATAATTTGTATTTTAATATTTTTTTTCTCGTATTTTTACCTCTAGGTTACTGCTTATTTTATGTTAATATTATTAATTATTCGAGGAAAATATTCTGTTTTTTTTTCAACATTCAGATCTGCTTTGAACGGAAAAATTATGAATCATGCATTTCTTCTCCATCCTTTAATAAATATCCTGCTTAGGAACTACTCAAAATTAATTAATACAAATAAATTTTTCAAAAACTTTCAGATACGATCTGAATATATTATAAAAGAAGAGCCAAAAAGATATTTTTTGTAGTATTAATCAGATTCTAATTAATATTAATTAATAATATTTTTTAAGCAATGAAATGTACATTAACTCGTAATTTATTCAATGAAATAAATCATGGAGTGGCTTACATTTTTATGTTTTATTGATTAGAAGCATCATTTTTTCTTGTATGTGATTATAGATTGCATATAAAAACTTTTTTGAATAATTGCGAAAAGTACTTTGATTTCTAGATTGTATTATCTTAAATTCGTTCATTCTTCCAAACTGATGCATTTTTTCTTATTTCTAATATTAAATAAGAGATATATATTAGTTTAAAAAAAGAAGCAACAAAGATTGATATTTCCTTTTTATTAATTTTATACTGATATAATAATTATCATTCTTTGGTTTTCCCTGTTCATTAATTTTTTTGATGATGAAATTTTTTGTTGCTACTTTCAAAGAAAAAAATGGTACTTTGGCACTATCTCGTGGAACCTTTTCGTCAAATCCGATATTGTTGCCAAAAGTTAGCTTCTGTGCATATTTGAAAATATCCAATCTTTTAGCACATTTTGAGGTGATTCGAGCATTTTCTCGAGCCTTGACAGGACTACGGGATAATCCCAAAATAACAAAAATGTATGGTCTGTTGAGAATTATTCCGATATTTATGATTAAGAATATGTATTGATATTATTAAATTATATCATATAAATATTATTATATTATATAATTAAAATATTTAATAAATATTATTAAGTATATTTATCAAGAATTAAATTTATTGAAATGGAAAAGAATGGATATTATTTAAGTAAACGAAAAGAAGTCACAAGTCAAAAAGTAATTGCTTGTATAAGTTTTATGAGATTATGGATTTTTTCAATGATTATATTATCTTTATTTCACATTAAAAATATGTAATATATTATATTTATTCAGATGATAACTGTCTAATTATTTTGATATCTTTCAAGATGCAGTTTTAGCTTTTACAGATATGATTGTTTATAGAAACCAGTGATAGTAGTGTCCCAAAAATTTCTTTTCAAATTCCCTAATAAAGGCATAATACAAGAGAACACCTTTTATGGTATTAAGGTACAATAACTGCTGAATATTAATCTTTGGAGTTAATTTAGATATTTTATTGATTCTATCGGGTGATCCTTGGCTAGTTTTATGGCAATTAATCTCTGAAATTTAGTTAATAGTTTATGAAAACCGAATTTGTGTTTTAAATGCGTTTTTCCCTTCACATTGAAACAAAAATGTGAGAAAGTACTGCTCTTATAATCATAAAATATCATACTAAATTGGATATTTTGAAGTGACTGCGATTTTGAATTATCACGTTTAGACGTTTCTGAAAGTACAGATCGATAGACAGTCAATTTCTTGCTAAATTTAGCTCAAGATTTGAAGATTATTTGCACTATAGATGTTAAATCTGTGTACCAAATTTTATTTCTCTTGCTCTTTACTTTTTATAATTATTGTATTAACTTTTGATATAACAGCCAGATATACGGATGAGATCTGAATAGATTTAGTCAAAATTGTGATAGAAATCTGCATATTTAGTGTAAAGACCATGTATGGACCATGGTCTTTACACAAAGACCAAATTCAAAAATAACTGACTAAAATCGTTTCGCATATTTGTTACATATAGACGGAGGACATTTTTTTTAAAAAATATGTTTTTCTAACTTTGAGGAAACTGTAATGTGGAGATTTGTCAAATTCTCATATTTTTTGACGAGTACTATACTTTCTTTGAATTACGAATATGAGAAAGTAAAAAAAAAGAGGCATCTTGCCCTTTGAAGACAATTAAATCTGAAAATGCATTTTGGAAAGAAAAAAATCAATATTTTTTTATAACTATGCATCATTGAGATGAAATCATTTAAAATATTGTACAGGTATTCAATCACGGTATCTGTCAGAAGTTCATATTAGAAAAGGGCGTGTTTCCCTTTTCTTGAAGAAATTTCGAAGACCTAAATATAGATTGATACAATGTGGATCTTTATAAGAAAGAAGTTATCGAAGTTTGTAAAGAAATTTCCTCCTTGATTATATCTTCTGGTTGGTCATACATCAATCACACATGAAAATTTCGATAGCCGATAAAAAAATCTAGCTTCAACGATTCTATGATTAAATATATGATTTTCCTCAAGAAAACTAACTTATGCAATTTACTCTATTAAAGGTTTTCTTTGTTTAAAATACCTGAATAAAATTCATTTTTTTATCTTATATCGAAGTCAAATTCAGACGAACAGTTGTTTTTGCAATAAGACATATTTTTTTCTTTTTTATCTGGCCGTATTAGCAAATATAAGCAAGTACCAGTAAGTAAAAATATCTTTCTAAAATGTAGTAGTTACTCTAAAGGGTATATAATACACATTAAATATTGTAACAGTCTAAAGAATAAGTTAATTTTTTCTTTGTATTTCTTCAATTGACAACTTTCTATTATTGCCAATAATTTAAAAACAAAACAAAATACTCTAATTATCTTAATGATCAAAACCTAAATAACAATAGTAAAATATATTTTCATAGCGGATTTACAGCAGGTAATGACTTGATTTTGATTGAATGTCCATTTATAGGACTATAAAAGGAATATTAGATATTTATAACTATAAATATCAATTTAGGTATGGTCATTTGCTCTGAATTCGCCGAAAAGAATGGACGAAACAAAAAATACGAATAAATCCTCGATGTCCAACAAATAAAATAGCTGAAAAAGACAATACGAAGTATAGAATTGTGCAAGTTATGCTAAATGAAAACATGAGGCTTTGGTTTTATCATAAAAAAGTACATGATTTGTTTGCACCCAAAATATTAACGAGTTAATAATATACCAGAAATAGCTTCGTAAGTAGAAGTATTGACTAAGTAATATCTTCCGATGAGAGGTTATTTCCCAACGAAAAATATTGTAATGTCCACTTATTGTCTACATATTTATTGCCAAACTGCCTTCATATTTATTGTACACTAAGGACATATTGTATCCTAAAAAGAGTAGGATATTTCAATTAGATTTTACACCATTGCAGTAAGTCAATTCAAAACAAGATAGTCTTCATATCATTTTCTAAACCTAAATCCTCTCAAGAATTTTGACTTCTTCTGTACTGGATACTTTATAAAAAGTTTTAGAAAAGTATGTTTTTACCTTTAAATATACTTTAGAAAATTGAATTTTAAGGGTGACACGATTTCATAAACCAAGAACAAAAGTTAGATACTCTTAAATCATCCATTCTGCGTGAATCTAATAACTCTCTTAATAAGATTAATGGCTCAATCAGACAATGGTGTAAATGATTTTCGTTGTTCATCGAATGTGATAACGAATAATTCGGATAAAATATATTTAAACTAAGTTTTTTTGTTTATGATGTTTATCATATTCATGTTGTTATAATTTCTATTTCATACCTTTAAAACAGTTCCTTAATAATTATAATGCAAGGCGTGTTCAAATAAAAAAGTATGAAACAGCTATGTGGATATAAATGAATACTTTATTCAAATTATACATCACAGACTTGAGCACAATAAGTCCAACGAGCCGAAGGATTCCTTGTTTTCAGAATTTCTGAGGCCGTGACAATACCCAGTCCTTCACATTAGCCTTGAATTCTCCGTCAAAGGTCCGCTACTTGTTGAATTCCTCGATCACAGAAGAACCATTAATTCCAATGTGTAATGTGAGACACTTCGGAGATTACGCAAGTCCATCAAGAAGAAAAGATAGATGCAACTCACGGAGGGCGTGGTTTTGATCCACGGTAATCCGCATTCACACGTCTCCAAGGTCACACACATGGCAATGGTCATGTTCAAAAGAGAGCGGCTTGTCCGTCCGCCCTACAGCTCGAACATGTAGCTTTGCGATTTTCATGTGTTTGGTCTCCTGAAATAACATCCATAAGTTAAGAGCTTTAACTCGGACTTTGAAGTCAAGGATGCTGTGAAGTACCGAGTCTCGTCACAGCCACAAGAATTCTGGAAACAAGGGATACTTCTTAATCAATTTGATCGTCGTACTCAGAGCTCTGGTGTATACTTTGAATAAAGTCTTCATTTATACCTACAGTGGCTTTTCGTAACTTTTCATTTAAACACTTGATATTTACTACTCACTTTATAAAAAAGCTAATAAAATTTTTGATTTCATTAATTCCTAATTGGCGAGATTTATGCATTTAAATGCAAAAGTAATCTCTTTTATTTGCCATTTAGAATAAATACCATCTTTTTACAAATATATTATAATAAATAATTTTCTTACCAAGTTTCTTGGAATCATTGCACACGTTGCTGGATAAAATCCAACATCCAATCCAAGTCAGGTGATTCATGGGAAATTCCTAAAATATATGCACACAACGCTATCTAGAAAATGAGACTTGGGGGAGATCACATTGAAACGAGCATTTTCACAAAGTCGCCATTGGAGTTTCGATACAAATGCGACAGAAAAAAACTTGCTCTGAGTCCGATATCGCCCCGAAGCAAAGGGAGCTATAGTGGAAAATGGACGAATTTTACCCGAGCAATCCGATCATTGGCTAATCATTTAACAACCACTCTTACTGCTTGGGGATTTTCCCTTCATTTCTTTATGGTCTTCAAGTGTTGAAAGTGTTTGTTGAAATGTTTTTTCTCTTGTTTGTTCAGGATGAATATGTTATATTTTAAAATTAACAGAATTGTAAAGTGAACTATAAGTTCAATTAAATTTTGATTTCCACATGTTCACTACAGCCATTTATTTTTGGAAATACTTAAATTCCATTATAATTTTGGAAATAGAATGTAAATTAAAGAACAAAAATTTTAAATTATTAAAATAAAAGAATCACACAGTAAGGAATTAACAGACTGGGAAACAATTTTATGATGCTTTCTAGATCTTCTAGAGGATTTATATGTCTTTAACCCTTGTTAGGAACAAAAAAGGATACAATACCTTCTAATTCAGAATCAATAATTACTTAATATGAATGATAACATTTTATGGACAAAAGAAATAATCGATGAGAATAAGTCTATGATATAAAATGGAAATCGCAATAATAAAAAAATAGATAAAGAAGTAAAATCAAAGATGTACCAAATTTTAGACTTAACAAAACTTTCATGTGACTGTGCCAATCACAACAGTTCTGCTAATCAAATAACAATGCTTACATACCAACCGATTTTTACATAAATTTAGCTAACATTTGTTTTTTTAATAACATTCTAAGACAAAGAAATTCTTACAAATTGTAAAAATGCATTTGCTTATAAAGACAGAGCATGTTGGGTACCAATTAAAGTCCTGAGTTGCTTTTCTGCCTTAACTTCAAGATAACAACAGCTATAATCATACATTTGCTGTTTAGGTAAAAGTAACGTGTTCATGCGCAATGCCCCTGATGGTCATTATCTTCACAAGTCAAATTATCTTTGTGAATGATACCTTGTAGGGAGTGGAGAAGCTGATTCAAATGATGTTCTCATCATATACTGTGGTTTAAAAGTATCAAATACATTTTACATTTCCTGCTTGCACACTCATGTATTATGATTATTATTAAAATACATTTTGACGAAAAAGAAAAAAAAAACGACCTGAGATGGAGGCTTCAGTTAGGCTCTATGAAATATATGTCCCGTATTTGAAAAAAGTGATTATTAAATCCCCAGCAGTCAAATGCCCTCTTCCTGACCTTTAGAACTACATAATAGAGAGGATGATAAATATAAAAAGAATGTAAGAATAGCAATGATTTACATTTATTCCCTGTTTCTGACATTTAAAAGTCTATCTGCTTATAACTAACATTAAGCTAGAAACTCCTGTCCTTCTTTAAATATATTTCTCATTTCCATCTCAAATCAATGCTACATCTTACCTCACATAATTAATTTCAGTCTATTCATTCCCAGAAAAGCCATTCCACAGTCCTACATTTGAATACGATCATTAGAAATTAATTATTCTGAAATAAATTAGTTACAATATTACGCGTAGCCCGTGCTGCAGCTAATGTGGCGAGTGCATTATTTAGTGTTATAAATGAATGCTGGAATGCTACTAAAACTAATAAATACTCAGAAGAGATACCAAAAAAATGTTTAACTTTTTGATATAGGATTATTTTTATTTTAGTGAATTTGTGAAAAACTCTTGGAAGATGTTTTTTTATCTCATGGATTGAATTCAGTTATTTATAGAATTAAATGTGGACGAGGGAAAGAATATTAATATCTTGGTTTTAAGTAGAGGATTTTTAAAATTTTAAAGAAATTCAGAATGAATATTACATTTTTAGCTCACAATATTTGTTTGAAATGTTAAGAACATTTATCTAGTATTTGAAATATATAGGGAAGGTAGCAAAAAGAAAAATTGGATACTACGAAAATATATTTATTAACTTGCATGAATAGTTCTCCTTTTGTGGGCTTCAAAAGGCATTCAATGTGCACATAAATAGTCTGTATTCCATGAATAAATATAATAGAAACTTATATATTTTCATAAAGAGGAGTACATTTGGCCTAAGCAGATAGCTGCCTATTTATTTTAACTTCTGAGCTCAATTTTCGACAACAAATATTCCGTTTACAAGAAAATATTGAATTTGGTAAGAATATATCTCTATCTCTGTCACTCAATTTATCTATCTATACATTATATTACATTACATTTATGGTTTATAGTATTCCTTAAATTTATATGGACTTTTTCATTTATTATCACGTTTCTGCAGCGAGAAGAAAAACCGATGCCAGAGTAGTACTCGAAATGAAAGTTTTATTTCCAATATTTAGTGCAGCCAGTAATCGGTATGGTAACCCTAAGGAATAATGCCTTTTTATGAATGCAGGATAAAAATGAGCTGAAGCAGCTCGTTGTCCTATTATTACAATTCGAATCCATTTGAGAGTTTTAAAGAAATTTTAAACTGCATTTTTGATGTACAAATATATAGCTGGGAAATTTAAATACATAGCTTGCTTCTGCATCAAAAGACTCACGACACTAGACTTTTGTTGCTGATTTGAAGGGGCTGTGGTACCTAAATAATTCTTTTCTACAATTTTCCCCATAATTTTTAAAATTTTGTGATAGATAGCTGTATACTGTAAAGAAACTTAAATTTCTAAAATATTTTTCAGTTTGAAAAATTATAAATTTAAATATTTCAAATAAAAATAATATCAATATTCTTTTAAAAAAACACCTTTTTCTTTTACAATTTTCCGTATCTTTTCTTCAAAATTTTTAAAAGGGGACCTCATAATGTATTTAACAGAATTAGATATTGGATTTTTAAAGTCTATATTAATTCCTGAGAAAAAAAAAGTCGATCACAATTTTGTGAAATTTTTTGGAAAATATAAGATTTTTTTTTACTTTGAGCATATTTTAGAAAAAAAAATTCTTATCAAATCCATACCTAATTCTATTAAGTATGTATTTAAGAATGAGAAGAAAAAAGTATCATGCTATTACTATAAAAGGCAATCGACTTTTAACATTTCGTAGCTGACAGAAATTTAGAAAAACACAAACTGAGATAATCAACTATAAAGTTTTCAACACAATAAGATTGCAATAAAAACAGATCTTATCAAACTGGGTTTTCCTCAAAGAAATAAGGCGGCATTTTTAAGTCCTAAGGTATCCATTTTATAAAAATATTTTATTTCTATTTTCACTAATAATCATTATCATTCATAAAATCATCAGAATTCCTTTTAATATTTTCGCTTTTTTTATTTGATAAATTTTTTAAATAAAATATTTATTAAATTATCACCAGTTCTGTTTATCAAGCGTCTATTAATAAACAACAAAAATTCTAGACCACTTGATTGAAATTCAAATGAAATTAGCCATTTTGAAGATGACTGTAGTAACCACTGAGAAATTCAATAGGAAAGAAAAGCGAAAGCATAAACAAAGTCTGAACCGTTACAGTATTAAATTGCCCTGCTTTTTATTTCATGGAAAAAAAATGAGCAGCTTGGCTACTTGCGCAAGAAATATGTTTTATGTATACACTTGAAGTGAGCTTGGCACCTGATATCGCTCTAGACAAAATAATTCCAAATCTCACTTTATACTTGTCCAATTGATTTGAATTCTTCATGTTAATAAATTTTTGTTCCAAGGATAATTTTTCATTCAAAATTGGAAAACTCGATATATTCGTCAATTTTCCGAAATTCTTAGGGCACACACACACACAATTTTTGCTCTTTTCACCCATATTTGAAGAAGCACAAAGAATTATTTTTAATGCGAAAGTAAAATAATATCACATGTTACTGAAGTTGCCAATCATTGACTTATTAGAAATAAAATGTTTCAGTAGTATTAATAAAAAACATGTAAGGACGTGTTAGTATGGCTGGCAGGGCGTTGGATTCGCATCCTTTGGGCTGTGAGTTCGAACCCCTTCCGGCTGAAGACTCTACTTGTACGTGGTGGATGATGAGCGTACATATCTCTTGTAACGATAAAGGCCTTCAAATCGAGACAGTATTCCTGAGGGAACGGTTCAAAGGTATTGTTCTCTGATTCAGGTCAAAATTAAGATATGTGGATGAAATGCATGAATGAAGTTTACCCCATGAAAACTTCTGTGACGCGTGATTAGCTAAGATGCTCTCTTGCCTTTAGATGGCGCTAATGATACAAGATGCATTAAAACTTGGCTTAAATAGCTGTATTTGTAAACGGACTTGTCTATGACAAGCGTCATAAGCAAGAATACAACAACAATAGAAAATAACCATACATTAGAAGGAAAACATGTCTTATTATTCAATAACTAGTCACTATCAGTGACCACTTGCTATTTCTTAATGGCTATAGTAGTAAATCTTCTCAAACAGCTTTGATGGGCTACTTTTCACTGCAACAAAAAAGAGCCATTTTAAATTATGTCTGAGAAAAAAAAAGACACACGTTTTGAAGGAATTGTCATGCTTGTAAATTGGTTAAAAAACCTTAGTTTTTGAAGATTATAGAAGGGTTAGAAAATTATAATAATACGTAAAACTGTCAGAAAAAATTATAGCAATAATGATTACTAACAGCAAAATAAGTAATAAAATGCAAAGAAGTATTATAATAAAAAATAGATCCATAATATTGATTCTAGTCAAAATAACATTTATTCATCTTCAGCGATCATCTATTCGCATACCACACTAATGGTATTTATTTAGTAATGTCAATAAAATTTGGTGAATGACATCTTACCACTTCAATTAAATATATTTAAAACTATATTTGGACAGCAAACATAGAGTATTCTTATAAGCTATCTATGCTTGCGAAGTGTTGGGGTTAATTAGTAAAACCCTTTCAACTGTTGAAGTTGGAGGATTTTTTTATTTCTCGATATTATTTAAAAATAGAAAATAATGGGAGGTAGGTGATCAATTATGGTCTATCTTAAGTTTTATAATCTTTCCTAAAAACAAATTTATCCAAATCGTAAAAGTGGTTGGGGAATGAATTCATTGGCTCTTCTTATTATTTCAAATCTATAAAAAATTATTTCAATTTTTTTTGCTAAACTTCTTTATAAAGATTTTTATAACGAAAATAATAATATTTACTAAATATTTTAAATTAAATAGTATAAACTAAAAAATTTAAATAAAAAAAACAATAAACATTTTAAAATTAAAAATAATAATTTAAAACTTCTTCATAAAAGATTTTTTTTTCACAAAACAGAATAGAAGAGAACCCTCTTACATTTCAGTTTTATCAATAATTAAAATATTTTTCAGATAATTCATTAACTATCAAATAAAATATTTATAATATTCACTGGTTTATGAATAAGGACATCAATTCAACTTCATTACAATTCAATAATCGCAAATAACCATTGCTTGCTGCCTTATTGAAATTGATTACGCTTTAATAAACTAGTCTCTTCTATAAGTCAGCTTCAAAGGAACATTGTTCTATTGACGGTACCAAAGCACTATTATCTAAAATATAATATGGTTACCCACCTGATTATGACACTGTATTTGCAGATTGTTCAGACACCCACATCGGTCCTAATAATGCACCTGCTTTGTCGCATTGTACTTGCGTTTAGAAATGGAAGCTTTGAAGAGAATTTGTTGCATTTGTTGAATTTCAAATAATCTGATAAAGCTTTATGGAAATGCTTGAAACTGATCTTCATTGTACAAATAATATCCTTGAACAAAGCTATGTGAAGAGTTTCAGGTATAATTAAACTGTTAATAATTATAGTTTGGGTAACTAACTGAAAAAAATATGGAGGAATGAAATGATTTCACTTTTATTTTTTATATAGATCTCTATTGATTAAAAAGTAAATGTTATAGAATAGTATGTTGCTATGGAACTTTTCATTTAAAACATTTCTTAGGGAATGAACTTTTTATCTTTATTTATTTATTGTTTTATGAATAAAATGACAATAAATAAGTAAGAACAAGTAACGAGTAAGTTCTTTTATATGTGCGATTTTTTGCAGTATTTTTAAATACTAAATTTCATATACAGATTATTGGTATTTTCTTTATATTTTTTATTTCCTTGAAAATGAAATTATTAAAAGCACTTCAGAAATTATGTTTCTTTATTTAAAAATCTTTCTCTTATTATAATTAATAGCCGTTTTTTTATAGGGATTATTAACATCGAAAAGGGATTTATTCGGGAATATGATCATCTTGAGTTTTGAAATGAAGGATTAATTTTGCCTTCTTGGCATAGAATATTTTAAGATATCTCCACTAAGATTTTCGATATTTTGAAAACTTAACAATATTGCGAGGATGTTGTTGAGCATATCGTGTTAATAGGATTGTTTAACAACATGAATTTATTTCTGTTATCCCGAGTAAATACTGACTATTTTTTCTAACTAAGATTCAGGCTTAAAATATTTTACAGCTGCTACAAAAATTTGTTTTACGGATTTCAATTTTTCGTCTTTCACAAAACTGTTCTTTCTCCTCGTCACTCATCTTTCACCGTTCAATCTGGGGAGTTCCATGGAAATTAGGGGTATGACAATTATTAATTTGTAGGCCGCGGTGACCTGGTGATAAGGTCTCGGCTTCGGAATAGGAGGTTATAGGTTCGAGGCCTAACTCCATCGAAGAACCGCTGTGTAAGCTGGTTTGGTTCACGTTAAATCCGTCGGGGCCAAACATGCTGTGGCGTGGTGTGGAAGTTTGGAGAAGGGGTGTTAGCTCAGGTGTCGTCCACGCCATCTACATAATCTTCAAAATTACGAAATCCATCACAAAATAGCTGTAGTGTTGCTTGTTGCTTCAAAATGGGGCGTTGATAAAACTAAACTTCCAAAATTTGTCTACTTTTTTCTTCTCCTATGCATAGAATTATTCACCAGTTATAAAATGCTGATAAGATTTTGTGTGTTATGTAGTGACTTTTGGCACTTTACAAGTCCGTTGACAATTATCTTGCTATTTAAGCCGAGTGAGGGTCTCTCTGTTTTTTCAGTAACGCCAAATAGGGTCAAGAGTACGACTTAGCTACTTACGCGTCACAAATCGGTTTATTGGAGGGATTTTATGCATTTCATTCATTCATACACAGATCGTAATTTAGACCTGAATCAGAGAACGATCACCTCTGAACACCTAGTGATATTATTCTTGATATGGAGGACTTTATGTTCCCTACAGATTTATACGCACACAAGTCATCAGACACACGGAGAGTCTTCGGCCGGTGGTGCTAGATATATCACAACCTAAGGCATACGAATTCAATGCCCTACCAACCAGGCTAACCTGCTCTTCAAAGATTTTCAAATGAAGCATTATAAACATTTCTTTTGAATAATACGACAGTTAATATGATCAATCTCTGTCACGGTTTCTCAAGAAACAATGTCATTTTAATAATATTAATGAATTGGAATGAAGTTAAGACATGTAAAGGGGCGGTATCAGATAAATTGACCAGATCAGAGCATTCTGGAACTGAAATTGAAAAATACTAAATTTTGAATGCTAAATACCTTAATTTTTTTAAAAAAAATTATCCATATATAATTCAAAACTCCTTATCCATAAAGAGCAACAAATTCTACTTTTAAATGAATGGTATTGTGAGCTCCCAAAATTACTGCGTCAGCAAAGGTTCACACTTTTTCCAGGAAAGTCCTCTTTAATACTAATAATCTATGTGGGTGGACATGTGCTGTCAAAACTGGACTTATTTTTTGAAGAAATTACCACATATGAAGCTCAGACACATTCAAGTGTTACAGCAAAATATTGTGCTACCCTCCAGAGTTTTATGGAAGTCTAGCAGCAGCAAAGATGGTACTTCAATTCAACCTTTTTCATATTTGAAGATATATTGGAAGACGTTCTGAAAACCTATGCATTAAAATATACCTTCCATTAAACAAATAGATAGTCATATTTTCATCAATTGCATGACCATGACGCTTTCCTAACTTAATTTATACCCAATTCTGAGGATGTTGAAAAAATGTGGAAAATCATGGAATGCTTGTTATTTTGGAGGAATTATAGGTTAAAATCTATGCGTATTGAGAATATGGAGTTTACCTACTACTACTTTAAAACTACTTTTATTTTCCATCATACGAAGGCGTAAAACTATCTTTTATAGGAGAAGTCTTGATTTTTAAAAATTGTTGAAATATGAGAACTCGTATTGCTTATTGGTAATTTTAAACAGAATACCAACAAATTTATATAAAAACTAATTCAATTTTGTTATAAATGTTACCATCGTACTTTAAAATTAAAACAAAACTTCACATACAAGCTCAGTTTAGAGAATCGTTCTTAAATGGTTTAGTTTTAAAAATATGAAGTAGTAAAAAAATCACCCAATGCTTTTTCCTAACTCTCAAATGAATTTTCCACTGAAAAACATTCTCTACATTAGTATGTTCTCAAAATTAAGAAAGCTGTTTAACACATACCGTAAGACTGAATCACGTCCAAGAAACTTTCATTAAGTTGTGCATAAAATGTACAAGGAAACAAAAATTCAAATTACACTCCACTGGTGTCTTTTATTGCATCCAATTCATTTTTTATGCCCACTTTTGCATTGTAACATAAAAGTAATGAACACAGAAACAAGAATGAGGGAAAAAAATGAATGTTTTAGGGCTGCTGGCACGAAGAATTTTTCGCGGTGTACTCTGGTCCAATTACCTCGTTAGAGACCCAGGTGCTTTCGGAGATACATAACGAATCTGAACTTCCTTTCTTCCAGAGAAACATGAAATGTGCACGCAGTTATATAGCCGTAAGTCACGGACATATATTTCCCCCAGTTCCTCTGGTTTGTCTCTTTGTAGAAGATTTTCTTTCCAATTTACGTCGAAGCAGTTTTTTCCCTTTTTCTCCTATCATCCTTTCCCTCTTCTTCTTTTTTTTCTGACATTTTCTTATTTCCTATCAAGAAAGGGAAAATAAAGGTGTTGGATACCAAGCACTTGATTCTGATAGGAAGAAAAGGTAGCATATTCTTTTTTAAGATCAAAATGATCTTGGATGATTTACAACCCTTTTAAGTTGTTTACGATATGATTAAATGTACCGAAGTTTGACGATAGTTTTAGTTTTTAAAATAATAAATAATGTAATCCAATAAACTCATAGCATTCCAGAAATATTATGAAAACTAAAAACAATCTTTATATATTTTGGAAAATAAATTGTTAAATTGCGTATATTTTGTACTGGTTGAGAGTAATTTGAATAGATAGACAATAAAGTACATAATAACTGTATTTTTTTAAAAAAATAAAATACTAGTAACAACGGAAAGAAAGTTGAAAATATTTGTCAAAATTTGCTTTAAATACTTTAAAGGCGAGTAGATGTTGAAAGCAATTAAGATACGTGACTATATTCGGAATGAATTATTAGAAAAAACGTGGGGAAATGGTAATATTTTTGAATATTTGTATAAAAAAGATTGAAAAGAAAAATACATACGAGACCAAAATACACCAGTTAACTGGCAAAAGCCAGTTAACTGGTAAAAAAGGTTTTTTCGGGCTGAAAAGAGGTATGAAACAAAATTAAATGTTTTGCATGAAATTTCACATATAAATTAAGAAATATATTTTTTTTGTTCTTGAACTAAAAATTAAGTTGTATTTCTATGAATATTGGGGTTTGGCATATAAATAACACGGAATTTTTAATTTTTTTTCTTATTGGGAAGCACTAAAACAACCTTAATGTATTTCTAAATGTACAGATTACTTAATTCATGAGCATATTGAGAACTTAATATACCAAATTTGAAAAAAAAATATGTACTAGATTTTAATTGCTGAGGTTTTGGGTAAGAAAGTTTTGTCAAAGAAAATTTTAGAAAATGGCATCTAACGTCGTGATTAGCATGAAAACGAATATTAAAATTATATTAACGAATATTAATTTTGCAAGTAAGAAAAATATTTTTACTTCTTCAAAAAAAAAAAAAGATTTAGAAATAAAATTCTAATAATTTTATACCGAGACCCATTTAAATAGAAAAAAATAATAAATTTAAAAATTCATGATTTTGCAAAAAAATCAACCTATTAACTTACCTATTTGTATATGCAAGAGGCAAATGTGGTTGTTTCAAAACCTGATCAAATGATTGTAATTAGTATGTGATTTTATTGCGCAACAGAAACCTTATTCTAGCATTTTCAATCTTTTTTCGTTTATTGAATGCCTGAAAATTCCCAGTCTGCAAAGAAGGCATATATTGCTTGTAATGTATAAAAATACCTGCATTCCATAAAATCTTTTAATATTTTTAGGTAGAATTTAAAATATATGACTTATTTGAAAATGCAGTGTAATACGTATGTTTGTATTTAATACTTAGACATTCTATAGAATGACAAATGTTATTTAGATAAAGAATAAAGTTTACAATAAGATTTAAGAAGTTATAAAGCTCTTTCATTTTCATGCTGATTTGTAAACACCTAAATTTTGTTGAAAAATTTCCTTTTTGAATACCTTTCTTAAGCATTACCAAACAAATTGCAAATGCAAAATCTGAACCAGTGGCGAGCGGTAAAATTCATGCGATTTGTACAGCGATATTCAAATTGAATTACCGTTGTATTTCATTATTTGTCAATTCGTTTTAGCATAAAAGAAGTAGTATGCAAAGGAGATATGTTAAATGCTAATAGTTTCAAGATTAGGCCTAAAATAAATATTAACTTCTATAGAATTCTAGATTTCAAATTTTGTCGATGACATTTAAATGCATCATGGCCATGACTATATGGTACAGACACAATATCTTTTCAGTCAATAGAAAGTGTTATACGTTCGAATATTCTAAAAGAATATAAATAGAGCTTCATAAGACCAGACCAAAATAAATAGAAATAAGTCCGGACAAAATGTTGATAATCGTAATAACTCATTAGAAACAAATGCTAATAGCAAAACTCACAAAAATGGAATGAAATTCATTTATATTTATTGTATGCTTCATTTAATATGGTTTCTTCGTTGAGTACCAGATATTTCACATCAACTACATTTCATATTCTTCACACTCTTTTGTTCAAGCTTATCAGTTTCGTAACGGTGTTTTAGCACAACCATGGAGCATTCTCTGATCCCATGAAATGCAATAGTGGTAAACTCTCTTCACAGATGCCGTTTCGAAATGTGAGAACAATGCAGCAAAGCAGGTGGATAACTGAAACAAATACGGGCGTTTAAATGCGGAACTCTAATCAAATGGTAACAATATTCTGTTTTAGATAACAATCCTTATATATTCAATAGAGCATAGTTCTACTATAGTCTATTTATAAGGGATTTCGGTTTATTGACATATATTTAATTTCAATAAACTGCAAAGTATTAAATATTTGCAACTAACGATATCCCTTGAAATTTATTTGGATGCTGTAAGGTTGTTAAATATTTGCCAAATTCTTAATGAATATCAGTGATTAATATAAGAGATACATTAAATGCCCAAACAATAAAATGTAATATGAATAGTTTTTAATAAAATGTTTCGATAAAAGTTTTTGAAGGTAAGGTTTAATAATATAAAGTAGCAATATAAATATTTCTGAATATTTCAATAACCAGTAAAGAGTTATACCCGCCTTGATTAGGCATCCAGAGTAAACTAAAAGTTTTCCTTGTTACGTCATCAGAAAACCACGCCCCATACAGTAATGCTTTCAAGCAATGAAATATAAATATGAATTCATGTGCATAACATTGCGAATGTACAATCGAATTCTCCCCTTTAATAGAAAACACCCAATTTCTCAAATCCCCCACTTATTCTTAAATGCTTGGTCTTTATTTCATTATTAACAGTGATTGCGATGATAATACGAGCGATAAAATTGGGTAAAGTCCTAAGAACCATAATCGATCTTAGACTCTCAAGTATATTCTATCATTGAAATGGTGATAAATTGATCCCCAATTTTTGTTTTGTTTGCAGGAGAAACAAAAATATTTTTATTTATCTTATTATGCATGTACTAGTCTTAACTGTCTCCAAGGGTAGGATGGGTTGAATTGTAATATATGAATGCTTTTCATAAACAATAAAATTTTCGAGAAAGGTAACGAAATCGGTTCATTTCTGTAAGAATTGTTCTAATGAAGTTTATATTTCAATTTTTTTTTCTATAAGATTGGAAATATATCAATCTATAATTCATTAAAGAGAATAGTTATTTTTTAATTATAATAACACCATTTCACATGAAATCATATTACATTTTCAGCATATTAAAGCATGTTATGCACATCGTTCAAGTTTCAATTTTGTTTCCGTTGAAAAAAAAGTGAACTACGAAACCGATAAGAATTGATATGTATTTTTATGTATTTTGAAATATACTTATTTCATAAGTTATTTGAAAATACTACTTACCCCAAAGAAAGGTCATGAATTTATTCCCATAGAGTATTTAGGAAGTTATCATTATTTAAAATTTAACATAGCAATTAATTGTTGAATCACGTCCACTTTCATCAACCATTAATAACAAAAGATAAGTTTATGTTGCTTAATCGAATGCAAACATCAAAAATTATCCTCTTTCTGCCTTAATCTTCACGTCACTAGGAAAATTAAAATGGGAATTGTGATGAAAGCTTTGTAATTCCCACTATGGCGTCTCATACTTTCACCCTTTTTTGAAGAGGTACGACTTCGTCAATGGAGTAGTCCCGCATCATTACTAAAGCCCTAAGGAAAAAGGAAAATTAATCGCTTTGCTGGAATCTTTTCATTCATATATCCGAGATGCTGTCTGTAAAACTTAATCAACAGCCAAGAAAAATCTGAAAAAAGTAAAAATGTAACACTTTTGAAAAGAATGAAGTATCGCTTTCAGTGAAATGTCTGAGATTGGGACTTTATGCAAGTTTAGAATCTTCTGAAGTATGTAAGAGCCGCCGATACAGTTTATGTACTTTCTACTGCAAACCACTTTCTGAAAAGATAAAGCACATATCAATAATCAATCAAAGAACTGATAATTCAGTGTTGGCTCTCCTCTTTCTAAAGGAATAAATGGCGTTGCTATCAAGCATAGAATGAGACACTAGCATCAAAATCACTTTTATCGGCAACTTTTGATGCATTTCTTTTACAGAATTAATGTCTATATATCTTTCCATAACATGCATGTGAAATTCGATTTCTTTTCCTACAAATGTTTCCAAGTAGGAAATATTATTTTATATCCACCTTGTGCAGTTTCATTTAACTCCAGAAGCACGATGCCCTGTGGTGGTAAGGCCTTATCTTCGGAACTAGAATGTTTCATGTTCGAGATCCGGTTCCACCGAAGAGAAGTCGGGTTAGCTGCACGCTAAGCCCATCGGGGCCAAATATTTTCCCACTGGTGTGGTGTGGAAGTTTGTAGAAGAAGTTCAGCTCAGATGTCGCCTTCGTCATCTCACAAGGCTCGAAATTATGTGGTTTGACCCAAAATAGACATACTGTTGCTTTGAAAAGGGCATTAATGTAACTAAACTAAACCTGAAACATGTTGTATTGTTTAGTATATCATTAGATGATTACTGTTTTTCAAAAAAAATTATCATCTTGATTTAAAAATTCATAGTACATATTAGCTTTTTGAGATTGATCATAATTGGAGACAAAAAAGGCAAGTAAACTTTATGAAGGATTTAATTTTAACTATACGTTTACAATATGATAATTCGATGCCCAAACTACATTCAGGCAATTATTGGATGACAGCATGCACGGCGGGTAAGTAATTTTACTTTTATAAACCACTCAACACTTATGAAGGAGATGATTCGTCTTCGATATTAAAATGTCCTCGTTTTGCCTGTTTAAATAATTTGTTAATTTCTAAACAAGGTATAACTTATTAATGCTCATGCACAAGATTATATAGCCTAATTTGTAAAGTATTTAGAAATTGCTAAATATCCCATTTTGTTCAAGGAATATTTGTGTACAAAATTTGTCTTTATAGCAAGTGAAATAAACAAATTTTATATCATCCGGGGCGAATAAATGATTTTGCTCTTCTCCAAGGAAACCTACTAGTGTCAATAATATTCATGCATGCACCCTTTTTCATGCAAATCTCTCATTTTGTGATTTTATTTACGATTTTTAAAATATGCAAACGATGGAAAAATTAAGAAAACACGGATAGGATTAATTTATATATATCTGTCAAATTCAATTCGATTGCTTTGTTTCAGTTTCTCATTGAAATTGAAATCACGAGTCTAATAATATTGATAATTCAAATACAAATCTAAGATATGTAAAAGCAGACAAAGGACATTAACTTTATATTTTCTCTCAGCTGTGTCATTATATATAAAGCCCTATAGCGGAAAAAGGTGTAAAAATATCTTTATTAATAACTGCATTCAATTCATCTAGTTATTTCCATAGAATTTTATCTTCAAGGATAGGGAAATTATAACTTGTATGATATAATTAATAATTGTCATTAATATTTAATTATAAAACGCAATTATTAATAATAAACGTTGATAATGAATTGTGTTATATATCAGTTGATCGCAAGTTTACACACACACACACACACACACACACACACACACACACACACACACACACACACACACACACACACACACACACACACACACACACACACACAAACACACACACACACACACACACACACACACACACACACACACACACACACACACACACACACACACACACACACACACAGAGAGAGAGAGAGAGAGAGAGAGAGAGAGAATTTAAAAGAAAATTTGTAGTTTTAATTATTTTGATCCTTTTTAGATTTAGCAATATTTCGGCGCCTTTTTAATATTTGCTAAATAAGGTACAAAATATTAATCGCAGATAACGGTAATCGAATAATGGGTAGTTAAGTGGATAATTGATTGATTTTATGTTAATCAATTTCTAATGATGGCATTTAAATGTGGCAGCAGAAGGCATTATTGCGGATAATCTGAAACAACATGAAGTATTAATTTTAGAGTTAAAATAGAAGTACAGGGTGATTATAATTAATTTCCTCTTTAAAATGGCAAAAAAAAGAAAACTACTGGACTAAATGTTACCAAACTTTGTAATAGTTTAAAAGAGGTCATAAAAATTTCTTTCTCTCAAAAAAGTTCAAAAATTCCCCACAAGGAGGAAATGGTGCTTTATGCAATGTTATTAAAAGATAAGACATGAAAACATTAGTTTAAAATGTGTTTAATTATTTCTGTTCCATTCTTCAAAGCATGTTCAACGTACTTTACCTCAAAAGTATTGTTTATAGAGATAATCTATACAATTTGGCAGAACCTAAGATGCGGTACACCGATAGGTGTGCAAATTTTCTTCTACTATGTTAAGAGCTACTGTTTAGAATGCAGCCAAGTGATTCACCTTGCTTTCAGAAAATGGTGGCCTCCGCATTGAATATGTTTTGCAACATGCTTCAGAAACGATTAAACACATTTTATACCGATATCTTCATGTAGTATTGTGCTTAACAATATTGCTTTTGCCACCATTCTCCCCCCTGGTAGTGAGTTTTTGAACTTTTTTTGGAGGAAAAATTCAGCAAATGAAGCCAAAATTGGAATAGATATCCAGTTATAATATAAAACATCCTCCATTATCAGTTATTAAATTATTTGACTAAATAATGTTTAAAATATTTTTTGCCTATAAATCATTCAATTTATTTATAAAGCACATAATCAGTTTCAATATTTATTAATTTTTAATTACTTCGACTGCAACTAAAAATCTTCAAATAAGAAAAACTACAAAATAAAAATCAAAGCATAAGTATCCATGACCAAACGTATCAAAATTTTGTTTTAAAATGCTATATCGTAATTTCGATGAAATTAATTTTAAAAAAAATTCATTTTTTGAAATTGTATTTTCTTCTATTTACCGCTTTTTCCTTAACAGCTTATAAGCCTAATGCTAGTTCAACAAATGTCAAACATTAGCTATTGAGCATCAGAATCAAGAATGTTTCTGATTGGAAGAAACTGAAATTCTGCTCAATTTTTGTGATTGACTGCACTGATATCTTTATTTATCTCCCTAATTTATAATCAAAAGTCTTCAACAAGATATTCGACATTAAATTCTGAAGTGCTGGAGGAGTAAAAGGGTTGCTCATAAAGACTGTCTGTCCATGATTCCAGAAATGTGTTTCCTGTACTCTGAGATACCTACATTTGGAGATTTATCAAAAATCTAGAGTTTAAATACTACAATATTTTTCTATATAAACTTGATTTATAGAAAAGTAAAAAGATGATCTATTGCTTTGACTAAATGCTAATGTGTTCATATTCATACAAGCACGAACTGATAATAGCTTTTTTTTATAACTCTGAAATTATTTTAAAGAACATGGAATTGAAAGCTAAAACGATTTATTTGATTTTTGTAGAGGAAGAAAAGTTAATAAATAAGATTTACATGCATTATTTTTATATAAGCAAACAAAAGTATTCAGTATACATAATATTCAAAAAATACCTTGACATTTTTTTAAAACCTTTAAATAAAAATGTATAAAGAAACACATAGCTAGTTTTTTCATTCAATGAAATATGAAAGTTATTTTTTTTACATGAATTGCTAGATTCAGACTTGAAGAATTGAATATATGCACGGTATTGCAGTGAAGAATTGAATTTATGTACACATCGAAACATGAATGATGACATTTTAGACAGAATTCCACTTAATTAAAATTTAAGGGAAATTCTGGGCATTTTCCGCAAAACTTTCGAAATATTAGAAGTTAAATTGAGTATTTAAATTAAAAATTTTTTTTCACCAGCGGGAAGACTTTTGGCCCAGACTGATTTAACGTGTAACAAGTTCCTTTAGACAACAGTTCTACGGTGGAATCGGCTCACGAGCTAAGACCTTATCACCAGGCCACCACGCCTCCCTTCTTTTTTGTGATAAATTAAAGTTTTGAATCACCTTACAGTTACCGATATCCAACAATATGGTTAGGATGCCTTCACAACAATGCTCTACATTTACAGGACCGAACAACATTCAGGAGTATTTTATACTAAAAGAAAAGATAGCTAATTGAATTTAAGAACTATTAATCTATCAAAATTAAGAAGCTATCAAATCAAGTAGCCAATAAAAGCTGCTAATCTATACTTATAACAAAGCTCAATGTGTGTGTTGTGTGTTGGCGCTCTACAGGCCAGACCATTGGACCTACAGCTACCAAATTTGGTACATGTATACCTTGGAGGTCGGTGCAACTCGGAGCCCTTTTTTCGAATGTTTAATTAGAATTAGAATTAATTAAAATTTAAGAGAAATTTCGAAGTTTTTCCGCTGTAACTTCCGAAAATATTATCGCACAAACATGATTTTTACATCAATTTAAAGATTAAAAAATTAGCTTTCTAATGGTGTCAGTGTTTTAACGTATCAGTAACTAATCAGTGTTTTAACGTATAGCTTAAGCTTCTATTTTTAACGAATTTTTAAAGAAATATTTTAACTATGTTTTTTTAGCACGTGACAGAATAAAATAAAAGAAAACAATGTCGGAAGTTCAAATAAAAGAACTATCATCGTAAATCAAGTCTAAAGAAATGCAACTTTTAGCACGTGATTGGATAAAATAAAAGAAACATAAAATGCGATATTTTCTAAAAAAAATAAATGTAAAGCAAAGGTTTTTATGATCGTTTGCAATATCTAAATCATTAATTCAACAAATCTTTTTTACTTACTGTAAACCTGATTGAATTTAGACAGGATATGCATTGAAATCCCTACTTAATGGCATATTTCTATAATCGTTTGCAATATCTGTATCATTAATTCAATAATTTTTTTCCATTATACATGTGTTTCTGAAAAAATAAATGCAAAGCAAAGGTTTATGTATTCGTTTGCAACATCTAAATAATTTATTCAATAATTTTGTTCCCTTTTTCGCTTTCTGTAAAAAAACATATTTAATATTTTGGCAACATCACCGAAAAAAGCATATTTAATAATTTGGAAGCATAACCGATAAATTATTAGAGCATTAAACTCCAAAATTTTTTCCGAATGAAGTTACCGACTAACTACTAATATCTGAATCTTTTAACTTTAACTATTTCTTAAATTTTGTACTGATTTTAAAGAAAAAATAACATATATTTTTATCTATACTTCTAATAAAGCTCAATGTGTTTGTGTTGGCGCTCTACAGGCCAGACCGTGGGATCTACAGCTAACAAATTTGTTACATGTATACTTTGAGGGTCGGGAATGTGCACCTCGGAGCCCTTTTTTCGAATGTTTAAATTAGAATTTGAATTAAATTTAATCTTTTAGAACTTTTCATCCATCATCTTAAAGAAAATATTAATTTCAGGCCAATAAATGCCCGGAATTACTTCAAGGCTAATAAATATGTGATTTAATTGAAAATTTTAGAACGCATTTCTCATGGCGTACCAGCTGGTGGTCAAAGGCGGCTAGTTTAAAATAAATCCACTGCCACTAAATTTATTGCTATTAACCTATTCATTTTTATTAATCTCTAACATTAAAATTTTTTCCTCACATATTTACAGCCAAATTTGTTGCTAAGAACTGGCGCAACTTTTCAAATGCCGTTTGAAGACATATCTCAGTGGATTAAAATTACTCAGCAGGAGATTACGCCACATAAACGTAAAGGTACAACGATTCTATAGATTATGCGGGGATAGATGGCTTATGATGGAATAATCGGCTTTTCCGTGCTGCCCCACATTCCACTGAAAACGATGTTTAACAAATATGGGCGATTAAGGCAGGATGGATGCGGTAAATCAGCCCCTACTCGTTTTCGTAATCGTGGTAATTAATTTCATCGAACTCAAAAGCCTCTAATGTAATCGACGGAAATTATTTATGCCGGACGTATTAGGCATTATATCAGGGAAGATTTCATTATCAACTAATGATCAGCACATCAAAATTCCCGAATGTGCTGATAATTCTTAAATTCGATAATGTGGAAAGTTCCCATGTTCTAATTACTTATAAAGTTCAGGTAATAGTTAATTAATATGTAAGGTTTTTAATAACAAATAATTTCTAGATGTTTAGTTAGATTAATGTTCCTTTTCGAAGATTAACACGAAATTTGTAATTTTGAGCCATGGTTAGAAGACGTTGAATATGACCGAGGTGGCCTGAGCTCTTCAAAGTTTCACATCACCCAGTTAGGAAGAGATTTGACTGCTTGTCTGATTTACGTTTCAGCAGGTAGCATGAATGGCAAATTCTTTTGGAATCTGATCTCAAACAAGTGAATTTCCGGTACCACAGTTGGAAAATACTACTGGAAATTACTGAATTGGTTAATATTTAAGATTAAATTATGTACATTGAATGAAGAAGTTTGAAAATCCATGTTAAATAATCTGAAACCTATCTTATATGCATTTAGGAATATATTATTTTTTTAAATATGTGCATTTAAATCTGATGTTATTAATTTGAAGAAAAATTATGACAAACGATGTATAATGTGGAAAATACTAAGCCGCAGTTAATATATAGTTTCAGTAATAAATATCCTAGAAGCATTTAGTCTTATTGATCATTTCAAATTATGAAAGCAAAAGAAAATTACAGAAAATAGAACTTAAGAACTCAATTAAATTTATTTACAAAGAAAATATCTGAAAAAAAGCAAATGAAAATTAAATGCTGAGCATTTTAAAGTGTTTAGTTTTATTTCAGGAGTTCTAATTCTATTTGATCTAAACTATATGACTACTACCCTCTCCCCGCAACTGAGTCAGAGACATATGAAAAAGGGAAATGTAGTCTCTTTTATTCACCAAAAATCTTGGAGTATCTGTTTCTATTTCTAATTCTATTTGGAAATTTTAATACTGTTTAATCATTAAAGTTTTATCAAATTCATACTTTTCAGATTCACGATAAAGGAGCACGGGTTCTTCTATCCATCAAAAAAAGTCTAGAGCATTCAATTCTAATTCCCCTTGGTAATTCAAATACCACTTAATTTAATGAACCTTATCAATCCACGATTCAGATGCTTATTATAAAAGAAAAGACCGCTTCAGTTGGTCAGAGTAATCTCGGAGCACTTGGTTCCAATTTTAATTATTTGAGAGCTGTCACTCTATTTGGTTTTGCAAATCCTGTCAAGCTCAAATGACTCGCCAGTGGACTTCATATATTTTTCAGACAAACTTTGGACTAATTAATTCTAATTCTACTTGAGGTTTAAAACTACTTAGCTCAACAAATCTGGCAAATACATTATTCAGGTGCTCTTAATAAAGGAAAAACATAACTTCTTCTATAGGTAATAGAAATCTTTTAACACCTGATTCTAATTCTAATTTCTTGAGAGCTTTCACTCCATTTGGATTTACTAGTCCTGTCAAGTTGGCGAATCAGAACTGTGACTTCAAGTATTTTTTAGACAAATATAGGAATAATTAATTCTAATTCTATTGTGAGGTTTAAAATTACTTAGCTCATAAAATATGGCAAATACATGATTCAGTAGCTCATAATAAATGAAAAACGTAAATTTAATAGATCAGAGAAATGTTGGAACACCTGATTCTAATTCTAATTACTTGAGAGCTGCAACTATCTATTAGGTTTTTCAAGTCCTCTCAAGCTGGTGAGTTAGAAATATTACTTTATATATTTTTTAGACAAACCTTGGACGAATTAATTCAAATTCTACTTGTGATGTTAAAAATTTCATAGCTCAAAAAATCTGGTAAATACATGATTCAGGTGCTCATAATAAAGGAAAAATGTAACTTCTTCTGTAGATTATAGAAATATTGGAACATATGTTCTGATTCTAATTATTTGAGAGCTCTAATCTTATTTGGTCTATCAAGTACTATTAAACTAAAGAGTCAGAGACACATGATTAAGGATAAATGTGGCTTCCACTATTGGTCAGATGGAGCTTGGAACATTTAAATCTAATGCTACTTGGGAGATTTAAAATTGTTCGGTTTAACAAATATGACAAATCTATGATTCAGATAATCATTATAAAGGAGAAACATGGAATCTTATGTAGGTGAGATCAATCTTGAAGTACTTTGATAACATGAAATTGAAACTTGATGTAATTCCAATATATAACTGGATGAATCAACACTCTTGAGAAAAACCAAACAAAAATTATCCAAAATTCTTTTTCGGTTGGGGGGGGAAGAGATTAATACTTTCAACCAGTCCATCCCCTTAGAGCAGAGATGGGCAAACTTTTTCGATCGCCGGCCAAAAATCGAAAAAATAAAATTTATCGGGCCAAGATGAATTTTTCTAAAATTTTAAAAACAATATAGAAGTATTACAATTTGATATATTATTGAGATGAATGAAATTGCGATTTCATTTTTAAAAGTTCCTTATATTGAGGTTCGAAGTGAGATGTACTGATTCTAAGGAACGAGGCTAAATGCTCATCTGTCAGTCTACTTCTGAAATAATTTTTTCTAAGGTTCATAGTTGAAAACACTTGTTCACGTATATAAGATGAAGCAAACATAGCACTGATTTTCTGGGCATGAGATATTAAATTTGGGAAACTTACTTTCGATAATGATTTGTAAAACTCTAACTTTGGCATATTTAGAAACAATTGCTTGAGATGATTACTTAGAGTTACTCATTGCAAAAGTGAGTAGCGGGCAACCAATTGCTTAGTAATATTGGTTAAGAATAGAGAAATAGGATTAAATTCGTAATCTCTCTATCTTATATTGAGCATTTTTTACAACTTTAATGGATGGTCCAAAATTAACACAAGCTACCATTCGTGCAGTTAAGCTTTGGTAACCATATTAAAATACCTATTTTACAGCTGGCAATTTAGAGTTAATAAAGACGGAGGGTTGCCTGAGAGTCAAATGTATTTTCATTATTTCATAATATTTCAAAAATAATGAATCTTGCTACACTTTGAGAATTCGCCTCCTAGATAGTGCGATTTAATACCATTAGAATTCTTTTATGGGCTAGTTGAAGTAAAAACAATAACATTAGGACGCATGCATTGGAAGATGAAATAAATTGTAATGAAATTCAGCCACATTTATGCAAAATGGTCATGGACAATTTCGACAAAAAATTGCTTATGTGCCAGCGAAACCGTGGGCGCCATTTCCACTCTGTGTAATTCTATACGTAACCTTATCCCGTGTACTTTACTACATAAAAATATAACAGTTCAAAGGAAAAAACTGTGTTTTTCATTTAATACAAATCGTTTGTTAATACGTTGTTCAGTCGTATAACTCTTCATTTTTATGAACTCTAAACTATCAGCTGTGAAATGTTTCTTTTTAAAAAATAGGGTAACCAACATTTTACTGCACTAATGATGGTAAATGCAAATATTGCATTAATTTTGGATCTTTTATATATATTACTAGGATTAGTGGATAAATCTATTAAATCCTGTTACAGTATATAATGATTTTTCCAGAAAGAGTGAGTTATGCAGAATTAACATACTCCTTTCCGATTTAAGGGAGAATGCTAATTGAAATTAAATCTCCAATTTCTAAAAGAACTCTTTGTTTATATTATAATGGAAAGGAGTTAATCAGATTTTAAATGCAGAGAAGAAGCGAAATATCATTTTGAATGTAATAATAATCTTCCCGAAACTAATTTATTTGATGTCGAAATACGTTGGAATTTAATTACGCTAAATATTTCTCTCCGATTCAGATAAATCTGAAAATTTGAGAGATCAAAATGTAGAATTATTTAAATAGATAACTACACAGTATTTGCAGCTTATTGAAAATACCCTTATTTAATTCATTCCATGTTTTTCTTCTTGTATAGTTCCCTAAAAGGAAAGATTTCTTCAATGTTTCAATAAAAATTTTAAGCTTTCAAATGCTTTTCTTTTAGTTTTGAAAGATCATGATTTCCTTTAAAAGGATTTTAGAACGCATTTTTCTCAATTATAAAGCAACGAGTTAAAATACATTTATTTGAATACATTTTTACATGCTAAAAGCTTTCTATGAAATAACGGGGAATATAAGATTAAGAAATTTTGAATTATTTTTGCCGGTATTTTTATAAAAACATGATGGAGAAAATAAATTACGTCGTGCGAAGATTAATCCTTTATCAAAAAAGGTACCCAGAGAATTCTTATTTCTTTTACTAGTAGTAATGGGATTAGCAGCCTCTTATTTTTCGTCCGTTAGTTCATAATTTATGTTACTCAAGGCTCCATATTTTTTAAATATTAATTTCATTTTTAATCCATTTCATTAACAGTAGATTAATAGTTCTTACTTTAAATCTGAAGTTTTTTTGTTATATATAAGAGTATATTTTACTTTCATGTATTCTCTTTTAGTTTATAAACAGAAGATACTGTATTGTTTAAAAAAATTTAATCTGAGATTTTGACGAATCTCGACTTTTAAATCTCCAGAGTTAAAAAAAATCTGAATTCTATTCGGCAAGATACTTCAAAACTAGAACAATTGACAAATGAAATTTTCAATAGGAACGTGCAAATGTTGGGACAGAAATAGTAAAAGTGAGAGCATTGTGTCTGCTTGTCCACCCATATGCATGTACAAAATATAAAAGCAATAAATAAATAGAAGAAGTTTAGCATAAATTTCTACAAACAAATACCTTATATTAGAATTGTATATGAGCGTGAATTTTTGGCCATATCATTCAAGATTTTGACTGCCTATCATCTGTTTAGTAGTGTGAACATGAACACATATTCTCCCATTGAATATTCCGACCCACTCTGAGGCCAATGTATAAAATCCATATGACCGGACTGCCATTACAGCATTGGCGGGAATTAAGGTTGAACCCTAAGATCTATCACCGGCCACGGTGCAACTCTTTTGATGAGAAGCACGTCTTGTCAGCAGCAGATTGTATTCAACCATTTCTCTTTCCACCTGGGAGGCGAGAACGAATATACCGAAAAGCTTCTTACCTTCGTATCTGAGTTTCTCTTCAGGTAGGAATATGTGATTACAATAACCCAGAAACGTAACAACCTAAAGAATGAAATTGAATTTGCGATCTCAACAACAACCCTCCCCCCTGTAAATTTATATGTAGTTTTAGGCCTGATAGTTCATCAGAAAATTTTCGAATTCAATCCTGAATTGTTTATGTGATATTAGGCAACTAATCAGAACTCTTGCCGCATTGATGACATATATGAAAAACACCCCGGAAATTTACTGTATTTTGCAGCTATTGATTTATTCTACAACAGTTAGCTAAAGTAGGACTAAACGGCATTGCAATCGTATATCAAGGTTTGGACGAAAATTGTTTAAATTACAGAAGTGTGTTTATCTGGTCGCTCATATTCGTACTCTAAATAGGACTAGACATAATTATTTTTGCATGGGCCAGCTTCCAAAATTTTTCCTATAATTTTATTGTAATGTAAAAATTAATTAATAGTCATTAGAATATATTTAGAGTTTTAACTGATTTTAAATGAACAGATTTCAGTGCCGAAAATATGATATTATAAATAATATTTTAAAAGAAAATTGTTTCGTGTTTATATCACTGGTAACTATTCGAACTACTATACTACAACTATTATCTCAAAATTACCAGTCTAAAATAGGCCTACTGTTGCTTTACAATGAGACGTTAATGCAAAAAAAAGAAAAACAAAATTAGCTTTATCAGTTTGATATATTTTACAAAAGAGAAAACTGCATGCCTTCTAAATTCATTTTTTAACTTTTTGTACAATATAGTTTATTACATTACCAACATTCTGAGGATTTAGTTTTTGATTTCGATTAAGATTACTTTGCTCAATTTCATAATACAATTTTGTGACAAATGGCTCATCATTATCACTAGGGAAAATAAATTTAAAAACAATCTAAGTAAAGCAAAATTTCCTGTTATGTAAAACAAACAAAAAAAAAATAAGTAAAACAAAACAGAAATCCCATCTGAGTCATTCAAAAGCCCTTTACTGGAATGTTCCACAGAGCTTTAAACGCTCCTTTTTATGCATTATCCAGATTCAGAGAACACTTTAATCGACTCCCTCCCCCTTTTTAAAACCCCTCAGCGCATGTCACGGTATTCGTAAAACGTGATAACATCCCAAGGTACGTGTGCGTCAGTTAATGATGCTTCAACTGTCAAGGTAGTCAGCATCCTTGCTCTTATTGTAGTCAATTAGAAAAGAAAACGACTAAGGGGTGGATTTTCATGTTCTTTTAGAGAATTCCGATTTTTTTCTACCTCCTCTCTCCCCAACCCATTTTAATTAGAGGGTTAAGTAGAGGGAGGGAGCATCACGTGATTGTTTTCGAAGGGAGGAGGGTAAGAATGGGGGGGGATACAAGAAAAGAACTTGGCATTTCGCTAAGTTGCTGAAGTCTGAAATGATTGAGGTTCCTTGTGATGATTTGAAGTTAATGCGGGCATTCTTACAATGTTATTTTTGATGTATTCAGCATCATTTAGAGCCTGTCGGATATGTAAGTAGTTATACGTAGAGGAAAGTATGTCGCGTATTTTAATTAGGTATGAGATGTTAACGGGGAATTTTTATTGAAGATAGCTGTCAGCAAAATCATACTCAGTAAATTATTGAATTTTTTGTTTTAATTGAAAAAAAAAAAAAAAACATAGGTTTTTTTTGGATTGATACTTTTTTCTTCTTGAATAGGAAGTATGCAAAAAGAAAATAGTGTAATCCTCAAAAATTTCGAATTTAAATTCTAACACTTTTCTATATTTCAGACGAATGCGAGCACGAAAAGCATGAATACAAAGGTTTTAAGCAAGGTAAAATTTAGTGTGTGATTGTCACACTTAAGTTGTAGATTTCTATGAAATTTGTTTGAACTCCTTTCAAATAAAGTCTACCTGTCCTCTCGCTCTAATATAAGTTTAAATCCTAGGTTCCCAATCTTTTTTGAACTGGTGCCCAATTTCCTAGTGAATATTTCAATACCACTCCCTTCCTACTCCAGATAAATAAGAGAGTACATACTGCACGGTGAAAACAAAAATTCAATAAAAAAATTACTAATAGATAGAATATTGTTGGAATTGAAACGCTTCTGAATTTCTTCTTTATTTAAAAATTTTTAGCTTACGAGTCATAAGAACAGGCAGGGGTATTGAGATGCAAAGTAAGCCATAATAAACTATTGCTTTTTAAATAAATAAACTGACAATTTCCTAGACAATCAAATGCATACTTAATTATATTAACAAGCATTTTGATAAAAATTTAAAGACATCTAAATTCGAAGTCTTTTTCAGACTATATTTGGTTAATCTTTCCATGCCTCTCCGGGACATATCAACGCTCCCTAATTTTCTCTTGGTCTTTTACCGCCCCCCTGAAAACCTCAAACGCCCACGTTGGGAACCTATGGTTTAAATGGTAAGTGCAAAGTTATACTTTGCAAGATATTTCAAAAATGCAATAATTTAAATATACATAATTTGGTATGTTATGTTGTGATTACAATTTCAGTTCTGCGTGAAAATGTGATTTCAATTTGGCGGTTTGGTTTGGTTTTATGGCCAGATCTGGTCATACTGCGCCAATCAAAAGGTAACTTCAGTCGGCGGAAAAAGTGTTTTAAATACAGATTCGGTATTCTAGTGCTTGTTATTTATCGTATCCCAGTGATTAAATGTCAAGAAAGAGCACACATAAGTGGACTTTTTCTTTACTATAATTCACTATTAACACCTGGTAAATAATTGTTTAATACTGATGATTTGATTGCGCAGGCCAAAGATATGAAAGATTTTAATTTGATAATGTTTATAGACTACCAAACAAACAATAAATTTAGTAATATGTAATGCAAGAATCGACGAAAATTCTCTATAGAGTGGATAGGGATTATGGATATTGGTAAAGTTATAAAATTCAAAGCATAGTCCCTTCTTGAATAGTAGAATTCATTAGAAATTTTACAGAATTCCAATTAGATTTCTAAATTTAAAGAAGTGAAATTTTAATGTTTACTTCAAGGATTTCGATATTTATTATAGTATAAATACCTTTTTAATACCTTCTTTAAGTGTAAAATTTTCAATATCCCTTGATAACAAATATTTTGATTGCCATAGATACAGGTCTAATATCTAAGTGAATTGCTTAAATTTTAAAAATATAGTTATATTTTTCGGAGGATGGGACTCATGTTATTCTTATTATGAAATTTTAAAAAATTTAAGCTTAAAATGCAGATCAATAACTGAACTTAAAAAAGTATCGTTATGATGTTTAAGCAAAAAAAGATTTCACTATTATAATTTCAAAATATGAAACTAAAAAGAATAGTAGTAAATTGGTATTCCATGCTATATGAATCTCACAATGCAGTAATTACTACAGAAAACATTTACGATATTTATCCACCATCATTAAATTCGTATAGAAGACCGAAGTGATTTGTCAAATTTAGACCCAGTGACTTGAAACTTTTGGCTCCTGTCAGGACGAACTTAATAATAATATTTATATTTATATAAGTGGGAAGAAATATCTGCCTTTATTAACTTCAAATTACTTTGACACATCATTTAATAACAATTGATAAATTTAATTCTAAGTAATTTTCTTGCGTAGTCATGATGATATTGAATTGCATGGATAATTTAGGCTTAAAACATATATTTTTCAATTCCTCTTATTCAAACAATGTGGGCAAATTTTTATTGCTGTAGAAGCTATTAATTTTGTTTACAGATCAAAGTAATGACATTGTAACCAAGAAAAAAAATTGAACTATGTATGTTTTAAGCACAAAATAAGTATGTAACCTAACGGAATCATAACAGCGATAGTAAAATATTAAGGATTGACATACCTGATACTTGGAGTTCATATTTTTTGTCTAACGAAAATAAGACCAATTTTTCAATTTTCAGTAATTCACGCTTGTTGCTCAGAAGCATTCTTTATTGTGAGGTGATTGAACACGTGAAATAAATCTTCCATTGCAACAACCCCAAATGGACTATAATTATCTACCACTGAATCTCCATTAGAAACAGTGATGATAGATAAGTAACACCATACATTAACTTAAATAGTCAGACCATAATTTTGTTTGAGTTGCTGACTCTTGTCATATACTTTCAGATAGAAATTATATTGGGAAAACTAAACTTTGTTTGAAGCATAGGCATTTCATATCAAAAGAAAAAAACAGCATGCCAGCTTTAAAGCATAAGTTTCAAATATAAGTTCTGGATAAAATAAAAGAACTGAAAATTTATGGAACTGTGAAAAATGAAAGAGCTGGAAATTAAATTTGTCTAACTTATTCTAGATATAATGTCTGTTTACATCGCGATAAGAACGAAGTGACGGAAAGTTTTCCCTTCTAATATTCAGCTAATTCAGCATATATGTGAGAATAATTTTGAAGTGAAATTTATCTATCTTATAGAAATATATATTCCTGGAAACCATAAATTATGATATAATGCGTTTGACAGAGTCTTTGTTTTTGATGAATAAATCAAATAAATTAATACCATAACTACGCAGATGTTTCAGAAATGCCATTAACAATAAATCCAACAGCTATGAAAGATGACATGGACAACTTCATATTTTAACCAGTTTAACTTTGGGCGCTTGCTTTTGGCATGCATGAATAAATTTTTGACACTTTCTGATAAATTATTGAATAGATGTAGATAGTTTTGTACAAGTTAGAAAATGAATACATTTAGTGAATCAGTATGAAATTCAGTATTTGTTCAGACCTTCATTTATTTGCTGCAATTCCAATGATTTCTATCATTTTTATGAGTTATTCTTGCACAATTGATTTTTTATGTTCAGTTAGTCTCTTCAGTTTTGATTTATAAAAGTGAAAACCAATTATAAAATTGTTATAATTTCTTTATCTTCTTTTTTAGATAATAGATGGTTATACTTGATTAGGTAAGTCACATAGTGTATTGCGATTATTACTATAATGAGATGAGATGCTGTTTTGTTAAGATGTGCGCTCGTTTATGCCTTGATTTGTCTTCGTGTTTTGCATGAAATGTGATCATTAAAGTAATGCTCTCGAATACATGGGTTCTCTTACTTCCATTGAATGGATCATAATGATCATCATTGCACATCAAAATTAGGAAATCTTTGGCTTTAGTTTAAAAGATTCAAACAAAAGATGAAACATTCATTTTATTCAAAACATTTTTCTTCTTACAAGAAATGGTCTTGTTACATTGTAGAAACATGACATATGGGTATTAGAAACACATAATCTACATCTACGTGAATCATGAAACAGTTGAACCTTTCTTAAAAAGTGCATAATAGTTTTTTTTAAATTAAAAATTTTGGAAATTTCAAAAAATTAAAAAATGTTTTACATTTTTATTTTAAATTCAAGCATATAATAATGTGAAGATTTTTAGTAGTACTTGCAAAAATTTGCTTCTATAAAGACATTAATTCATTCAGGCTATATAAGTGTGTGAAATCTTTTGAATAAGAATCAATGCTTGTGCGTATAATCAAAAATAAAATATTACTCAACAAAATGAATTCGTGAATACATAACACACCTATTCTAAATAGTAATATATCTGAAGCGAAATGTTTTATTTTAAATTCATGATGAAAGAATGTGAGAAAAAAATTAATAGTTTTGTGTTTTGATAAATTGAACATTAAATTAGAAACACAATTCATTTTCAAAAAAATTTGCATAAATGCATATAAAAAATGGAGAATAAACATTCTTTATGAAAGAAATGTAAATTATTAAAGAAAATAACACTTTTAACTTTTTAAATATAATTTAACTAAAAAGTATAAATTGTTTAGTTATTTTTTTGTTATTTTGATTGTTTAACATTCAGAAAAGAATGAAATTAGGAAATTTTTTATATGAAATTAATTTATTTATCAAATTGTTATCGATAAAATTAATATTATTACAGATATATAAAATCAATACCCAGAAAAAATAGCAGTTGATGTGTAATGCTGATTTAATATAAATAAAGATTAAAGAATTTTGATAAGTAACAATAAATTATCTTCTTCTCTTTGCTTAATTTTTCATCAATATATACAGAGACAACTACAATTTTCAAAGAACAATCAAATATGCAATGCATTAGCTATTATTATGAAAACCAAAATAATTTGGTTTGCATAATAATATTTAATTCACTAATATTAGTCATAATTCAGTTACTAATATTAGAGTTTGCTTTGTAACTAATCGATTGATTTGATTATTCGATTTTTTATAATAATTATTGTCCATAAGTGTGATTATTTTTGTATGAAAATTATATAACATTGAACTTAGAATAGTATTTTTTATAAGCTATTTAACTATTCTTAAATTGTGATATATATAATGTAAAATCAATTAAAATGCTCGACAGGAAGAACTATTTGACCTCGAGATTCTGAATTTAGTAACAGATAATCAATAAAAATTTTAAATTGCCCTATTATTTTTATAAATTTACTACAATATTAATATAAATTTAAACATTTTCTTTACCAATTTCAGCGTATGTTATTACACATAAAAATTTTTAAAAAATATTTTAAATTAAATTTTTTTTTATTTATCTGAATGTTATACGCTTTCCCTTTTCCCTAATTTTGATAAAATGTATTGATATTTTAAAATAAATTCTGCAATAAAAAATAAATTTGGTTGGGCATTATTGCTACTATGTAATTATGAGCACATTTTAAATATCAAATAAAGGAAAATGAAACAAACATAAAATATTATCATGCTAAGAAGTTTTGGACTGAAGATTTAAATCTTCTAATATTTTTTTGAAAACAAATCTTTCAAACCAAGAATTATTTTAATTTCTAAAAATAAAATGACGTTTTCAAGTCAAAAATGTTTTAGAAATTTCTTCAAGAGCCAGTTTTCTTTGAAGAACATATTGATCTTTATGATGTAATATTTGATAGACCAGATAAACTACTTTTCAGTTAGTGCTGGAATAAGATGATGCAATTCTCTAAAAATGACAAATTATCTCCCAAAACACATTTCATCTACGTTCAGTCTTGTTACAGCTCTTAGTTTTACTGGTCCCATGAGATTCAACGATACATGGCACATATCAATTCACAGCAAAAAGTTGGGATTCATATGGTCAGCATGGATGTCGTATCTTACTGGCTGGTCATCGTATACTCTGTAAAAGCTGAAGTAAGCAAGGAAGGGGCAGTAAAATGTGAGAAGTGTCCCTGCAGTTGAGGCAACATAGGCCCAGCCGACACGACACAGGTCCGGCCCATATGCATGGGCATTAGATCCACAGTGAAGTTTTCCTACGTGGGTATCCAATATCAGCGGGTACAGGAGAAGACTGATGGTTTGCAAGAAACCTAGAAAAAAAATTAAAAATTCTGTGATGGAAAACAAGGCAAATTTCTTTGTTTGTCTATACATTTATGCATAGGAAAGATAAGTTCAAAATTAAAAGTAAATAAATAAAGTTCAGTAATAAATTTTATTTATGGGAAAGCTTTCATTAAAAGTTATAGTTGTATAGTATTAAAAGTTATAGTTGTGAGGAAATTCTATTCACATAAAAAAATAACCAGGGCACTGGTAGATCTTATATCTTTTGAACTATGTATTGCAAAAAAGTAATGTAGGTACTTTTCCGTTATAGGTGTGCAACGAAAAAATAGTCAAAAAGCAGCCGAATAATTGTTAGCTGGGAAAGGTGAAAGATCGTTAAAAAGTTGCAGTTCACGTTCTAGTTCATTTTGTTCACTTGGCGACTTGACTCGCGTTTGGCTCATATTGGCGCAATGTTTCCCCTGTATAATGGGAAAGTACCATCATGTAAAGATTAACGAATACCAAA
>JAPMOQ010048238.1:322205-522599 GCA_026543055.1 Argiope trifasciata
CACACACACACACACACACACACACACACACACACACACACACACACCTGAAAACAAAAATAGTAATGAAAATAAATTTCTTATACCATTCACTGATTTCTTGCCCTAGTTATTAAAATATATGTAATAAAAAAGTAAAGGAAAATATTCAGCTTGAACCTCTAAGATATCAATTTACAAAATGTACTTCAAAACATGATCTCTTTTTTTAGAATATATCCAGCCAAATGAAAAGCGAAAATATCGAATATTTATATTTTAAAAATTAGCTTGTCTCGTTTGTTGATTTTTTTATCAACATGTTTAGATGAAAAATTCTTTATTTTTTCCTTCTAAAAATAAAACCTTCACGTTGCTTTAAAATTAATTTCGAAATATGTTTTACTTGGAAAAAGAATGGTGCCCAGAGGGACTTGTTCCTCCATGTTTCCATCTTTATTTTCATCTTTAAAATATATGAAAATCGAGTAGGTGTGTAAATTCTTATCTTTCCTTTAAAAGCACTATATTTGTATAACTTTAATAAATCAAATTATGTATTCGAATTATGATTATTTTCATATTTTATTACTTCTTTTGAAAGAATGTGAAACGTACAATAATTTTATTTTGTAAGTCGCATCCTTTGAAAAAAAAAGATCTGAATTAGGAAAAGAAAGATAAATTCATTTATTAAATGATATCTATGGAAAGAAAATTCGAGGCATTCGAAACAGTTGATCCATTTATCATCAAATTCTTCCAAAGAACAAATATTTTTTTATTGTTTTTTTATTATTATTCTAAAATGTTATTTATTTTTAGAAAGGTTTCAAATTCGATTCAGGATGGGTAAAGTTATAATTCTGAAAAAGGGACTTTTCCGAAGTGAATTATGAATGGTTTTGAACACCAACTTGGGATTTAAAAATGACTTCTAACAATTGATTTTTTAAACCTTTTTAATATAATACCTTTAAAGCATTGAAATAGGTAACCAAAAGGGAAAAACATATGTGTTTTTGAGGTCGGAGTATTGCAAAACTTCAAATTAAATAAGGTTACAAAATTTGAAATCCTATTTTCAAAATTTTCATTCTGTTATTTTTAATATATGTACAAAAGAATTTAATCAAGATAAAAATTTATTCATTATACTTCACAGCACAGTTGATAGAATATTTGTGTTTCATCATTTCGATTAAATGTAAAAGCTTTTAAAAATTTCCCATATAATTCCAGATTTATATATAAATAGATGAAAATGTTTATGTAATTATGATAATTGAATTTTCTTTTGAATATTTTGTTATTACTTTTGACTTGTTTGTAATATACGACATCCGTATAATGTTATAAATCTGAAAATATGCTGAATTTAAAAGCTATAAATAAGCAAATTTTATGCACTACAAAATTTTATTTACTTAAAAATTTTAAAACTTGAAAATGCATATCGGTACTTCTTCTATAAATATCATTTAATAAAAGCCTTAAGCATAAAATAAATGCTTTCAAATCTGAATACAATATTGTTTTTTTAAAGAAAAAATCTAAGCAATTTATAATCCAAAAAGTTTACAATATAAAAACAAAATAAAATCTTTAAAATTGATATTTATACAGAAATATATGAAATTTATTTATAAATATACATGGAATATAAATTCACAGCACTTAAAATTATTTTTTTAAGATAACCTTTCTTAATGTAATATTTCTAGACAGTTCTTTTAAGTGAAAGTCTGATTTTTTTAAAGAAAGAATCGATTTTCTCCATACATTAGGAATTTTGGTGTATAATTTTTTACTTCAATTGTAATCGTAACAAATAATCTAATAAAAAAGATCCTTTTATAAAGAAAACAAAAGCAACACTTCATTTCAATTTTTATAAAACATTTCATCTCTGTTCATATTCCTAGTTAGAAAAAGAACTTTCATGAAAGAAATGTAGAATTGAATTTCACGTTTCCTTTAACTTTGCACGCATTTTATTTTAGTTATGCTCAAAGCGCACAAATTAAAATACTTTAACATTGCATTCAAAAAGTCTCAACATGATGAATAAAGTAATAGGTAGAGAGAGAAAAAACGAAATAAATTGATCTGAGGTGTGCTCCACTTTGCTTGATGAATAGTATGTCCTTTAAATATATTCGCATTTATTCCGAAAGAAATAGACTGCATCCTTTTGTGTTCTTGAAAGAAATGCTTAGAACGTGAAAGCCATTTTGACTTGGATGTCAACTTATGTTTTAAGCAACAATCGTTTTGTCTTCAGAAATGCACTTTTTCAGTCGTGAAACGTCATGAGTTTTGACCACTTGGGAACATTTGTGCTGACAGAAATCGCTTAATTCACATAAGCATTCATGCGTCTCGAATATGGAAGAAAAAAATCTGACTATTGCCAACAGCATTTTGAAGTATACGATACGGCAGAAAGCCTTTTGCCAACTCATTTTTTTTCTTCTTAATTTGCATATTATTTTACTGTCTAAAGGTGTTTTTTTTATTGAAATATTATGTAGTTTTTTTCAATTTCTACTACCAGCGGGTGACCGAGCTCTGCTCGGAGAAAACAGGTATCGAAGCTAACTCGAAGATTTAAATTTTCAATTGTGATTTATCAAAACAATACATGCCATAAGAAAATTTGTGAAACCATTGGTGAAAAGATAACCGGTTAAAGTGCACCATTGTAAACTATTCTAAACAAAGTTAGAGTTTGGAAAGGGAACTATTCTATACAAAGGTAAAGTAAAGGTAAAGATTGAAGTGTGTTGAAGTTCAATATTTTTGACAAATTTATTTAGAAAAACCAAACATATATACATACATAAGAAACATATTATAAACCTATAACAGCATAAACATAAAACTTTATTAGTTCGCCATATTGGCTATAGATGGTAGCACGTTACCACTTGAAAATTTAAGTAGCCATTATGGCGAACTAATAAAGTTTGAAAATATTCTATCTGTAACTCCGAACTGCTCGACCGTAGCGCTTCAAAACCGGCGTCAATCGATTCCTCATGGCCAAAAACCCCAGACCCCCAATTTTACCGGAGTTTATTAATTCTGGGGCGATTTTCGACTTGGCAACCATTCCTCGTATTATAGTATTGGATTAATTCACATTCTCCCTAAATATATTTGTATATCTTGTTCAAATTTGCAATCGTTAACAAAATCATTTTTTTTATCCACTTAAGTTCAAACGCATTTTTTTAAAACGTGCAATCGATGATACTTGATGTTAATACAGTTTTTTCAAATATTAATTAATTAATTAATTTTTCATACTTTTAAAAGAGTTTTAGCAATTTATAATGAAAGGTGAAGCCAACAGAAAATCGCTCAAATGTGAGAATTTCAGTATTTTTCACGTGAAGGTGAAGAACGCTAGTTCATTTCTTGCGATGAGAAATTATAGATCACCATCAGTTTAATAAATTAACAACGAAAATAAAAATGAAAGCCAATAAATAATAACAAACGAAAATAATAGTCCGACAACATATATAGAAAGGAAATTGAAAAATTGCAAGGAAATTCGCTTTCGATTTTGCTACTTATTATTATGATTTTATCATATGTATATTTATATTTATTGTAATTGTTTAATAAAAGGTAACTAAAATAAAATTTTATTTTGTTATAGGAATTCTCTCTTTTAATATTGTTTGCTATATGTTTTTACAAATGTGAATAAGATAAGAATGCAATTTTTTCATAGAACTGTTTAGTACAATTTCATAAAAACATTGCTTTTTGTTTCTGATTTTTGAATTTTTTTAAGCATGACGTCTTATTTAATCAGGGCCCAACAGTTATTTTGAATACGATTTGAAATAGGAATAAGCTTCCAGTAAAAAAATTTCAAATTACGTTGTGTTGTTTCTTATGGCACTTGCCATAGGACAAGCCCGCTATTGCGAAGAAAGCGATTTAAGCCGATAGAGTGCGTCTCTAATTTCAGTAGCGCGAACTAGGACCAAGGGTACGACTTAGCTACTCACGCATCACTCATTCGCTTGCACAACCCCTTTTTACAGGATGTTCTCACACATCTCACAGATTGAACAGAGGAAGAACAACTATGCCGGAACCGGGACTAGAACCCTGATCATAGGGAAAACGCGCTACCCCTATGCCAGAATGCTGGCCCAAATTGCGTTATTAATTGTATTTTGTGTTGTTCCAGTCAAATAATATTCTTCTAAAAATACTACAAATAACAATTCTTGATTTTGTCATACATATTAAAATACTTTTTTAAACAGTAATAACTTACAAACAAAACAATTGTTGTACTCTTCTAAGATTGGCCGAATTTGAAATTTTAAATATCACTGCTTTAAGATTTTTAATAGATAGTTGAAAAGTTTTGATTATTTCTTTGGTTTGATTTGAGTTTTGATCGTGCAAGAGTCAATATGAAAGTCATACTGCACTAAATAAGTTTATATCTAGTTCAAGGTTTTTAAAAAATAAATTTATATTAAAAATGATACAAACATAACTATTGATAAAACGATGATAAATTACAAAAAATCATAAAACATTAATTGTGAAAGCAATTTAAGGAATAAAGTTTTATTGACTTTAAAAAGACAAAAATATTTTCTTGTGAGTCAATGCAAAGTCAAATTTTGCCGTCACTGGAAAGCAACAACGGCAAAATCACTTCTGTTTAACAAGCACTAAGAATTAAAAAATGGACATTAAATAGGGATATGATAAACTGTTCCCCCACAGCTACAATATGGGCAAACCGGCAATTGATCATTTAATAAAAAATGTTTATTTGTGAATCTAGTGTGAGCAATTCTAAGACAATGAAGTATGAAGTTGTTTAGAATTTTCGAATCCCAGTGAGTTTGCTAGGTGATGTAAAGACAATGTTTTGTTTGTTTCTACAAATTGACGACATAAATGGATGTTTATAAAAAAAGAGTCGATTGGATGTGGCTTTCTTATCAGCCTGCTGATATCCGTATATTCCGACATGGGATGGTGTTTAGCAGAATAAAATTGTAAGGTATCGAGAGAGTATCTTATAATACAATTATAAAATTGTAAAACTTATTGGATGAGTAGGATTTTCAAATGATATTAAAGACTGTGAAAAGTTTGAAGAATTAGTGTAAATAATATACCTTCATTTACGTCAATTTAGATTATCCAATGCAACATGCGAAACTGCTGTGGTCTCAGCACTACATGAACGAATCTGATGGATCAACGTTACAGGAAACAAGATGTTTAAAACCAAAATTAGAAACTTTCTGTGGTTTCTGCAAGACAACGAAGAATTGGTCTTCTAGGCGCAAGCCCTGAATTAATTTTTGTCTCAATCCTCAATCAAATCTTTCTCCAAGAAATATTAGCTTCAATAGAATTCCTCTACTCATACTTCCCACAGAACATTCCCTTTTCCATTATTGTATTGTATATGGTTATTATTTCGTGCATTGTATTTAAAATTTAATTTATTTTTCCTAGTAAATCTTCTCACGTATATTCATTCAATTGACGGAGAATCATTCTAGAGATTAAAAGTTCGGAGATATTCTTTGGAAAAAAAAGAGCAGTACAAATGAATAACATGAATGATTATTTATTTGAAGAGTAAATCAAACAAAATCTATCAATGAATTGTTTGTATCAGAAATTATTTCATATTTTCCGTAACGATTTTAGAAAACTTTGCAATCTTCTGAAAATACCTGATTCTTTTGTTTTCACAATTACCGATAAAGAATCTCAAAGCCACCAACAATCGCTTCTCGATCTCTCTCTTTAACAGAAGCAAACACTTGCTATCATAAACAGGTAAACAAACGCTATCAAGAATGTACTTTATGGTAAAGAGTTCCACTCCAACACGGCAAGCACACAATGTCCCAACCCATAACTCCTCTTTCCCGACCAAGCATTATCATAAACCTCTATCTCTTGGAGGGAGGAAACCGCACTTAAACTGTGCGGTCAATCCACACCTCCAATTTCCCACCATGACGGGGCGCCAGCACTAAAAGCCCCATATTTTTACGCTACATCGCACCGCCCTTGCGATATTAAACGCTTCCTGCTGCCAAGCTCGACAGCAGGATATACCATGATTTATAGCGCTGCCATACCAGAAAACGGATTTGTTTGTGCAGAGGAAATTAACGAGGTACAGGTTTCTGGTGACTTGTGATTCTGGGGTTTAAAAATTATGCAAAATTTGCTTTAGACATCAGATGATCAGATAATTTCTCTCTTCTTTCCCCTTGTTGGAGTAATTCGAGTCGGGTATAATCCACCGCGTTGCTTGTTGCGAGCTTCCTTTTTGGTCGGAAAGGGGAAGGGGGAATATTTAATCGTTGTCAAGGAAGAATGACACCGGTGTGACTTTCAATTCATTCAGAGGGGCATAATGAAAGAAGAAGGGGTGTTGCATTTTCACAAAATTGAGTCGTTTGGGGGTTATAGAAAAGAGTAGGAATGATCCGTTGGCTCCAAAGTCGAATGGAAATTCAATGACAGGTTTATTTTTGGAAAGGAAATGAATTTACTGGAAATATTTGTTCAGAGAAATGTTGGAAACTGAATATTTAACTAAAGACGATTGAAATTATTTTTATTTTGAATATAATCAAAAATGGTATTTGAAAATATTTTTTATTACCTAAATGAGGAACATTTCTTTAAAGTAAACCGAGTTAGATTTTCAAAAATATCCCACGTAATTCAATAAGCTTTGGGGAATAGAAATTTTCCCCAATCATTTTAGATAATGGAAGGATTTATCTATCCTATTTACATTTTGTAAAAAGAAAAAAAAATGTTTTCAGCCCTTAATAAATATGTAGGTTATTTTCAAACTCTTTTATGCTGAAAAATAATTCAACTAAAAAATCAGACTTGTTTATTTTTTGTCATTCATATTATTCGTTTGAAATGAAAAAAAAAAAATCTTATAAAATACAAATATTTATACAATAATAAACTTTTGGTGTAAATTGTTATAACACTAGTCATTGCCAAATCAAAAGAAATAAATGAAAAGATAATTTTTTAATAAAAAATTATTTGTTAATGATCTATAGATTTTAGTGGGTAAATTGATATCCAGCTTCATTCTGGGATGGAAAAGGTGCAGAACTAAAACTCAACTCTTCCAAACATCATATGTTTACAATGCTATAGTGTGCCCCGAAGTCATCAGATAAGTTTATACTGTCAAAGTTTTAAAAGTAGCTGTTTTTAAAGTTCAGATAATTGGGGGTGAGTTTTAATTATAAGAAATAATATGTGAGTGGAGCAAACAAGAAGAGGAAAAATGCAAAACACATGAAAACAAAACATAATTAAAAAAGAAGAGAAAGAAAGTAGAAATAGATAAGAAATTATAGACGAAATAGCAAAGTTTTGGACTATTAGATTTGAAAGCCAATTTTTTTTTTAAAAAAATTGTTTCTTTGAAAGAAGATTGGTTTCAACACATATGAAGTGCATTAGTAATCGAAATCTCATTTGTAATAAATAATATTTGTGATTGCTTTTTAACCATTTTCGTTTATTGCCTTTTATAAGTCTTCGGAACCAGAGACTGTTAACGGACATTTTGTAACATAGACCATCTGAAGACCTTTTTCTTCACAGAAACAGTTCAGATTTGTTTAGTTAATGGAATAAAAAGAAAAATATTAAGGGAATGAGCAATTTCCTAAAATGAACATTACTTTTTCATTCCATCTTATAGACTTGTTTGATTCCGTTTGAATTGCTTCACATGTGTTTTTATCAACATCTTCGTTATTTCTGTACCTTCTTCGCTTACTTCATTGCCAAGTGTCTTAATCTGAGATGCAACAAGAAACACAGCATACAATAAAGCTTTAGATTCAATTTTTCAATATCATTATGAAAGATTGTTTGCTCACCCTGCGAACAATTTTTGAACCAACATGACCTGTTGGAAGAACCTACAAGATATTCATGCAGAAGATGTTCTTTGAGATCCATTCTTGAAATTATTTGCCATCATGTGGCAAAATTTGGCATCTTGCCATATTTTTGTTACTCTCATGTCACAGAAATCCAAGTAGCTTTGGTACGTTGCGAGTGTGATCATATACTTTAAGACAAAAATAAATTTTAATTTGTGATAACTTGATTTTCCCGGAAATTATTAACGAGGTGTTAATAAACTAATATTAAATATTTTAGTTCTTTTGCCTCAAAATAACAAGGTTTGGTATCAAGTATCAAAATAGGTTTTTATTTGATGATAGAGGTGAAAATGTATGCAAAATGAAGAAAAAATGCTTGTAATAAGGATAATAATAATAATAATAATAGTTGTTTTTTCGAAGGATCTTGTTGAAGAATATGTCCATGTGGGGAACACAATTTCCATCTCCATTTTCTTAAATTTGCATACATTTTCTTTAAATAAATGTTATGAATCTTTAGCCGAGTACTTTCTCATTTGCACCAAGGTATCAAGGATTTGCATCAAGTATCAAAAAAGATTTTTATTTGATCATGCTGGTGAAAATATATGCAAAATGAAGAAGACATGATTTTAAGAAGGATTAGATTAAAAAGGATTTTTTCCCAAGGATCTTGACGAAGAATATGTCCATGAGATGAACACAATTCCCATCTCCATATTCTAAAATTTACATACATTTTTTTGACCATGATTCAACTAACATGCAAAAAACGAACAAACAGATTGAAATTCTTTTTCTAAGATTTCGAACTGTTCTGTAAAGAAGGCGGTCGTGTTTATTGATTTCTAGTAATCAGATCTTTTTTGGCAAATTTCAAGTGCTTACTCTTGACTTTTGGAAACTCATTCGATTTGACTTTAAGAGAGAGAGAGTGCTGAGTTGTTTTCAAGAAGCTTTTTATGAGAAAGTTTTTATTGGTATTTTTCCCGCGCTGAGAAGAGACACTTTCTTTAGAAGCGCGACGATCAATCGAGCGAAGAGTTTTCCAAGGAACTTTCTTCGCTTTAGTTTTGAATTTAAATATTGTACTTCGATGTCCGTTTTACGAAACCTGAATATAAATAGAAAGCTGGATGTTTTTGGAATAAACTAAATCAAATTTAAGTACTGTGTTTTGAATATTCTGGACATTTATCAAAGAAAAAAACGTGTATCTTGGGTAAAGATGTTCCGGACTTTCTTTTGTAAATGTTTGTATTTTGGATATTGCAAAAATGCTTGATGACTTAGAAAAAAGATATACAGGTCTTTATAAAAGAAAATGAATTCTGAATATTAAAGAATAATATTTTTAGTATTATATTTTATGAAAAAAAAAATTACATTTTCTAATGTTTGAGAATAAGAAAAAAAAATCTGTTACCTATTTATTCATTATGTTTAATTTAGCTTTACGAATTAATTTCAAGAAATCAAAAAATGTATAAAGGGTCTTAGCGGCATGGTGGTTATGCTTCGAATTAAAAATCATTTACTTAGCTTCTAAACTCTGTTTAACAGAAATTCCCGTAATAGTTCTAGCTTTAGAAACGAAATTCATCTTTTTGTTTTATTGGAGAATTTTAAATATATTCACCTCTTCATTTGCTCTTTTCAAAACCGAGGAATATATTGGGTCGTTCGGAAAGTCATTTCGTATTTTTGTGTCAAAATGAAAAGAAATTTTCGTTTAATGAATAAATTATTTATTAAATTATAAAATTGCCATTCTGGTCTAATACCTTTTGGTAGTAACATGATTACACGCTCATAAAAGTTTTGGTCTTTGCTGTAAAAAAAACTGATCGAGGTGGTTTTTGGCCTCCTCATTTGAAGGAAAAATTTTGCAAATCAGTTCTGGTACTGATGTACCGTTAACACATCTTCTCCACACATATTGGCTAATTTATTTCTGGCTTGAACAGCATTTTTACCTTTTATAGCAAAAAAGAAAAAAATGACGAAAATGCTGTTTATTGCTCTCCATATTTAAAAGGGCACCATCCAAAAACTACTGCGAAGAATCAGCTGCACTTTTTCACACTCAAGCCTTGCTATATCAGCTCTTAAAACATAAAATGATTTTGCGGTTTAAGTATGAAATTGGGTGCGAAAAATGCAATTAAATCCTTTGTCAGGAAAAAACGAAATTACTTTCCGAACAACCTAATATAATATGGGCTTTCATGCCCATTTCAAGAACCGTACAAATGATATTGGCAATTCGACTGACTATTAACACTTAATTGTAAATTAATTTGAAACCTTGAACTGTAGTCTTAGTTAATACATTTTATTAATGTTAATATTATTCTTAATCACTCCTTTTTATATTATGTTAATTTATATGGATTATTGCCGTCATCCTAGCTTAGGAGTAGCGCATCTTCCCCGTGATCTGGGCGTCCTGGGGTCGCGTTACTTTTCAGACATGGTTGTTCTACCTCTTTCTGTCTGTCAGATGTGTGAATATGCTCTTCTGTAAAAAGATGTTGTGCGAGCGAATGAGTCATGTGTGAATGGCAAAGTCGTATTCTTGGCTCTAGTTGGCACTACTGAAAAACCAACAACAAGAGATGTCCTCTATCGGCTTAAATCTCTGTATTCATAACAGCGGGCTTGTTCATGGCAGATGCCATAAGAAATAACATCGCAACAATATATATATTATTATTCTAATTTCCATCTGCGCAGCTATGAAATGCGCTTATAATATTTTACTTTAGTATTAAATTGTGGAATGAGTCAATGCATATATTTCAAACTCCGTTGTAAAGTACCTGTATATGGCACCTTTAATTATGATCTATACAGACAACCTATAAAATGTAGCTTCAATAAGTCAAAATTACAGTAGCAATCAATATTCGTCATATTGCTGGATACCTCATAAAGTTTATTTGTTTTACACAGGACCAGAATCAGCAAAAAACACGGACAGCACAAGAAAAAGTTCAATTTATTACTGGTACATAAAGACAAAATCCAATGACCAAATGAAACGGAAATTTGGGACATCGCATGGAAATTAACCATTGGTCCGATCAACTAACCGGGCTTAGAATAATATCCTTAGGTTAGTGACCAACAATACTTGACGATTCATATTACATCTGAGAATCCCGATGTTGCTGGAGGGAACTGAGAGAGAAATTAAACATCAAATGAAAGATGTTTCTATAAATTGGTCACATATTACCCCATATGAATGAGGAAACAACAACAACAAAAGGCATTGAAGGAGTTAATATTATCATAAGTTTAGGAGTTGCTATTGTTATCAAAAAACATTAAAGGAGTTGCTGTTACCATAAGTTCAAATCTATCTTATCTATAACAATTTTAAAATTGTGAAAGTCTAAAGTTATAAAGATAAATTAGGGATTCCTAATATTCTTCGGGATGGTACATTTGATTTTTATAGACATTTGTCTTAATTACTTTCATTGCCACTATTAATACTTTATTTATTTCTAGACTTCAAATTTATGTGTTAACATTATATTAATTTTTTTTTGATATTTCATATAACATTACTATTATTTATATATTTCTAAATCGATTAAATAAATGCCATGTCTTTCAAGGTTAGTTTTATTTTTTAAAAATAAAACAAAACTTTTAGTTATGTTATATTCTACTTTAAGTCATATTTTATGGCTCAAAATTTTTAACAAATGACTTAAAATAGGACGTTTTATATGATTTTTAAAATAAAGTATGATTTATTTTATGTTATATTCTATTTATGTAATTTAACATAAATGAAAATTATAACATAACTGCTAGATTTGCTATTTTCTGACTTAAGCCATATTTTATAAAATAGTCGTGCCCTTTTTTTCTGGAACTGGTAATTAGATTTGATAGATTTTTTTAATTTTTTTATATTTTTTGACTTATTATGTTCGTTTCATTTTTAGATCTCTTTTTTTCATAAATTGCTATCAACAATATTACAAATTTTACAATTGTTTTACATCATCACTGAAAATATAATTTTCAAACGGGTTTGTACTTATCTGCCTTATTTGTTCTATCTTAGTGGAATCACGTTATTTTAATTGACAATTATTTGCATAACAGTTGTGAATTAGATGAGTATCTTTTTCAAAGAATAATATAAGTAAAAAACAGCTGTAATTTTTTGTAATTAAAATTTTTTGGCATAATGTAAAAGCAGTTTTTGAAAAAATTGCATTGAAAGAAAACGAAATACTGATTGAAATATAATTCAAAAATGTTAAAAAAAAAATTGAGAAATATTATTTGATGTTGAAAAAAAGGTATAATTTTATATAATGGAATAACAAATATCAATGAATACAACGGACTTGCAACAATCTGACTTATTTGTCCAATCACAATTGGCCCCCGATTTGTAATATTGAAAATTACCACCACATCCATTGTGGATAGCTTGGATTTTCTTTTCCTGGAACTTGAATACAAATAAAAAAGCTTATTATTGTTATTTTATTTATACTGCTATTTTTCAGGATATCTTAAAAGCATTTTTGAACTAATTTTACTTTAAATATTTGAAATACTGAGTAAAAAAGCAAATTATTATTTTTGATAAAAGAAACGTATGGATTAATAAAATAATGTTTGTTTTATTTTATTATGATATTTAAATTATTATTATTAAATTAAATTTAATATGTGTTATTATTATAAAATATTAAATTTGTTATTACTAAATTATTATTAATTATTAGAGATGAACTATCTTAAATAATATTAGTATTATTTTTTAAATAATGCTTGTATCATTTAAAAATGCTATTTCACGTTAACAAAAAAAGGAGTAAAAAAACAAGCTTTATACACAGGAATAAAGAATCAAATAAAAGGAGGAAATTAATATAGATATTATATTCTTAATAGATATGAAAATACATTTTTATTAGCCATTTTATATTATTATGATCTCCAAACATAGTTTGAATAAAATATTACAATATTATGAGAAGATCGTGGTATTTTGTCCTTACAGCTTCATACATCCCTAATATATATCCTTAGATCTTAATACCCTCTCGTTGGTTTATTGCAAGCTATTAGAGATAGCAGTGCTGTTTCAAGTGTTGATCTTGTCATCATATTATTGCCCAGGATTACGAAACCCGTTGCCGTGATATCGATTAGCTTCAAGACGAGATTTTAATCTGACTGTCTCACAGTGAAGGATACATTTAAGTACTTTCTCGATAAAGAAAGAAATCGATTAATTACCCAAAAATAATCGATCCACGATATTTATGAGAATAATATTTCATTTTAATGAATTCTAATAGATTTCCATATTAATAATAAATTTCTCATGTATGGAAAGTATAGAAAATTTGAGCTATTTGATATAAATAAATCAATTTTTTTTCTATATTTTTGGAGCTTTTTTCGGATTATTTTTCAAATATGGAATATTTACACTTTTTAAAAACCTGTTTCGCTGGCTTAAAAATATTATCTATCACTTACGGACAACATCATCATTATAAATTATTACTTTAAATAGCTGCCGGTGTCCGGGCATATGAGTAGCGCGTCATCCTCGTGATCTCAAAGTTCTGAGTTCGAGCCACGTTCCTGGCATGGCTGTTCTTTCTTTTGGATGAGTGAATGTTCCCCCTTGTAATAATGGGTTTTGAAAGAGAATGTGATGCGTGAGTGGCTAAGACATACACTTGGTCCTAGTTGGCGCTATTAAAATGTTTTGCACCCTTGGCTTAAAATCGCTGACTTCGTCAGCTATCTAGTCTATGGCACTTGCCTTTAGAAACAACAGCTTTAAATGATTATAAAATAACTTGTTCAAATTACGAAAATGTTTGTTGCATTTACAATTAAAAAATCCTTGAAGTTTTGAGCGTTTTATTCCTTTTTTTACATCTCTTTTTCGCTTAACTTAAATTTTTAATGTGCATAAAATCGAAGTTTAATAATTGAATTTTTTTCATTCACTTCATGGTGCTCTAGAGTATCAAAATTTTGTATATTTTATGGCAGTTCTTAGATGAGGATTCACTCTTTCATTGTTATTATATCGTACTTACTACTAAATTGGTAAATGTGATTAAATTTATTTTTATATGAATGGAACAACAAGTCATTTAATATGAGAGAGAAAATCAAATTCACGATTGCATTGCATTTATATTAGTGAATTGTAGATCAATGTTTTCGAAATTTAAGTAAATAAATAATTTTTTTTACGTTAATAAAAGTCTTTTTTGTAATTTTTTTATTAAATACATTAATATTTAAATAACATTTCAGAAGTTGAAAACAAAACAAAGCACTAACTGATTCATATCTTTATGAAATAAAAATTCCATTCGCAATGCAAGAATTTTTCTTATATGAATTTTTTTTGAACTTAGGAAAAAAAAAAGATTAGTTATATGATTATCTAAACGAGTGCGGGCATTCTTGCATAGGGGGGTGCGTCTTTCCCCTGTTTTGCGCGTAACTGGTTCGAGTTAAGGTTCTAGAATAGTTGTTTTTCATTCGTGTTCTATCTGTGAGGTAGGTGAATCTGCCCCCCTGTAATAAGAGGACGTGCAAGCGAATGTGTGTGTCATCTTCATATGAACTGGAAGTCAGACTTCTTCCCCTCCCCCCCCGGCTGCTCGCAGGTCTTTAACGCCAGAAGCTGCTGCACCCCCTTTCTGTGGAAACATGGAGACATCATCATATAAATAAATAACTGCTTTAATTTTTTAATTAATTCTTATCAATTGCATGCAGGAGATTACAAATGCATAAGGATTTGGAAATATCAGCCTCATTTATTTTATCTGTACTGTTTTGGCAATGTTTTCTATGCAATCATAAGTTGCTAAAAAATAAAATAAACTTACAATACTAGAGTACCGGTGTAAATATATCAAACTAAATAGAATTCCTTTGACCTAGGTTTGGTGAGTTTAGCAGTAATATGAATAATACAAAATCCTTCACAGATTGCCAAGTGACACGTTTAAAATTTGTGTAATAATACTCCGCTTTAGTGAATGTATATTAAATTAGCGATTATTATATATAATTTTACACACTCACCCATAAATATCATAAGGAAATAGAGAAGGCTAATCCTCCATCAGCATATCCCCCGATTTCCACAGATTGGCAATCAATCCATACTCTTTTGTATCCAGCGTTTTTTACAGTTTAAAGAGTTTATTTTTGGCGATTTCAGATTTGTATTATATAATATTACTATAGTGCAACTTATAGTATCAATTTATTTTATTTGAAAAATATATGAACTTATTTGCAAACGCATCTAAATAGTGATTTTAAAGAATTACGCAATCAAAGAATGAAACCCCTTAAACTTGCAATGAATAGCATGTGCATTTCATGATTTTCAAACTTCAAATATTTAGCTTCAAATTGTATCATTTATTTTTCATGAATACGTGTTATTTCTATATTCAAAACACATATTTTAAGTATTTCATTTACAGTCAAATTGATTGCTCTGTAATCATTTATTTTCATATAGGCAGAAATTTAACTAGATGTATAACTCATATTGATAACAGATATTTATAGCAAAATTTTTATGGCCTTCACTGTATAAACTATTATACATTTTTATAAAAATACACTTTTGATATTACTTCTTATTTTAATAGCAGTTTAAACAAACACTGTTGAAAACTTACAATTTTTTTTTACCTCCGGACCGTTAAAATAAGAAACTAAAATTCTCCCCCCCCCAAAAAAAAAAAGAATTATGGAAATTTATGAGGTGTTATTTAATTCTGACACTTCACATGGGTGCGGAGCTTTATGGGAACTTACGCACACATTGGAAGCCGATTTAATTCAAATTATGAAAATTTTCGGAAAAGATCACACACGAGCGACTTTTGGAAAATTCTCGATGGAACATTTTCCAAGAAGTTCCGCCTTCCAACTCTGCCACCCCGTAAGACATCCCCCTTCTTCTTCCTTGTTTACTTTCTTATTCAGTTCGGGACCCATCTGTGACCCGTTCCTTGTGCATCATCGCGTGCTTGTGACGTCATCGGATTTTCCGACCAAACGAACTCATATCGCTATTTTCGCTCGAGACACCCCTTTGGACACCCTGCAGTTCTGTTTGCCGAGAACATTATTCAAATAAGTTTTTTTTCTTGGTGACACAAAATGTCTCCCATTAGGAGAAGGGAATAAAATATCGGAACAAAAACTAGTGTTGTGTGTATATTTTAAAAAAAGCTCCTTTTTTTTTTCTCTTTTCCTTGTTCTGAATCAGGTGGTGTATGTTCTGCTCTTCCCTGAGGAGCTGAGGGAGAGAAGATTTGTTGTTCCAAATTTGACTTTGTACTGGAATTACATTCCATTGATTCAAACTGGAGTAAGAGATCCAGTCTTATTTAAAGTCACATAGTTTTTCAATTTATATTGGGAAATGGGAAGGCAAAACTCGGTTCTCTTGCCTGTCTTTCGACGTCCTTTCCATATATTTTTGATTTAATTTTCTTCCAGAATTTAAATGGAGGAAATAATTTTTATGTTCATGATTTACACCCTTTTATTTTATTTTATTTCTTTTATTTTTGTAAAAATAGAATTTTAAAAATATTTTTTAATTTTTTTTTCCTTGCAGACGATAAAGAATAACTAATATTTTTTTGAATTTTAACTATAAGGGAATCGTTTGATTTTAATTCTAAATTACATAGCGCCATCTTGCAGTCAATTTGAGAAAGCAATGATTACAAATGCCCTAATAGTACCAGAAAAATAAATTATATGAAACATCTTATAAATTATTATGTAATTATAAAAGATAAAATGTAGAAAATAATAAAAAAATAAGCAGATGTATAAAAAAACATTTTTGTTAATGTAATAAAGAATATGAATATTTTTTAAAAAGTAAAGATGTGAAAACAAAGATTACATTATCATGAGACTGTGGAAACCGCAAGGCTATTTTTTTAAATTTAAAATTACATAAAAACATTTCATACCATTAAAAAATCTCCCCGGACGTAGTAAAATATTTTTAATTCACTTTAATATTCAATTGTAATATAAAAATTTAGTTTTTTCTTTGCTTATTTCCTGAGTAAAGTTTTGAATATATATATTATAATGTGATATGTATTTTCTCTATAGAAAAGTATTAAAGCCATTATTTCATTTTTATAAATTTTCACTTCCCTGCAACAAGGAAAAGATCATGATGTAAACAGATTTTTGAATTAATACACAGTGGAAATCATTTGCTCTGTGTATTGATTCAAAATTTTCATCTAACTAATTAATGCAATATTTTCATCTAACTAATGAATAGAAAAAAATCCTTTTTAAAAAATCTATTTGAGAATAATTCTGAGAAAGCATTGTTTTTGAGTTCATGGAAGCATTTTTTATATTCTAAAAAAATGCTTCTCAGAAATACCGAAAATACATTCTTTTATTCTTTTCTATGAAATGCACTAATTAGCTATTATTTAAAAACATCTATCTTCTGTAAGAAAAAACATTACATATTCCTTAATAATGTTTACATATTTCAAATAAATCAAAACAACCTTACTTTAAATGACTTTTTTTAGACTTACAGGGAAAATTTTGAAAACTAATTTCGCCTTTTAGATCACTTACCAAACACTGAGTTGATATAAATAATTCAACTTCAATCATTATTTTTCAAGAGTCACTTTTTTAAAACTAAGTGAGCGTTAAGTTTAGCAATTATTTTTCAATTAGTAAAGAATTTTTTATAATCAACTCTCATACATATATAACTCTTCGGTGATTTCGTACTTTTTAAAACTAAATAAATATTTCATCTTTGATTTTTACTAATTATCTGTGAAAAATGTTTCTGTTTTGCTCGAAGAAATATCGGCGAACTAGTTATTATAGCACAAATTTGCATGTTTATTGATTTTAAATAACTGCTACCTAATTATTGAAGATTTAAACGAATTTGTTTTTAAATCAAGACTTTTTAAATCAGCCTGGTATTATTGCATTTCAATAATGATTGAGAATTAAAATTCAATTATTATAAATTTTAAATTGATATTAAGTTTAATATTTGTAAAATAAATTTTGGATTAAAAATTTTCTTTTGAGATATAATTTATGACAAATTGAATAAAATGTTTTTGGAATTTTAAACTGCTTATTTTCAGAGTGTTTAGAATTTTAGAGTGTTTGTTTTTGAACACAATTTTTTATTCAAAAAGCAATGAGCTGTTTACTGTTTACTTGAAATTAATATTTAATTTTTACCTTAAATTGAAGAGAATTTTTAAAAACCCGCCTGCTTGTTTTGATACAAGTATGGCAAAGCAAAAATGAAATCAATTTGATTGACGAAATCTGGTATATGGCTTTATTATTAGAATTTAATATCTGAATCAATCTTTGAAACGAATCCATCTTCAAAATTTGATTTCGAAAGCTTAATGAATACCCATATTTCAGATTCACCGAATTCAGTTTTTTTAAAGAATTATATTTGTTTATTAATGAAAACCCTAATTCAATATGCAAGGAGCAAGTGGATGTAATTAGGAATGTAACTCTAAAATTGTTGATATTTATTTAATATTGTGGTGAGATTATTTTTTAGTATATGAAAATAAAAATTCAAAAAATAGAAGAAAATGATAGACCATGTCGGCATATTAAAATCGTAGTTTTATATTAAATTTTTAATTGAATATGTCCCTAATTGGCTACCTCTTAACTTATTTCTTCATGGGTATTTGAATGCTATAATTTAAAAACATAAAATACTAAATTTGTATGTATTAATACATTTTCTTTACACAAACGTTTATTTTGTGTAATTTGAAATAAAACTCCATAAGGAGTAGCTTGTCTGCTTATTTATCTATCCGTGTATCCGTCCCAAAACTCAAGAAAATAATAAAATTTGGCAAATAGCTGTAAATAATTGAAAATGATTTGAGTAAATAAATTGAAATGAAATTTGGTGAGTAATAATGAAACCAAAATTGTAGATTTTTGCAACTTTTAGGCTTAACCAAACTAGAAGAAAAAAAGAAATTTCTCAATCGCCATAAAGCTAAATTGAGTACCACTTGCTGTTTCTGGCCGAAAACGACCATTGCTTATTAAATTTATTCCACAGTTGGGGGATAAACTGAGAGTAATCGGAGCACTCTTTTGGGCTTTCTTTGTTAGAAGAGTTATTCGTTTAAATATTTTTTAAATCACTCTGATTTTTTTGAATCGCCCTATTTATTTTAATCTGAATCTTGAGTTACATTTCTATAAATTGCTTGATAAAATATAAGCATTGCTTAGTTAATTTTTTTTACCTTTATATTTGAAAAATCAAAATTAATTGGATTATGCACTATTAGAATTTAAATTTAGAAAGAAATTTTTAAATTGTGCTGAGGAATTTCGATATTTTGAAACAGACATGTACAAAAATTTCAAGATCAGTTTTTTAACAACACAGTACTTGAACTTACCGGTTAACTAATTACCAAGAAAAGCATAGCTGAACATGTTTTGGTAGTACTTGCAGAGTTTTGATGTTTCACTCGAACTGCGGTTGCTATAATATAATGGTCACAGTTTCTGTTCCATAGTTCGAAGGGTTGTTGATAATATATTAACATCACTTGAAACTCCACCTCAAAGGTTTGTCTTTTACATATTAAAAATACCTTCTTCGTATTCGGAATGGCTTTTAGGTCATAAAACACCAAATTCCAGTCAAATCAACATTCGAATGAGTTTAAATTTTTGAAGTCAGTTGTGAATGCTTTGTCATAAAATGTGACTTTATTTAATAAATTAAGTAAAATATAGAAATTCAATTTAAAGAATGAAGTAAGATTTCATTTTATTGATTAAATAAAGTTTTGTCACTCAGTAGATTCTCTATTGAATGTATTTCAATTTAAATAATTTTTTATAGAACCATGATTTAAATTACATTTGCATTCTATTAATACTTCATATTACGAAAAATAATTTTTATTTTATATTGTTTATGCCTCTAAATTTATTTTAAAATTTTATGTGAATTCTCATTTGTTGAAGTCCTAACCAATCTATGAAATCGATAATACTATGAAAATTGATAATAAGATAGTACGAAAATTGATAATATCTAAAATGCACGGGAATTGTGAAAGAAAGTAATAACAATCCTATTTGCTTCCCGTTGGTGAAGATATTGAGATTTTGAATAAACTACATCTCATAATGTTCTGTGAAGTGTTACGGAATATAACGGAAACACTGAAGTGAGTGATGAAGACGATAACGAGATAAATAAAAGTTTCTGCAGTGTGAAATTCAAGCAGTATTTGATACAATATATGGTGAATGTAGTTTTGAGGAAATATTACAGATAATGTTTTTTTTTTCTACAATAAAAAAAGAGGCATTACACACACACACACACACAGAGAGAGAGAGAGAGAGAGAGTTTTTAAATATTAGAATGTGTGTTAAAATCAATAAAGTTAGTAGAAGTACACAAGATAAGTCTTAGGTAATGTTTTGGTCTGTTTTTCTCTTTTTATAGTTTAGTTTTAAAATTTCTATTTTACAAATTTTCTTTTAAACGAAATTTTAAAAATGGAAGAATAAAACTTCGTCAAATAAAAAATAATGATCATCCTTGAATCATTCCATTCGTTCGTATTTGCAACCAAAATGTCTTAGGTTTTTAAAAACTATTGTTATGAATTACTCTCTGAAAATGAAATAAGATCCGTAAAATGAAAACGAAATGTTCTTTTCCTAAGTATTTACAATGTAATTCTGAAAAATTACTTCTAAACTCTTGGTAGACTCTCCCCTTCGTAGAATCTACGAGAATAACAAAAATCTCTTCTTTTTGCATTATTCAAGGCTCCACTGCAAAGCATGCAATCTCATACAGTAAGAATCCCGAAATACATTATTCAAACTGTTTTTCTTTCCTCTGGTGGGCAACGTGTTCTCATCATCTTCCGCTGTGATTGAGTATTTCATGCCACGCAGTAAATATCGAACGTGTCGGGTACAAAGAACTCAAGGTGACAGATGATTCCACGGAGATGAGTTGCAACTATAGAAGGTTCGAATTTTATCAATAAATGACATATTTTAAGAAATATTACTCCAAAATTATTGGCATATAAAGCTTTTGAATGACTCTATAGAACTGCTAATTTATGCTCGATGTTAAAAAAAAGAAGGAAATGGCAATAGAGGATTGTTTTAAAGAACATGTATGAAAAATGGAAGAAATATATTACGTAGCTTTTATACATGGCCTTCGATTTATTTTCCGTTTAAATAGTTAAGAATAGTAACACTGTGGGCAGGAAACTGTAATTAGAATTTTTTATCTCTATTTCTTAGTAACTGGCTGGATGTTATTCATTTCAAAGTATTAAACAATTTTGCATGATTGAAGGATTGTTAAAATGCATTGAAAGACAATTCGTTTAGAAAAATACCAAACATCTAGAACTGTCAAATTTGCCAGTAAATCGATTTTGACTAAGATAAGGTTTCTAAAATTTTAATTAAAAAATAAGTAGAACTATAATTTTTACCGTCAATAATTTAGGCACTTAATCTTGCATCAAATATATATTCGCATTACATTAAAATTCAAATAATTAAATTTTCAATGGACCAAACTTATATGCATGAAACTTTTTCTCTAATAAAAAAATTGGAAAAGAAATAAAATTTCGAGCATATTTTTAGATATACTTTTTGTTGTTTTAGTTACTGCATTTATAAGCAATCATTTATTACTAAATTTAAATTATACTTACATGCCTTGTGCGAAAAAAATTGAATGCACATTTTTTCTGCAGAGTCTCGATGTTACATTTAAATATAAAGTTTGAAAAATAATATAAAACATATGACCGAACCTAAAACCTGATTAGGTTATGTTGTTTAAGGCAAGAGATTGGTCTATAAATAACTTTTAGTTTAGTTTTAGATTTGTAAAAGTTCCATTGTGAAATAGTTTGTGGGCTATTTTGGGATTTAACTCATGTTTTTAATTTTGGTCCAATGTAGAGGACTATACTTGTATCGATACTCTCTCAATTAACTTTCACACTACGCAAGGGAAAAACATTAGACATTCAATATAGGATATAATTTTATATCCTATACACATGACCAGGGTTTAATGATATCAGGATTCGGTCTATTTGATTCGGAAGGATAGACGTTACCATAAAGACATCTATGCTAATATTTGAAAGAAAATAAACTCATCGTCCATTTTGCATACAATTTTGAATCACAGACGTATCCTAGAAAAAATATTTCAACTTTTTTGTAGGATTTCTTCCTAAGTTTTAGCAAATTAAATGGAATTAAGATACAAGTGATATCCTCGATCACTGAATTGGTGCAAAAAATTTACTAGTAATTGAAATAATATTTATAATTAATCTATTTTTAAAATAAAAAATGATAACCTGGCAGCTTCTGGATAAATAACAAAAAGGATGGTTTGAAACTTATGAAACTAGCTACTTTTAGTGACCAGCTTGTTCGACTAACATTTTGTTTTTACTGGTAGTTAAGTTATTAATATGGAAGGTTATCCAGCTGTTATTTAATCTCAATCGAAAACATTAAAAAATCCTGATTTCTTTGGCTGAATAGATTTAAATGAATATTTACTGTGAAAGGCTGTTGTTAAAAGAATAACCAGCTATCTTCTCCTCTAGTGTATAACGAATAAATATCATCAATTTAAAAAATGTCAAACCAAATGCTCCAACATAATTAAGAAACAACTAATTGATAGCTATGATTTCACGGTGAGAATTCTTAGTGTCTATCAGCGAGGAGAGATAGAAGTATTTACAAGGGTGGGAAAGTTTAATAATATAAACGTAAACTAAAGCATTCTTTATCATGTCTTGCCCATCAACGTGCCCCATTCTCCTATACATTCATCATTATATATATAGATTTCGAAATAACTGAAATATAATAAGAATAGTTTTTTTGTATAATATTAAAAAAAAGAAAATCCTTGAACAAAAAATTTAATAAAACATGTAAATATTTTTGAATAAATTATACCAGTAATCAGTATTGAGTTAACCCCGTTCTGTTCGGGTATCTGGAGTAAATGGAATAATAACTCAGGTAGCATCCTCGTCGTTTAACAACAGCTCAGAAATATAGGATAAAGTACTGCATATATCTTTGATATTTCAAAACGTTAGAGTATTGTAATTTAGTTAAAATAATTTTAAAATTCTATAGCTATTTGTAATATCTGCATTCTTGAGTCAAATCAATTTATATGAGGAATATGAGCGCCTTTTAACATTTACATAATTTTAATCTCCATTAATAATATATTAATATTTTCAATATTTTTTTTTAAAAAAAGTTCAATTTTAATCTTTAAACAATCATAATACTATAAAGAAAAAAAATGCACATATGCTTTTTTTAGAAATTAGTTACAGAAAAATAAAACTAAAATAAAAACGAATAGGCGAAGCAAAATATATATTTCAAGAAATCATCAAACTTTCTTTAAGTTTTGAGATTAGTTTCTACTTTTCAGTTGCCTTAGGATCAAAGAAATCTCTTCCGTAGAATTGATTCAAGTATAAATCTTGTTCAGTAGTTTTATACTAAACGAAAGCAAGAACTTTGGGGAAAGATATAAGGAATTTATCTAATTCTTTTTTTTAATCCGGGGAATTGAATTTTTAAAGTAAATGCTCATTTAATTTAATGGGGAAAAAATTGTATATAACAGTGTTCACATACATATTTACGAAAGAACATAATATTTTAGAAGACTATTAAAAATACAGTAATGCATCTAGTAAAAATATATCTTCCTTTGAATGGCAACTATTTTTTAAGAAAGTAAGATGTTTAAGAAAGTAATAGATTTTCTGAAGAAAATAAAAATAATAATAACAATTTATGTAAAAGCCATCTTTGTCTCGTCATTTTGAGATTATGTATCATTCAAAAAATGTTTTTTCAAATTCGTTTAAAAGATTAATTTTTAAAAACTTGCAATGAAAATTTTTGAGTTTAATAAAAGTAATTTTCACTTATCATTTTGAAAATATGTATATTTTGAAAGGATCTTTAAGTATCAGTGTTTACATACATATTAACTAGCAACTGAAAAATGTATTTGTGTAAAATAGTAAGGTCAGAAGATTTTTAAAAGTATTGTAGGATTTTCATACGTGGTTTTAATAATTTATTTAATGAATAAATGCTTAAAAGTTAATACATTATAAATAATAAAAGTTTATACATTTTAAATAATCTGGCTGATGTCAGATCAGGGAACTACCAGATTAAAGATATCATCTTATTTATAAATTTTCTTTAGAAAATGATGTTTTACAGTAAAATTTAAATTTAATATATTAAATAAATTTATTACATTGTATATATACTAAATTGCTTTTTTTTAATAATAAAAAGCATATATTGTTGCAGAAAATTTTGTCATATATAGAGAAATTAAATCTTGTTTGATTTTAATATGATTCTATTGTTCTGTTAGATCTCTAAGAAATGTGGTCAAATGCTCTTTAAAACAATAGAAAGCTAATATAAATTTTTTTCAAATTCCAGGAATTAATTAGATTACAAGTGAATCAAATAATAAAGCATGAAGTTTTAGTTTATCAAAAACATTTTTCGGAAACACCATGTCAATAAAACAATTGTTTACAATATATCAAAATTCAATCTTTATCATATAATTATCTTTATGCTTTTATATCTATATGCTTTTTTCTCTTAGTTTCATGAATTCTTGAAATCTAATTTCATTAGTCATGCAAAAGCGTATTTTTTTCATTGCTTAACTTAAAATCAAAATTACTTTTTTTCGGCATTAACTTTAAAATATAAATGTTACACTATATATTTTTTTCTTAATATATTATAATGAGAAAAAAAAGCTCGTGTGTAGAGAAAAAGTCCAATAATTTCAGTAAGCACTACAATTGACACGAAAACAAGAGTATGCAGTAAACCCACTTATAATAAACCCTTGTAATATATGCCATCAGCCACTTTTAATAACAACCACACAAGTAGCAAATTGCTATTAAACAACTGCAACTGTACGAAAAGCTCAGAGAGAAATCACTGAAAGTTAACACTCCAAAGGCAGACTGTGCTCAATTATCCTTTCTAGATTCAACCACTCACTTCTGACTCATTCCCTGCTGTACATCTTCTCTGCAAAGACCTCGTTCTTGGCAGGTCGGGGGTGTGCTGCTGGTTCTGTAACCTTCTCTTCTTATAGTAAACGTGAGACGTCGAAAGTTCAATAAGAATATCGTATCTTTTCTCATAATCGATATATTGCCAATATTCTAGTTGTTTCAGAAAATGTAATTTTTGTCCCGAAATTCGTATAATGGTAGCTAAGTTTGTCGCCAAGGCAGGAGATTATCTATCCAACATCCATTCAACTTTCGCTAAACTTACATCTGAAACTTTCGTTTTAACTATAAAAATAACAACACAGTAAAGAAATAATAAGAATTCCTAATAATATACAGTGGTGTGCAATTGATTGATTCTATTAAATGATATATTTTAACCTTTCAAAATAATTTTAAATACATTCTTAAAAGTTTTTGCAGAGAAATTAATATCTTGAATAAATTAGCTGATTATCAAGAAGGTAATTTGTAATACATCATTTAAAATTTGAGCTGATTGTTTAAGCTGCCACCATGCCATCAATATTCAGAGATTTGTTTTCTTCTTAGCTAGTTCGCCCCTAGCCCTACTGAAAGCACAGTATTATTGAAATATCTTATTTTCGAGAGTCTGTTATTCCATTATTTATCATTGTAGCATTTGAGGAGTAGCAGCTATTAGAACTTAATGGATTTACTTAATTTATAATTAAATAGATTTTTGTCATGTGAGAACATGATTTTGTACTGGTTTGAGGTTTCAGAAACCTTAAAATGCGTAGGCAATTAATTGGAGACTTATCGCTTTAGAGGTATTAATTTTTCACTTTTAGGGTTAATAGAAAATAATGTAGAAAGTTGTCACATTTGGTGATTTATCACCAACTAAAGTTACAACTTAATTTCCAAATTATTCATTCTGTGAATTCTTACGAATTGTCTGAATTAATTTAAGTCATTTACCAGTTCAAACCGGTTTGAAACAATCACGTGATTTCTTTATCGGTCTCTCTCTGTCTGTCTGTCTATATATATATATAGCTGGTTAATGACTTAAGTTGATTATGACTAATAATGACTTAACAGATAGTAATGCTATGACATGATCTTACATGATAACTTGCGATCATGGATTTCAATTTTTCATATTTTTTATTTGAGTTGTTATTTTTTTTTAAAAAATAATTATTTGTTAAATGGCTATAAGGCCAAATTTATTCTTTATCTGCTTGAAAAACTATTTACTGGATTTGGAAAAAACTACATGTTCAAAGAATTCTTGGAAAAGTCATTCAACTTTCTCTCTTTCTTCAAAACAGGAAAATTATTTCTTTCTCGAAAAACAGGAGAAATATTTAGATCTTGTTTTTCATGAATCCCTTCTTGGCTTATTATTCTAAGAAGTTTGCTTGTTTTGAGGAATTCGGTTTCATTTCATGCGAGGCATCAGAGCATTATGCCTAAGAGATGGAATCTTGTAAGATCAATAAAGCTGCTCTTTAAACAGAAACCTAATAACTGCATGAGATGGTGAGTTCAATATCTTTCGCAATTTCGATTTTTGATGGCATCAAAAAGAAAAATAAACACGATAATAAGAAAGTCACTAAATATTCTTGGAAAGCTTAATATGATTATTTATAAATAAATTTGATTTGCAATGATCTTCGACTTTGTTTACAAAGAAAATTAATTTACTTTAGAGCTCATATATTAATTACAGTAATGTCCTGATTTCATATCAGTTTCTTTTATAAGATACCAAGATATTTTGCACATTACTTCATTATTATTTGCACCAATTAGAGATAGATGTTTAATTTATTTTCGAAGTATCTTTTGCCAAAATAAATATAAAATGTAACCATTTGAATTAATACCTTATTTTGCCATTTTTCCTAATATCTTTTGAATCTAATTGAAAATAAAATTAGTTTTTTCCATTTTTCACTTTCATTATTTTTTGTTTGCAAATATTTAAAAAAAGTTATGATGATCATAAATAGCTGCATTGCTTTATGTATCTAAGGGGCTTATTAGGTTCAAATAATAAATATTAAAATACCACATAACTATAAGTATTATTAGACACATTTTGCTTTTAAAAAATCAACTGATTTAAATAATTTCTGAAAAGAGATAATTATTAGAAGTTCGTTCTGACAAGAACTCTGATCCGCCTTGGCCTGATGGGAAAGTCTCGGCTTTGCAACGGTAGGACTTCAGGCTCGAGACCTAATTCCTAGTTCAAAGAAGAGCCGTGTAAGGATGGGAGGGGGGAGTCTGTTGCATGTTCAATTCTATAGGCCGAACGTCCTCCTACTGGTGTGGTGCGGTGTGGAGAGAGGGGTGTCATTCTTATTATCTGACCGTGGTTCAAAATTACGAGGTCCATCCCCAAATAGTCCGAGTATTGCTTTACAGCGGGAAGTCAATATAACTAAACTAAACCAAACTTAAGACAGTTCTATGACTTCATAGTTGCAAAAAAGGGCATTTAATTTTCTAATTGCATGTTGCTTTTCGCAATATTGTAACCTTACTACATTATTACTACAGTAATACATCACACGCTCATTATAATGAAACATTTAAAATGTTTAGAATTCGTTATTATAATGAGATCTATTTTTGAAAATTATGAAAAAAAAAAATTTTGAAAATTATGGAGAAATTTTTTTAAAAAAATTAATAAATTAGAAAATGTAATAATTTGGCAAATAAACTGGTAAAATTTTAAAAATATTTGTAAAACATTGTAAAACTCTGTTATGTGTGGTAGTATTTTGGGAGGTTATTGCGTGAAAAATTTAAAATTCCGTGAAATTGTTATTTAAAATTCTAATTAAAATTTCACAAAAAACACCACCAGAGATTCATATTTTCACCTTCAAAAGTATTTATGCTCCAGGCCTGATAGCAATCAAACAAACATTGTGGTCTGCAGATCTTATCTGACAATATCTATCAAACTATCTACTAATAGACCAATAAAGAGTCGGGAGTTCAAGGCATCAGTAAATATACTCATTTAAATATGTGTTCTTTTTTATTTTGTAAAACATTCTTTCTTGTCTTGTTTTGTGATAGAGATAATAAACAAAGATATCAAAATTATTGGACTTAATAGTAAGCTCTCTCCCTCCCTCTCTCTCTCTCTCTATATATATATATATATATATAAAGAGAGAGAGATAAGAGAGATAGATATAGATATGCTTAATAAAGTGGAACATAGTAAGTTCTAAGCATTTATGCATTCTGACCTAAATCTTTAGAGCTGAACAAATACAGTTACAAAAAAGTTTACAAATGCAATTTATCGTTTTGAAAAAGAAAAACAATGTTTCGAATAGTTTGAGCGAGCAATTTGTCTTTGATGGTTTCCTCACCCAACTTTTTGAAGTTTCTGAAGATCGTAAAATAGCAATTATTCAAATGATATCATTTTATCAGGCTGCGTTTGCTATTATTTCTCTGGCTATGTTATCAGTTTTGCTAACTTTGTTTTTTGAGGAGTAAATGTTGTTTCTGATAAGAGAGGGGTGATTAATGGTCTTCGCCTAGTTTTGCTTCCACCGCTCACCTAAACAAAGCACCTTAGTTCTGTAATACATGCAGATAACTTTGAGACTAATTTGAGTTCTCAAGAATTTTCTGAAAAAAAGTTTCTTTTATGAAATTTAAAAATTCAAAATACAAGCCATTAGACACACAAATGAGATAGTAAAAATTGAATAATTTATATACATTGAACTATATCTCTTTTTGTATGGTATATTAATTTATTCTTATATATGTACAAGTTTTAAATTATAAATACTATTTAAATAATTTTTGTTCCTCTTATTCAATAAGAAATTTTTGATTTATTCATACAAACAAGAAATTCCACTAGGGCATCTCCAATATTTTTTATTTAGTGAGGGATTATGGCTTCACAAGTGAGAATATTAAAGATTTGGGGCAAGTAACCTCTCACTCCTTAACAGAACATACGTCCTATGGGTGTGATAGTCATAAGGATTCAAATTTAGTTCCTTTCTCCTCCCTTTCGCTATCATATTCCTTCGATTATCACAAATGTTTCTTTAGAAGGTCAGTTGCAATATTTATTGATCCTTATATAAAATAAGAATTACATTTTAATGTAATTCTTGTGTGAAGTTATTTTTTGTTAAAAAAAAACCGCTTAAAGTATGTGTTAGTTGCTTTTCTTTGGTACAGTGTGAAAAAATTTGGTTTCTTTCCACCAAAATCATTTAAACCAGTCAACAATAAAATGGGTTTAAAATATAGCAATAAATATATAGAAATGGCAGTCATGATTTCAATTACATATCTATAAAAGAAAAATATTCAAAGATACTTCACAACAAATGACCTAACTTACACCTTCCAAATCGATTCTTAAACCTTTTAAATGTGTTTTTTTTTTTCATTTTACTTTACTGGTTTTTATTTGCTATCCTTTGCTTACTTATTCAACAACGCAACAGCAATTTTATGTTATTCCACTACAGTTTCATGTTTTTAGGTATGGAAGAGAGGAACCGTTTAATTCAAGTACTCGCTTAATCGCCAATCAAATGGAAAAATCGGCTTATTAAATGGTCTGAAAGTATTAAACAGCCATATTGATGTAGTGAAAATATCGTATGCCAAAAATATGAAATTTTATAGTCTTCCTTCCCAAATCGTAGATTTGCACCATATTTTAGACGAAATCAGTAAACGTTAAGTACACATACGCATCCTTTATGAATTCAAAACTCAAAAACGCAAATAGATAGATTGGTGCAATTTGTCTCTTGCTTTTAATGGTAGAAATAATGATAAGAAAGATGATAACGATATAAATAATTTTAGACGAATTATTTCAATTGGGAGTAAAACCGATTTTGTGTTTTGTGATGTATGAAATACCAAATACTGAATGAATTTTGGGAGGAAATCATGAGAAGTGATTGGTATAAAGTTCTATATTTCATCCATCAATGAGTGAATATTTTGTTTATATATCCGAATATTTGACTAATTGAAAATTGCGACGAGCTAAATAAATGAAATTTGGTAAACAATATTTACACCAAATTTGTAGATCTGATTCAGAGCGTCTATGCGATCATAAAAAGTCAGTCGGAAAATTTAAATTTTAGAAGCATTCAAAAAGTTGAATTGAGAAAATTCCTGTTGATTTATTATTATTAATTCAAAAGTGATTTATTATTTCATCAATGAGGGATTTATTATAGAGTTTTTTCAAAGTAGAAGGGAGGATACTATTACTGATTTATTAATATTAATACTTCGAAAATAATTTCCACCTTTCTTTCAACGTATGGCAAAATTAATTGTCAAATCAAAAGAATACAAATAAAAGTAAATTAAAATTTTAAATCACTGAAAACTTCTACCCACAGAGGTTTTCCTACACATCTGGGTTGAATATGCTACAATAATTTATTTATTATCAGGCATTTTTAAGGATATCCCTGTTTATATATTATAAAATTTTATATTTGCTCATGGTAATACAATTTATTAATATTTTTAAAAAAATATCAATAAAAATATAACTAAAGATGAAGTAAACGTTTTTCGCATTTTTTGTAATTATGTAGTTATAAATGAATAATTAATAGTATCCTACTGCATTCGGAGGAAAATTTTTGAAAAGGATTAAAAAAAACTATTAATAATTTAGATGAGTTGTCTATTATAATCTCTATAAACACAAAAAATTGTTTGAAAATACATATTTTAAGGAAAAGGAAAAATTTTCTAAATTTTAATGAAATATAACCAATAACACTCTACACAAAAATTGTATTGCAGCAATTCCATCTTTTTTTGTACATAAGTTATAGAATATAATAATGAATAAAATGAACCAAAATCTAAGAAAAATTTTGAAATGCAAAGAAGTTATGGGCAAAGATATATGTATATCTGCACTTTTTTCATAAATTCATAACTTAATTTTTCTAAAAACACCTATAAATGAAAAAGAATTTCACCAACAATATAAATTTTGATTCATTTCATTGCTCATATCATTTAAAACACTCGTTGACATTTTTACATAAATAACTTTATTAGTTTTTCAGATATCATGTTAACAATGGAGAATTTTCATGAAAATTCAGGTTTTGAGAAAATTGAAGACAAGTTTTAGCTGAAAAATATGTTTTACTCAAAATTTCTCTGGATGATAGGTAAGGCTTTCCTTTTCCCAGAAAATTAAACTTTTTTGGAAAGAGGAAAATCTGAACTACAAGAAATAACAATAAAAAATCGCCAATATGATCGGATACCTTATAGTCGGATACCTTATTTAAACATCTAAATTATTACAACACAAAGGAGTTATACAAGTATTTTAACATCGAGTTTTTGAGTTCATGAATTGATGAACCTTTCATAAGAATTATGGTTTCAAGCCTTTGATAAAAAATATTATTTTCATTTTATTTGAAAGTTTTTAAAAGTAATGGGATTTGGGTAATTATTGCACATACATGCACATCAATAATCAAAATGTCAAAATTTATAAGCTACTGAATCTCATCCAGGCGCATGTATTAAGTACGCACGCAGCCATACACGCAGAAAGTGGTATCCATGCTAACTAAATCAATTTAATTATTTCTCTACAGCTCAATTAATTCTCTATATATAATCTCGATATGAAATTTATAAAGTATGAAAAGAGAAGTTATAGTTCAAAATATTGTAATGCTCCAAAAGTCTTTAAATTTCCTTATTGAGATTTAAAAAATAATTTAAAATTGCTTTAAAATAAATATCTCTCTTTTCTGCTGTATTTGTAATTAATATCATCGCTGTTTGATTAATCAAAGAATAAATCGATAAATTAAATTTCTTTTTGAGAAAGGCCAAGAAACAGATGAAATAGCTTTCAGACAAACTTTCATTACAATAAGAATAAAAAGAAGTTCCCATGCTTATTAGAGTTGTCTAAGGAGCCATTATAATAATTAAGAATTCAAGAAATATGACTTATTTTGAATTCCCGCTAAAAGCAATTTTCAAAGACTTTAGTGCATTAATTTAAAATGAGAAAAGACGAAGAAATTTTCAATTAAGACGCAAGGATAAGATCTCAAGGATATTTTGAAGATAAAAACAGCAGAAAAAGTTCGAAATGGAGCTTTGGAATTTATTCATTTCACCCAGAATTTTTTAATTATACCTTCTTCTAGCTCAGTATTTTTGGATGATTTTTTTCATCATGAATTCTTCCAATCACTATTAATAATAAAAACTAAATAAATTTTTTCCCCAATTTTTTTTTGTAAAATAATATAAAGAATTTTGGATTTGTTTTATTTTTCTACAATTGATTTCATGTAAGTATTAAAAAATAGTGCATATTAAAATTCTGGTTACAGTTTAATAATTCTATTAATTCTTCTAATCATTATTACTAATAATAATAAAAAAAATTTTTGCCAAATTTTTTTGCAAAAGTAAATCCAAAGAATCTTAGCTTTGTTTTATTTCTCTAGATTTGATTTCTTGTACCAAAAATATATCAATGCATATTAAAATTCTGTTACAATTAAAAATCTGATATTAACTTGAAATCTTCCAATCATTATTAATAACAAAAATTACATAATTTTCTTGAAAAGAAATTACAAAGAATTTTGGCTTTTAAAAAAAACTTTTTCTAGAGTTTATTTCTTGTACATAATAAAATATATAAATGCGTATTAAAATTGTTGTTAGATTTAAAACAATTCTTTTAACGCGAATCCTTCCAATAATTATTATTAATAAAAATTAAGTAATTTTTTCATGATTTTTTTGCAAATGAAAGTAGAGGGCTTTGTTTCATTTTTTCTATAGTTGATTTCTTATACATATTAAAATATTAATGAGTATTAAAATTGCAGTTACAATTTTAAAAAATCGTTTATCATGAATTATTCCAATCATTATTAATAATAAAAAATAAATATTATTTCCCTGAAAATATTTTTTTGAAGAAGAAAGCAGAAAGAATTTGGACGTTATTTCATTTTTTTTTCTCGTTTAAAAATACATTTTTTTGTATGTATTGAAAAATATTAATGTATATTAAAATTCTCGTTACAATAAAAATAATCTATTTGAGGAAATACTCCGAATGTGTTATCTTATCACATGTATGTCTGAAAACAAAAATACAGCAAGATATAACATGCCAATAAAGTGATCAATATAATACGTAGAAATGTTAATTTCAATCGATTCTTTAAGCTATATGTTAGCAAAATAAAAAATACTGTAATAAATGCAAAAAAAATAAATTAATGTTCCTTAAAAAAATTATAGATAAAAACGAAACTTCATTAAATAATCACAGGAACAAATACTGATTTAGTAGATTTAGCTAAACATCTTTAGAAATTTTCAGTTATTACTTTCTGTACACGTAATAAAAAGAATGATGAAAAATCGTCTAAGAATTCCAACGCCAGATTGTGAAGAATCTCTACGTTTTAAATCTCATTGAGTTCAAAAAATATATTTCTGGAAATGACCATCTGACTGTCTATAACAAAGATAACTCAAAAATGTTTTGATGATTGAAATTTAATATATGGTCTTTTAACCGAAATTGCAGATTTCTATCGAATTTTGAGTAGAATGTCTTAGAGGAAGTCCGTCAGTCCGGCTATTCGAACGTAAGTTAACACGATAATTAAAAACGAAGAGAGCTAGATAGAAAAGATTTAACATCTATATTGTAAACACCTGTGAAATTTTGAGTCATTTTCAAATACGGACTGACTATTTGTCTGTCTATATGTTTAGAAATAAGTAGTCGCAGTAATTAAAAAAAGTAATAATTTAAATAAGTCAAATTTTGTACCTAAATTTGTAACTACAAGTGTAGTGTTGCGCATTTTTTTCAATCAAATGAGAAAAACTCACTTAAAACACAAATTCAACTTTTGGATACTATTAACGCTGTTTTTATAAAAATAACTCTCCAATGCTGACATGAGGGATTCAATAAATATGCTAAATTCACACCGAAAGTTAATATTTCGTGACATCGATGCCAGTACCAAATAAAGTGTTCTCAGGCATGACAATTTTTTAAGAAAGTATGCGAAGGAAGACTGATTATTTTTATAAGATAACTATTTAAGAGTATTAGTAATCTCTAGGAATATAAAAATGGTTAGTATTACCCTTCTATAACATTTACATTTTTCCAGGTATTTTATTGAATATAACATTTAATCATTTATCAATAATTTTACAGTAATAATTAGAATCATCAATTTTACTTACCAGCTATCACGTATACGTGTGAAACCAGATGAGCGCCTATTCTCCTTGCTGTAACACGACTCATCAAACTCAAGATGAGTACAATCGTTCCACATCCTTGCAGAACACAGCCAGCTCCATACAGGACACAAGTCCCTTGCCAAGAACTTGATGGAAATCTGGTCACTCCGAATCTGTGACAGTGAAAATTAGTCTGGCGCAAGTCTCTGTAACAGACATTGAACATGCCCAAAGTGTACACCAGAGAAGATCTGTCATAGGTCAAGATGGAAAGTTCATTAGATGACAAGGTATTGTTCTCCCGAACGAACCATTCCGTTTCAACGAAACCAATGGTGCACGTGAGAGTGACTAGAATTGAAAGCATTGTCCAAAGAGCTGTTACTGTCCACGAGGTTTTCCACCTTTCCATGTTGTCGTAATGTTTGTGTTCGATAAGTTCCTTGGTGAAACTGCACCATAAGGGTGTCTTCAGGACCACATAGTCGCTGGAAGATATTGATTCAGTTCGCTCCATTTGGAAATACTCCACAACTTCTTTATACATAACTGAAACAGCAGTTTCTAGCAGATGGAGAAAGTTTTTAAGGGAGCAGATGGTATGTGATTTTTTAAAATTGATTCCTTGGTGTAGTGAGTTTCGAATCAATTAATTAGTCAATCTTTCATAAACATTTTAGCTATTTATATATTTTTAAGTGATGTTTTTCTTGCATATGTTTTATGCCACATCGAAGAATCTTTCATGCCTCAAAAAAAAGAATGAAATATTCCCTTACTCTTTTTCAAGCTAAATTCTTGTATTTTCCCAGTTCAAGATAATTTAAACTATTTTCTTTACTATTGCAGTCAGGAAGTCATAACTTTAAATTTTGCAATGTAGAATTTTCGAATAAAATCGATAGAATTATAATTTATTTTTCATTTTTTATGCATGAATCCTAACTAATACATATTATTTTTAATATATTTCTGATTTAATAATAGCTATATTATACTTCAATTTTATTTAATAAAAAGAAAAAAAACAAAGTGTATTAAGTAACGACATGTGATATCTAAAATTAGTTACAACGTATAATTAACACTATTTAAATATGACTGAAAGATTTATTTTAATTTATTAAATACATAAGTTGAAATTGTTAAGTTAAATTTTCATAAAGAAATTGAAACTAAGTTTTATGAAAACAGTGCTAACTAAACAAACATAAAACGATCGAAAGAAGATAAATATCGTGTCACAAGAAATCACTTTCTTGAAAAATTTATTCTAATTAAAAATTACAGTTATAAATGCTCAGCTTTAAACATTTGATAACAAATAGAATTTAAATTAGTGAAAAGAATATTTAAAAAAACTTTGTCTTTATTCCTGCAATCTTCTTCTAATCCTTTTAATGAGAAAATGCCTTTAACATTCGTGAGAACAATTCCAAATACTGAGTACTAATTTTGGTAATTGTACTTCAGCAGTGGAAAAGGATTAAAATTGTTTGCCTCCCACCAAAAGCAAGTTGACTCACAAACTGTTAATGAGCAATTATGAAGCATTAGAAGTGCCACGGAGGATTTAGCAAACTGTTGCTAATGATGTTGGGCTAAACTAGTTGCTGTGTCAACAGCAGATTATGTGTCGCATCTTTTGATGTAAATTTCTGTTTTAGTGAAGATTATTCACGGTAGAAATTATTATTTTCTAAAGAAAAAGAATTATTCATTTATTGTTTGAAGAACAAGGAATGTAACGAGAATTTATTTAAAGAAGCTTTATCTTTGAAAAAATTGTTTTTTTCCACTTGAATTAAGTTTTTTTTCTCTAGCTTGTTACTTGAAATAAAAATTTTATTTTGAAATAGTTTTCTTATTGAAATATTTCACAATAAAAATGTATATTAAAAGTGAATGACTTTGTAATTTTGTGGCTTGTAATAAAGTTAAATAAAATACTGCGCTTTGTTTAAGAAAATTTTTACAAAATAGTAAAAACTATGATACAGTAAAACACTTGGTTTAAATAATTAATATATTTATTTAAGAAAAAGAGTTTAAAAATTTCAATTCATGATTATACCTTATTCATTAATATATAAAGTTAATTTTCATTTTTAAAATCTAATCCTGAATCAAAATGAATTCATTAATTTAAATTTAAGATATGATTATAATATTATAGATTATTTTCAAATATCAAATTATATTTTATGTAATTTCTTAAAATTTTGAAAACTAAGCTTCTGTTAATAAATTACAAATTTATAATTTTAAAAACAATTTTAAATTAATTTAAAATAATTAATCTATCAAAATTAAATTTATTTGGTTCTTCCTATTCTTATCCTCCTAGAATAAACATTTAGAATTAAATAAATAGGATTATATTTAGTTTTTGAATACAAACACTAAGCACTTTTTTTTATTAGAACTATTATTATGAAATAAAGCGATAAAAATCATAGCTGTTCGAAAAAACAGATTAGAACGGAAAATATCTATTCCATTATTTCGTATTTACCTTTAATATACGTAGAAATAAATCCAAATGCAATGTCCACTATTAACTGATTATCAATTCAGAAATATTTTAAATTACGTTTTAAACTTAAACTTTTTGTTCCACCAGATTAAAAGTTTTCTGGAATTTAAAATAATTCTTCAAATTGTGGCATTAAAAACAGTTCACTATTTTCGAATTAAATCTTCGCAAGATAAAAAAAATTATCAAAAATATAGAAGAAATTTCCCACTTCCCTTATTCACGTGGCAAAACATGATGCTGCTTCAACCACCAAAGCGACGACTGCTTCTTGCCGTTCTGTTTCATCCATTGATGGACTTCGGTCTGTGTTAACTCCTCTTATCCGAGTACTTCAGCGGAGCTTGGCGAGATTCAGAAAGTCGCCAAGTTAGCAATCGTAGGTATTCTAAAGTCATTTGTATTCTTTATTTTAGTCCAATTAAAAATTCTGCTTACATTTTGTTTTGTAAAGAATAGAAAGTATTTTGCAGTTTGAAAACTTTCTTGATTAAAAATTGCTTTAATTGGACGCTTAAAATTCATTAATATTTTTAGAAATCTTTATAATAAGGAAGAGTCCCAGAAGATTAAAGAAGTGTTTTCAACTAAATAATGGAAAAAATTATTTTTGATAAAAATAACTTGTTTCTTTTCAATAAAATGTAATATAAATGCAAATTTCTATCAAATAATATACTTTTTTTTAGTAAACTTACTATAAGCACAACTGTGATATTAAAAGATATATCCTATTGAAATTTAATGCCTTATTTGTATTTTTTAACCAAAATTTAATGGGATGCTATAAATTTGCATTGATAAAAAGTTTATTTTTTGCTTGGTGAATAAATATTTATTATCTTCTTATTAATAAAAATATAATTTAAGCTAAATTATTTTGACAAAATTAGAATATTTGTCCATATTATACTTTATACAAAAACAAAACCAGAGTTATATTTTAGCCTTTTTCCAATTCTCTTTTTTATATTAAAATTTTAAGCATAATTAATCAGCCAAAGTTTTATTAATGATTGACTGATATATATATTGTTTTCCAGATAAAAATTGAGTTTTTAGATCATTAAACTCAGAATAAAACTTTTTCCTTTGTTTTCTAGATTAGAAGTTTGAGCTTTGCATAGTAAAAATATTTACCCTTTTTCATATTTCATTCGAGTAAACTTTTCTACAATTTTTTTTCCAATTTTGAACTGGAAAGTTAAAATGTATAGATTTTAATTTTCTGTTCTTATGTATTTACTTCTTATACGCTTACAAAAAGTTTACTGTTTTTAAGTTTAAATGCATTTTTGCTGGTATATTTAAAAAAATATATTTATTTTAGACTAGGTTATATTATTATGAATTACCATTTGCATTTTATTTCAATAAAACAGAAATTAATTGAATTCTAAAAAAATATGATTATAGAATTTAAATAATTATTAAATATAAAATTTGAAGGAATTGTTGCAGTCTTATATTGCCATAATTTTAGTGAATGGAATGACTGTTGAAAGCATTTGAGGAATTCACAATCTCATGTAGCTTGATTTTCCTTCTACGAATCTGTGGTTATGAGTTTTTTTTTATATAAAAGTTTGTCTATTTCTATGGTTATTACTCTTCTTGTTTAGATTAGTAACTGAAATTTTGGAACTTTTTATTTGATCTGCTTATAGGCTGGATACTATTTGAAAATTAAGAAACGCGACATAACGCTATATAAAATATTCAATATGGCTTGCTGTTGGATGTAAACACAGTTGAATATGATTCATACTTATTTCTAGGATAATAAATTTTCTCTAAGTAATAGAATTTTTAGAATTTTGATAAAATTTTTGATGGACAATTTATTGAAATGCTAAAGTTTTACTTCATATAATCACAAAATAGTTTTTTTCTAATTTAAAATTGAAAAAAAAAAAAGCTTTTTAGTGATATTAATTTTATTTTGATACAAATTTTTCTAATTTTTATTAAATTTCAGCAATATGTTTAAGTATTTTTTAATACACTTTCTTAATGTTTTAATAACTACATTCTAAAGCATGCGTGTGTCACCACAATTATTAATATTTGTTTGTGTACGTTATCCAGTAGCTAAGAATAACATTTTAAAATAATGTCAAGATATACAAATGAAGAACGCTTGTGCAAAACATTATTATGCCACTGGTTTTCGAGACAGAGGTAAAAAGATCGAGTTAAAAAACATATCTGTGATTTGCATTGAAAGAAATAATGTGATATGAGAAAAAAATTTCGCTCTCTCCTTTTTTTCTCTTTGAAATTCTTTCTTACTTTTTATATGCATTTTTTTTTATTTCTATACTCTTATTTTAAAATTGTCTTAAAATGAATTTATTCTATAAATCTGATTTTATATCGAATTTAAGGCAACGGTTTTAATTGTATTGCAATTAAAAAGTGCTGAATTTCATGGACAGAAACCTCATATACAGTACTTTATTTCATTTATGAGATTTATTTGTTGTAAAATTAAATAACTGTTTATTCTCATATTTAATTATATTGACTATAATATTCAGATTGGAGGGGGTATGTATCAGATAATGATAACTGCTTTCATATTTTGGTTTAAATTATTAATTTTTTTCTCTCCGCTAAATATTCCTGTAATCTTTTAAAATAATATTCTTTTGTAATTGAATATTAAGATAGAATTCGCCAAAAAAATTGATCTAGTGATTTATCAGATCGACGTTTTCGACAAAAAGTAGGAATATTATAAATTTATGAAGAAATAACCCTTTTCAGAGCTTTTAGCTACAATAGTGGCGTCTGAATATTGAGCTCTGTAAAACCCTTTTTCTTACTTAGTGATTCAGATGAAAGGGAAACAAACTTTCTTTGTGAAAGAAGTTGTCATCTCTAAATCCTATGTGTTTGAATGTACGATTTTAAAATACAACAATCCTGCTTTTATTCTTAACCTATCCATCTATAGAGAATTTTGTGAGTAATAGAAGGCCCACCCCTTTACTTCCCCTTTCAGAAAAAAATCTAAGCTCTATTCTTCATCGCTTTTTTTAAAAAGACAGCCAAAGTTGTCATTCTTTGAGAAGATAGCGTTGTTGTCAGGTCACCGGATATCATAATAGAGGATGTACTTTCCTTTGCAGATAAACGCTTTTCATTTTCTTCTGAAATTTCAAGCTTCCTTTTTTAGTAGATTTCATTGTTCTAATAAAAGGCATTTACCTTTTTTTATACATTTGAAAAAGAGATAAAAAATAATCAAAAAAGAAATTTATCATGATAAATATTCAGGATAATATAACACACGCGCGCACACACATACACACATGTACATACTTATACATTCACACACATCCACATGTACACATATACATGTAATGCCCACACACAGATGCACACGTACTATCACACATACATGCACATAAGCAAGCATACAAATATACATGCATATACACATGTACATGTATATATGCTTTCACATACATTCACATCCACATGTACATGTAGAAATGCATGTACATGCACGTATACATACACACAAATACACACGCACATTCATACGTATATGCATGCACATACACATGCACATTCATACGCTCACACACACTAGATATGCCATTTTACGAAATGATTCCTCTGATTCATTTCATTTTAGTTTGGCATGCCATAATTGAGGAATACTGAAGCAAGAATGAGGGGATGGGATTTAGAAATCAATATTATTGCAAAAAACTGGCGAACGGATACGCTTTTTATCTTCCAATCTATCATTGCAATAGAACAGGAAGTGACTTTCTAAGTTTTTCTCCAAATGAATTCAGGTGAGGATCAATTTTCTTTAAAGTCCTTAAGGAAAGCATTTTACAATAATATGTGGAAACAAAATTAAATTTCTAAGACAGGTGCAACCTAGAAGCTTTTAAATCGTTTAACTCGCAGAAGTTGTCCTATCCATTTAGCACAAGGATAAGAATAATGATCACAATTTACTAATGTCCATTTTGAGAAGCAAAATATTTCTGGTCTATTGTATATGTTTTAGAAGGAATTCATTTCATCAAGATAGATATGAGATAGAATCAGAAGAAGGGGATGTTTATATTTTCTTAAATTTTGCCGTAAATTTTGAGTCTTAGCAGAATTAAATGACGTACCAACTGTTGATAATATAAGTTCTAGATATTATTAAAATGGAAATTAGTTAATAATATTACCATATAAAAAGTTTCATATAGTTCTAAGTTCATACATAAATTTCGAATTAAGATAAAATGGTCTCGAAATGTCAAATGAAAAAAACAAAACAACTAAAACTGAACTGTATGAAGTTTAATAAATGCACTTATCTGATTCCCTACATTTCACCTCTCTGTGGAATAAAATCATTCAATAGGAACTCAGTTATCCCGTAAAGATCAATAAGTGATTACTATCATTTATAATATTTATATTAGAAAAATTCCAAAAATATATATTATAAAAACAATATTTTATTTATTGCTGATGGATATTTATAAACAGTAACAATAGCAACAGCATTTAAAATTTATTACTGGATCTAGTTAGGATTTTCAAAAGAATTAATTTTGTTGGTTAATCACTACATTTTACTTAATTTAATCGTCAAATGCAATTTTTATTTTTATTGAATCAAATTTATGCTTTCTGTAGTCAGGAAAACTATTTTGGTACCAATAATGAACAGCTGTAACCATATAGATGGAAAAATAATTAGCCATTCTAATTAGTCTTTTAAGACTCACAAATCCTCTTATGATCGCAGATCTGAGAAGATTTTGAAAAAATACTCTTCAGCCTCTAACATTTCCTTAACCCATGAATGAATTCTTGACTCTTGCTATTGATTACACTTGGTACTTAATCTGGCGGAAAAGAATTCAATAAAGATTTATCTACAACATTTTCAGTTGCTTTCAACCATTAACAGAAGTATTTGGGTTTCACTGAATTCTTTTCTATACTAAATTCTCCTGAGATGTATTATAAATTTATAAGTAAAGCTGTATTTTAGTCGATTGAAAAGTTTTGTGCATGTATATGTTTATAGTTCATTCTGCATTAATAACAATTGTCCAAAGATAAAAATTTTAGGGTTATATATCGTTTTATTAATTACAGTATGAAATGTTTAATCACAATATTATAGAATTATTCAAAATGAAATGTTTTTTTTATTGATAAAAATGTGAGAAATAAACAAAAATAGTATGTTTTAATCTGATTCTTTTGAAAAAAATTTAACATTTGGTGAAGGTATGTAGAAAAAAAAAATAGAATTTACTTAATGCCAGGGTGAGGACTATGCCATTACAAACTTCACAAGACAAGATTTTATATAGATATAAACACTAGTCATATAGATATAAACATCTATTGCAACTACTTCTGCACTTCTCTTGACGTATACATACCTAGTCAAATTACAGGAAAATAGCAGTGACGAATTTACTATTAACTTTCTGAAAAATCTAAAATCTAAAAATGGCTAGAAATTATTTCAGGCTGTAAAATTAGGTTAAAGATTTAAATTAAAGATTTTCCTCATTTATTATTTTGTAAATATCTTTAAAAAATTAAATTGCATATAAAAACTTGAGTTTTAACCAGAAGTACTTATTTAATTTATGAGTTTAAAAGTCATTTTCTTATTTTTGTTTGCTGCCACTTTGTCTGGGTCAAAAGTACATCAATTTCTAGACAGAAATAGAATGTTATGGTATCATTGATTGTTACATGAAGTTAATAAAAATTTTGAAATAAAAAAAATTGAATTTGAAAACAAAAAAAAATATACAAAAAAAAGCAAAAACAAGCTGAGTTAAAATCATGATTAGAAATAGAATAGGGAACTTGTAAATGAATCGTATATAATATTAATACCAAAAAAAGGGTCTAACATACAAAACGCTTTTCTAAATATAATATTGTGATTACAACATATATGTCCTAAAATTTCAGAACTATTAATATAATTTATATTTGAGAGAAAAAAAACTGAAAGTGACTAATTTTTAATTCATTTTTCATGACTACTTTCTACAATAGTTCTTTTTTCGAATAAATTGAAATCGATAATATGTACTTATGATAACTGAGAGTAAAAGATATTGATCTCCTAAAATAACAATAAGAATTTATATGCATAAAAGGTTTTATAACTTTTAATGTTAAGTTCTAAATTTTCAAATTAAGCTCGAAATTTAGAAGATTATATCTTTAGGGGATTTTAGTGTCAAGAAGAAAAATTTCAATTACAGATGTGTTCGAATTAAATACACTTTGATTAGGCTACTTCTATTGCATAAATATATGATAAATTATTTTATGGTAAATTTAACAACTGAACTTTTGTTTCAGAATCATATTTAGTACATTTACTCCTTTCTGGTTAATATAAATTTCATTCCTTCTTTATGTCGAATTTTTTGGCAAATATGGGGAAAAAAGTTTCTTGTATTAGAATAATATATTTTTTTTCTAAATTAGTACATTATAAGAGAAAGTAATTTTCTCCCCTGCCATCCTTGGTGAGACTTAGTTCTTCCAAAATAATCCCTTGTTTCAAAATCCCATTTTGGAAGGATGCCAAATAAAAATGTTAATGACTTCAATAAAAATAGTTACTAAAATATTATTTTATTCATTTGATTAAATATGAACAATTTTCTCTTTTATTTATTTTCTTTTCTAGCTTTAATTTTATATTTATTGTTAAAAATATCATATAATCTAGAAAACAATTATAACTGAATTAATGTTTTACAGAAAGTAAATAACTTATCACCTCCAAATGGCCCCATAATTATTAAATCAAAATTCAACTATATGAATAATATAACTGACGATAAAACAAAGAAAACATGGAAAAAATGTATTAACATCAAGAATATATGTTCTCAACAAATTTAAAATGCATAATATATAAGCTCATAAAAGAAAAATTAATTGTAAAATTTTAATTCTGTTCACATGAAATATGTTGACTTAAAAATGAGATAAAAATGTAAGATTGTATTCATCTTATTTGTAAATAAATTATTTTAAAAAATTGTATTTTTATATAATTGTCTTTTTACATAAGAATATAAGAGTTTCAAACTTTTATAAAAACTAAACGTTGGTTAGAATAGAGGCTTTTGTAGTTGAAATATCGAAGATAAAAATATTGTTTGAGACATTTTGAGCTGTTATTTATATTTGGAATTCTTTTTAGAAAGTGCAAGATTTTACAGAAAGATTAACATAACTTAAATTTCAAAAAAAAAAAAAAATAATAAATAAAAAATAAAACTTTTTAAAGCAAAGTGAAATTTTTAATGTTTGCTATTTTACAGTTAAGTACATATTATTATAAATTGAAATGACTTGTGATTCTTGAAAAGTAGAGGGATTAACAAGTTTAAATAATATCAAGATAACCAGTTCAGTCGATAAAGTAAAAAAATATCCAAATATCCATTTAATGTCAAAGGAAACGTTCAATTATCTTAAATCAAATCTCGAGTAGAAAATAAAATATTCTATGTTTTATGCACAATTAAAAACAACAACAGCGTATTTAAATATTTTTCCTTTGAACAATTCATTTCCCAGATATCAAAGCCAAACAATTCCTTCTTGTGCTGTTTTGGAACTGAAATCACTGAGTTTCTCCCACTTTAAAAATATAGTCTCATCATACATTGTTATTTATCCATAAATTCCACAAATGCTGAATCCATCACTGATGAATTCTGACATTAATCTCATGCGATATTTTTTCCTTTATTCTATTTCTACAAATCAGCACCGTTACCATTTATTCGTAAGCTCCTTACTCTCACCCACAATTCTCCACTTTTTATTGCATTTGAGGGGGGCAGCAACAGAAATGGAGTTCTTTTATTGCCTTCACACTCCCCCTCTCTTAACAAAAAACCGTTCTTTATTTGCCCCAACCCTAGTAATGGCCCTTTTAGGAAGCATCCCGAACAAAGACCTTGGTCCTCCTTTCACCCAAGTTTTCTTTTTGAGAGTCTGTTCCCTTTTTTTTTTTTTTTTTGGCATTTTTTGTTGATGCAGTCGGTTCTTTAAAGCCAAATCTACAGTGTGATGGGAATCGTTTGTGAAGTCCGGCCACGCGGTTGGCTCTCACAACATTGTCGTTTCCCTGGTTAACGCTGTTAGGGAGCCATTCAGGTGATGAATGGCTTTATTTCAGAATGGCAACTTAATTTGTCTTTGATGATGAGGATGTTGCAGCGAGTGGAGGAGGCCATCGATTAGCCGTTATGGACATTGGGCAAAAGCAAATAAATTACCTTAATTTATGAAATTAAGGGGGAAGATTAATCTACTGTGTTTCATTTCCAAACTGTACAGATTTGATTAAGATGAATGGAACACGAGATCTCTAATGGGTTCATTTTCTCTTATATATCGAGTAGGATTCATGCAGGGCATTTCATAATAATTCGAAGATATGACTATTTGCCTCTGACTACGTAATTTTTTTAAATCACCATTTAGATGCGATGTTTCCAAATAAGTTCAAATTTTTTTCAAACAAAGTTAACTGACATTATATGATACATGATTATAGCATTATATAATAAAAATCTGAAGTCATAACATGTTAGCATACTAAATTGCAAAAATCGCTCTATGCGATAAAAAATGAACTGATTGCCAATACTGTGGAATTGAAAGAAATTGAGGGTTAACAATAAGCATACAGTAGCATTTCTTAATAGTTAGGAAGAATGATTGTTAACAATAAATATATAGCAGCATTTCATAATAGTTGGAAAGTATGATTATTAATAATAAGCATACACATAAACAGCAGCCTTTATATAAAAATCACAGAATTAATAAAAATAGCTTATATTTTAGTAAAACCTTGCATTTTTTTATTGAATATTATGAGAATTGAATAGGAAGTTATCCTACTATTCAACACAAAAATGGAACGTTTTGCTAAAATATAATCCATTTTTTTAATTCTCTGGTTTTTAAAAGAATGTTTACTTATTGTTAACAATCACTCCTCCAAACTATTTTGAAATTCTCTGAATAAATGCTTCTCAAGATTATTAAAATCTGCAAAATAAAAATACTGATAAAGAGATGTTTGCATTCAGATTCATGTTCTATTTTAAAAATGTTCTATTTTTCGACGCCTAGTTTAAAATCTGTCAAAGGAATTTTGAACAAATATGTATATAATAGGCCTTTATATGTAACTGTTTTTTAACAAAAGAATATTCTTTTAAAAACTGAAAAACCTATTTTATAATACTAATAAATACTCCAATACTAACTCCAATCAATTATTCTTATACTTACAAGTTTTCTAAATTTTTGAGTGATTTAAAAATCTGCATTACTATTTCAAAAGCTTTGATATCATAATAATACTACAATTATCAATTTATTTTGTTTAAAAAATAATATAATTAATTTTTCTGTTTTTAATTACATAATAAATTATTGAGCACCTCACATTCTTTTAAAATTTAGTATGCATATTTAAATAAATGTTATAAGTCGTATTTTTCTTACAAAAATTAACAATTATTATAATTATGTCATTCTAAAATTTATATAATGATATAGTTTCTAAACTAATTATATTTTTGCACCTATAAAAATTAAGAGCAAGTATTTTGAATCTTTTGCTTGATAATAATTTTGTTTTCATCAATTTCTTTTTATAATCCTGTATTAGCATTTATATGAAGTCAATTTATATGAAAAGGCAACAGCATATCAGACAACATCTTCTGAAATATATCTATTTCATGTATTTTTGAAATATCAAAAGATTTCATTTTAATTACAGTCTAGTTTCCAATGTAATAAGCTCCTTCTTTTTGTTTTTTTAATTCAGTATACAAATGTAAATGCAGTTTCTACATTTTCATATACATTTTTTTTCGTAATAAGATTATTTTATCATCTTAAACATATTCTTCAGAGAATAAACATATTATGCATACTATATAGACTCAAGTATTAACGGCTGTAGTACCAAAATTAATCTGAACAATATATTATAAAATGAGTCAAACAAAATAGCGAGCCTTTATTTATTGCAATAAGATAAGAGATTAGCCTGTGTAAAATTAATTAGATTTTGTCATGTACTGTCATTTTAGAAAGAGAGGGAAACATCATTATGTCTCAGGTAAAAACATTTTAGATTGTTCTAAAAATGTCTTTTAAAGCCTTATTTTTCAAAATTGCATTATTTATATATTTTTAATCAGAAAAGAATATCATGAAAATGCCTTGACAAGTTGGGTAGTTAAAACATATAAAATTCACACATCTTTAGAAAAATGTTTTCATGACATGTAATAGATATGTAACATCGAATACAATTTAAGAAGAATTTTACACGGAAGAATAAGAATTTAAGATTAAGAATTAAGAATTTTGAATTAAAAACTTTGTAATATGTACTTCATAGACGGCAAGAAATATTGAGAACAGATCTAAATAAATATATAAATTAAATATGAAACTAAAATAATTATAATTCAAATATAATTACTTAATGAATAAATATTTAAAATTGATTTCAATGAATTTTATTCGTCTAACAATAATTTACACCGAAAGAAGTTTCAAAATAACATACAAAGGAAATATGAAAATAAAACAATTATACTATACAAATAATAACTGAAAGAGTAAATATTTAAAATTAATTTCAGTGAATTTTATTCTTCTAATAATAATTAATACCGAAAAAAGTTTCAAAACAATATACAAATTAAATAAGAACGTAAAATAATAAGGATTTAAAAATAATAGCTTAATGAACAAATATTTAAAATTAATTTAAATTTCTTTTATTCTTTTATTAATAATTTGTATTGAATAAAATTTTAAAGCTTTTAAAATTGAATTCAAATCTAGACATTGGTAAGGTGATTATTAAAAATACACATTTATGCACTTTATTCAAATTATTTTTTAAGCAAGATTCTCTATTCTTATTAAGTCATACTAGGCATTGCATTTTTTATGTTTTAATGAAAGTACCAGAAAAATTCTATATCAAATTTTATTCTTCTGAAATATTAAATTGCCCAGCTTTTTTACAAATCTGAAGTTCTTAAATATTTTACATTAGTTGGCTATAGAAATATATTTTACACTTATGTCTTTTTATTGTCTCGTAAAAGCTGTTAATTCATATTTGAAGCTTCTTGATTTCTTAGTATTTTCAAACAGAAATAATAACAACTGCTTTTTATACCTAAATAGTCTAAAGAGTATTAGTTTTCCATTTTATAGATGTCATATTAGAATTCATTCCATAAATGAAATCTAAGTATAATTGTTGTAAAATTCCTTAAGAAAACTTATCACAAACTGAATGGAATGCCACTCCATTTTTAAACGGAATTATTTTGGCCAGAAAGTTGTTTGATGTCACTTTTTTATGCATCATACTGTTGTAAGTTATATATACAAAAATCAAACAAACACAATTGTTCCATAATACCAGTACAATTTATGCAACACGAAGTATCTTTTATTTTGAATATCTTTTTGAATTCCAGAAAAGTTTTTTCGGGATCTTTACAGTTCTTTCAGAAGCCTGAACGTTTTTCCACATATTTCCATCTCCAAGAGCTTTTGATGAGGTCTTCCGTTTGAATTTTCCATCTTTTCCTTTAAAACTGGCGTGGAAGGAAGAAGATAGCTCTTTGGAATCTGTTGTGTCAAGAGCATTGCAAATCGTTCTTTTAACTGTCTTGCTGTAGCGATGCCAACTCAAAAAACGAAAATAAAAAACTATTTTTTCCCTGCGCTATCTTTCTAGAAAAGTCAGAGCCACCTTTAGTTCGAATGGCTTCAGTTCTCTATAAAAGAAATAAGAACTGGAGCTGCGTTGAAAAATTTATCTTGGATTCCTCAGGTCTCCTGTGAAAAAAAGATAAAATATTTACAGCAGAATTCATAAACAAAATATCGGCTGAAGGTAAAAGAATTTATTTTCTTTGTTTGAATTTTTTTTTTTGAAAATGGTCAATAATTTAATAATATTTCACGCCTTTATGATCACAAAAATGAAAATTCCATATACATTTGAGAATAAATTTTGCGTTAATGATATTTGGTTCTGTTTTTGTTTTATATTTTTCCCATTTCTGTTTTTATTTTAGAAGTTATGCATGCTATTTGCATATTTATGTCTCTCAATTATGTAAATGTATTCATAGAATTGAAATTTGTCGTTTGGATTATTCGTTAGCGCATAAAATTTTTAAAACAAAAAAAATCTTTTTTATTCGCACCTTTTTAATAATTTTATTTTTTTAAAAGAACAAGGATTAGAAATAAATTTAATCAGCTTTTGCGGATTCCTATTCCCATTTCTTACTCTATTTCCTTAAATTCGAGATATTTCTATTTGGATAAGATATGAAAACACATTCATTTAAAGTTATTCGATAAAACTGTTTTTAATTTTTTTCTGCCATTGTGATTATGAAAATCTCCCATAATATGGAATTGAAAATAATTAGAAATGCATTAAAGAATTAATTAAGAAGTATTCAAGATATATAAAGGATTATTCCTTTGAGTTGGGCAAAAATCATTAAAAGATGTAGCAATTATTTTTTAATTAATTATTTTCAACAATTAATTTAATATATCAAGTTAGTCTTGCAACTTATATTTTCTGTATTTCATTCAAAAGATTACCAATTATCTAATTCAATTATTGGTAAAAGGGTTATGTATTTCAATGGCACATACTGCTAATTACTTTTATCAATAATTAAATAGATTGCTTTTATAAATGGAGAATAATTGAGTAAAGAAGCTCAGCTTATTCAATTTAAGTACTATGCTGGAATAGACAATATTTTCTTATGTGGTCTATTTCTTACTGAAGAATCTGTATCCGTTGGAGCAATTCAAAATGAGTAACTAAGTATAAAACTCCTCTAAATGTGAATTTATTACCAAGCGATTTTTTAAAATCATATTACTATATATTATCATTATTTACATTTTTGTGTAATATGCTTATAATTTTTAATCTGTTCTATAAAAGGTAATGAACTATTTTGAAAAAATAAACTACAATAAAGGCTTGAGTATGCTGGATTTTTTTATGGTTTTAGATCGCAATAATGCTCAGTCATATTTAAATGGAAGCATCTTAAAATTTTTATTACAGTGTTGATGGGATTTATTTTATTCTCTCCATCAAATAAATCCCATCAACACATGGAACAAGGACCGTTTTTTTCGCTAGGTTTAAGCGACAAAAATATACTTTGAGATGCTGCATGAAAACTTCAATCCCTTGCGGGTTTTTTTTTGAAAAAGGAATTTCAAACAATTTAAACGTTATAAATGCCTAAATATGAACTGTAATTTTAGAAAAGAGTATTGCTGTAAATTTCAAATACATATAAAACTTTATGTCTGTGAATTCTTGACATCGAACAAGAAATATTTTTGTTTGTGGATTTTATTTTTCAAATAAGAGCTTATGTTTTGAAAAGAAACTTAAAAAGTCAGTTTAGGATATAAGATACATTTTATTTACACACAAAGTCTCTGATATAGATTTCTTTAAATAAATAAGAAGAATTAATTGAAAATTTCTCAGACAAGAAACGCACGTTTAGGTGGTAATTTAAATATTTATAGGAAGTAAGAAAAATGTATTTTAATCATAGTTTTAAAAAATGAAGTAGCAATGTTCATGAAAATTTAATAAAGATTGAAAATTCTCTTTTAATTTTTCCAAGAATTTCAATGGCAATATTTCTTACTGTTATTTCAGGTAAACCTAATTTTTCTTTATTTCCAGAATTTTCTTGCTATTCTGTTAATACTTGAGCCTAGAAATATTTCCAAGAATCAATCGATGCTTTCCAGCAACCCATGAAGTGATATTAGAAAAGCATTTCAATAATATCACGCTCAACAAATTTTGTACCATTTTAATGAAACAAAAAATGATGAAAATATATTCTCAATAATGATGAAAATATATTCTCAGTAACAACATGCTTTATTTCTTAATATGAAGCTTCTCCTTCTGTGGTTTTTCTCATTATCGAGTTTGAATGCTTAAGTTTCTACTTAAATTTTAAATTAAAAATATAAAAACATCTAAATGAAAAGTGCATTTCAAAAATTTATAATAATTTCAACTTTTCTTAAATGAAATTCAAGAATCAATTTGACGCTTGTTTAAATATTTGAATTAAAACATTGAAAACGTTTTAAAAGCGTTATTATTATTTACTTCCATTAGAGATTTATTGGAAATTTTCCATAAAATTTACGGGAATGGAAGAAAACCAATTAGTAAGAGATTTTTCTTTTATTTTGTATTTTAAATTTTGAACATGCTCTGCAGTTAGAGCAATGCGCTGAAAACAATAAAAAATGTGAAGTAATTAATCTAGATGAAACGGTGAAGTATCAGGAAAACCAGAAATGCTCGAAATGCAAATTAGGAAACTAATATACCCCATCTTTATTTTTGAGAAAACACGGAGTAAAATTGATTCCGAGACCAAGTTTATTGATTTTAATTAAAATAATGATAACTGAATTAAATAGGGAAAGGATAAATCTATTTTGAATGAAAAGGAGAGATAAGATACACGATGCTATTTAATATGCGAAACTAAGTACAGTTTTCCAGTTGTAGTTTTTATGCCCTTTACCCTTATTGTTAGAATCGATCAAATGAATTATGTGAGAGAGCTTCATAAAAATGTATATTTCGTTCCTTATATAAAGAAGAAAAAGTTTGTATTGACAATAATTAATGCTTACATTATAAGTATAATACTTTTACGGATTTCCTATATCCTAAAAATCCGTCGGGTTCTTTTTATCTTGTATATATTGGTTGTGTATGGTGTGAGATGATGACGATGACACACAATGATTAGTCCTTTAGTTGACGGACACAACACAGGCATTTATTTACAGGACGGGCACAGGACAGCACACAGACGACAAATATTCACAACACAAATATGTACAGGAGATAGCTATTTACAGCCGAGACGAACACGCAGGACAACACACTGCAGATAGTAGTCCACAGGCAGAAATTCTGTAGTGACAATGTCCACAGCTCACAGAGCGGCCGGACAGGATTCAGCCGGAGAGGGAATCTTTAAGTGATTCACTTTACACCTCCTGGGTCTCTCCAGAACAGGCTGAACTATTCCTTTGTCTCTTCTTGCCTTTGCTGACGACTCACTACTTCACACAACGGGACTACTCCTCAATTCGGGACAGCTCCGCTCCCGACGACGACACAACGGGCTGCGACACAGGTTTCGTCTGAATAGGCCAAACAACAGTCCTCCGCTCAGGACTCCTCAGTTCAAGACCTCTATATCTCTAGGTCTTCTCGATAAACTCCGACACGTTACTTGTCTTCTACGTTGAATACTCACACTGACCCTCTTCCTTATATATACCGGTGGTAGGCGGGGCTAACATTTTCTGGACCAATCAGGAGCGTTCTAGCTGGATCTCGGCTCCTAGTGGACGGATCGGGAAAATTCTCGATGTTTCGGGTACTTTCCATTTTGTCGCCAAATTCGCCAAATTCGTTGCCAAGTTGCCAAATGATCGCCAAGTTTGTCGCTAAGCCTTGGGACCTCTGACGTCACACCCATTCACTATTCAATACATATTACTGTCAATCTGTCTTTCTTACGATGACAGTATTAGCGCGGGAAAGCAAAACCACAGGTTCGTAACAATACATTTTATGTGTTATAATTTCAGTAACAACATGCTTTATTTGTTAAGAAACAAATGGTTGAATACTTATTGTATATTTTATTATTACTTTATTTAAAACTAGACGATTTGTGACCAATTGATTCAACTGGAATATTGAACTATTTATATTAAATCTCTTATGTAAAATTTGATGTTTATAATTTCCTGGACTAAGCGTTTTAAAGATAAAATTGTGACCTACATTAAAGCCGTTTATAAAAACCTTACTAAAGCAACTTTACACTTACTCTATTTATTGTGTTTATGAAAGCTCTTATGGAGTCCAGTCTCATGATTTCAAATTGATATTATAAATTAAATCATTGTGTAATCTATTTATTTCAAGTTGCATGCTGTATTTTAGGAAAATGTTATTTTACTTTCAAACTGTCATATCAAAGAATAATATAGATTCTTTTTACTCCATCTTTCAATAACAGAAGAAAGTCATCATGATGAAAAAAAGTGTTTTTAATTTTATTGTTGAACATGACAATGAAAATATTTTTAAATAATTATCGAAATCAGAAGTTTTTTATAGTTAAATGGTTATTAAAAAGGAAAAAATTATGAGTATTAAAATGGTATAAAAGTGTTATATAGTGTTTTATATATATAGGTATATATAGTGTTTTTAGAGTTTAAGCCATGTCATAAGAAAATATAAGCAAAAATTTCTCTTTATTTTTAATTGAATAAAATTTTAAATAATTTGCTCCAAGTTGTACATTTTTTTTCTCTAAATTATATCTCAGCCCAAATTGATTGCTCTAAATAAAACAATCTGACCTGTAGAGCCTCAACACGCACGCAGACACACTTATTAGAAATTTTAGAATAAATGTTTAAAGGGTATAGAAAATAATAATTATTTTTAAAGAGCGTAATTTTTATGATTTGTCTTATTTGCAAGCATACGCAATATAAAGCCCCGAGTCAAACAATTTGACCTGTAGAGCATCAGTACGCACAGTGACACACTTATTTTTAATTAATAATGGTAGATATAAATCAATTTTCTAATTAATAAATATAAAAAAGAAAAAAAAATCATTAATATCTTTAAGTATGCATTATTTTTTTTGTCTTTGCAATCATAAGCAGTATAAAGTTCCAAGTCAAACAATCTGACCAGAGTCAAACCAATTTACTTATTTTTAATTAACAATAGTAGATATAAGGCAATTTTTGATTTAAGTTTAAAGGAAACTTAGAATCATTATTATCTTCGGAGCATGAATTGAGTTTTTTTATGGCTTATTTTTGTTGTTGTCATACGCAATACAAATTTCTTATTAGTGATTGCTAATAATGGATAATATTGAAATAAAATTGCGTGACTAAGTCCAATTGTTCTAAAAGCTCGTAGTTAGTGAATATCTGTGTTGTTGCCTCTGAAACTATCGCCACCTCTTAAGTGGACGCTCTGATGGTCAGTCCCAAGTGTTGCAATCTTGAAAGTGGATTGCGATGCCTCCCGCAGGCTTTGCTTAAGGACCATCTCAAGACTTTTAAGAGCTTTTCAAGTTTCCTTGTGAGGTGCGAGTTTCTCCTGATGACCTCTTTTAGTGCCACCGTCTTATTGTTTCTCTCTGGGTCATCTTGGGATTTCAATTTAAAGAATGCGATTTTGAAATTTTATTCTTTAAAAACTACCTGAAAAGTATACATAATATATTTTCTCATGATTTTTCTTCTTTTTTATTATGAAGGTATCATCGTTTACTATTTTAAAATAAAATAATGCAGGGAAGTCTTTGCCCAACTTTTTACTTTCTTGTATAAAGAGCTTCTAAAGTATAGTAATCGTCAAAAAACTGAAACTCAGGAGTTTTACTTATCTCGACTTTTTAGATTTCTTTGAGTTCGAAAAATAACTCTAAAAACTTTCAAAAACTAACTTTGGCAAATGGCTATCTCTCTGTCTATGACAAAGATAACTCAAAAACGCTTTCAACTAGATGATTGAAATTTGGCTTCAGGTCCTTATACCAGATATTCAGATTTCTATCAAATTTTGTGGAATGATCCAAAAGGATCCATCTGTTTGGCTGTTACAATATAAATTAACATAATAATTACAAAACTAAGAGATCTAGACAAATAAATTTCGGTACACGGATTTAACATCTACAGTGTAGATACATGTCAGATTTTAAGCCAAAGGGTTGAAATCGCTTTTCATTCTATTCTTTACATTTTTTTTATTTCTTTTCCGTTATTCTTTAAAAAATATGTAAACACGATTATTAAAAAACATAATTTAGATATATTAAATTTTGGTTGGGATTTTGTGATTACAAGTGCAGTTTGTGTCAAATTTTTGTTTCAATCAGTCGAGAAAAACCTATCTAAAACGAAAATTTGATTCATAGATACTAAAAACGCATGAAGAAGACCACCAAATAATTCGCCAAGAAGGGCAAAATGTATTCAGTAAAGATGCTAAATTAATCTGAAAGCTAATATTTCGTTATTATTGTATTCCACTGCCACGTAAAGCGTTCTCTGGAAGGACAAGTTTGTTAATGAGTATGCGAGCAAGGTTTGGTAAAACTATTCCAACTGGTGAATTTTAGGAATAAAATTGAAATTCTATTGTTGATCATTTTAGTGTAAGAATTCGTAAAATTCCTCCATTACTTATTACTTTTTTAGATTGAGTAAAATATTTGCATTCATTTTCTGATTGAAATATGCTTATGAAAAATTGCACTGTGATCTTAACTTTGAACTATAAGGAATATGGATCACATCTCATATTACTTGAATCTGAATTTTGCTAATAGCTTTAAATTTAACGGTAAAATTACATCCAATTTTGTTACTGTGAAGGTCTTTAATCATTATATTTACCTTCAAGTTCTTATATATGTGTTGTATAGAAGTGACAAGTTACTATATTATGTTTATTTATTAGTAATTACTTTATGCTTATATGTAAGTACGGAGTCTAGGAATTTAAACTATAATTAGACTCATATTTTTAATTGCTGTGATAAGTTCATACCAAAAATTTAATCTATTTGGATTGTTTTATTTTAAAATTATCTTGTTCAAACACAAATAACTCTTAAACGGGGTGCCAAAACTATTTCATACACCCCCTAGTAAATTTAAAACGTGGGCATGAGTTAAATGCAGTCTCAGGTTCAGAATTTCTTTTTACTTTATTATATTTTTTCATATTTCTTATGCTGTAAAGTAAAAAAAGGCTTTTAAGGAATAACGAAATTTGAATCCTTCAAACGTAATAATCAGTTGTTTTTTCAGACAAAATAGGCTTATTTTGAAGTAAAAGAATGAATTATTTCATGATACAGAATGTGATTTTATTCCTTTTAAATAAAAGCATAACCTTTTTCATAACAGTCATTTACGACACTTGGTAATCGTGTCTCTAGTCTTAAAGAAGTTTGGTTTCAAAGTATACCTCTCTATGTAGCTAGATTCTATCTGTAACTCTAAGACTTAAATTTCTGCAACACTTTCGTCAAATCCTACATTTTAAATCTTTATAAATAGGTATCAAAATTCAGCCTCGGAGCTTAACAGCGGATTGTATGACTCACAAAGAGAAAGGGAGATCTAGGTGCGAATCAGATTAGCGCGGCGTCATCATAATGCACTTTGATATACCGGGAATGAATGCAGAATTTTTTACATCCACCGAGTTCTTTGCTTCATTGCGCATGCGCTTGTGAATCGGATTGAGTCATCATCTTACAAAGTAACTTCGTGGGAAAAATGGAATGAAAGATTGAACAAAATATGATTGTAGTATCTAAATATTCGACTAAAAAAGCTGTTTGCAAATTTCATTGCATAATATAAAAATAATAATACTGTATTTCAAAACTGGATTTCAATGATCTCATAGGGATGAATTCTGAGAATGTTGTTTAATTCTTGTTAATAAAGGCAATTCTGTTTGGTTTTATATGATCTAATATTAGCTACTTAGGAATACCTTGAGAAAATAGCCATAACGCCATGCCGTATTTAATACACGTGATCAGTATTCACACACACACACACACACACACACACACACACACACACACACACACACACACACACACACACACACACACACACACACACACACACACACACACACACACACACACACACACAAATGCATACGGTAATGCAAAAAGAAATTAAAGAAAGAAATCTGTCATATTCATGGCTTTTCATCTTTGTTCATATATTAATCTTTTAAGAATAATACTTTCTGATAAATATATAAATTTGATTCATAAATAATTATGTTAATAACAAATATAATGCTGATAAGCTCCTCGATTCGCATATTATGTATACATGCTGTCTCACGCTGGATTAAAAATTTTGTCAGACATATCATAATATCAATAAATAGATTTAGAGTTATTTAGTTTATAAGGCAGTTACTTCCTGAATAGTAAATGAACCTTTGGATGAATTTTCCATCTTTCAATTAAAAAAGCTTTGAAATTTTAAAGCCCCCCTCCTCTTGAATTCTGGAACATATTATTTCATTTAACCCTTTTCACTCTGACTTACTATATGAGAAATAAGCTTTTTAGTGTCGATAATTTTATTTCCACATATTTTCTAATTTTTCTTATACCTTTGCAAATAGTTTAAAATATAAATAATGCTTTTCATGAGTTTAATAATTGTATTTATACATACGTACGTTGCACGGATATTAATTACAATCCATGCCGGCGTCCTGACATAAGGGTAGCTTGTCTTCCCAGTGATGTGGGCTTTCCCGGTTTGGACATGATTATTTTTCCGTGTTATATCTGTGAGGTGTGCGAATATGCCCCTGCCCTGTAAAAAGGGGTTGTGCAAACAAATGATGCGCATGAAGTAGCTAAGTTGTACTCTGGTAGTTGTAGTTGGCTGTAGTTGGAGTCTGAAAAAACAAGAGATTCTGACATGGCTTAAATCGCCGACAGACGACTTCAGGGGGCTTGTAAACAGTTATAAGTCATAACAACAAAATCAGTGTTATATAATTAAAAAAATTAAAAAATCAAATATTGACGAAACAAGTCTAAAATAATATCATGCTGTAGTAAGAAATCTAATTTAACTTTTCTTGCACAAGAACATCAACGTTTTCCAATTAATTTAACATATTCATACTATTGACAATATATCTGCACACTAAATAAAATTTTCTTTAAAAAAAATGGGATCCTTTCATGTTGACCCTGAGGCCATGGCATTCAGTTAACCAACTTGCATAATGCTATTAAGCAGACAAAAGAGCAACGTGGACATCTGGTCTGTACATTTTAAATGGAAAGGATCAAAAACCGTTCTCCCAACTGTTTATCCGAGCAATTTCAACTGCTGAAGCTTATCAACTGGAATTCAGATGCTTGTGATTGGTCCGATTCCTCTTCGCTGAATTCGAATACAGCGGAGTGGATTAAACCTCTTCATTTAAATCTCTTTTTCCGTATTGTGGGGGCCGTATATCTGATAAATGCAGGTGCTTTATTCCATCCAAATTTGAGAAAGAGAATTTGAAATCCTTTCCTTTCGTGTTGAAATGAAACAAGTCACTTTAATTAATATTTTATTAGAGTTGTTAGATTAATGATAAGAAAAATCTAAAATTAGAAGACAAACAACAATTTCTTCATTTCAAGGTATATTTTAGAATTATTGAGGGTATAGTATATTTAATGGACAGTGAATCTGAAAAAGCACATAGTATACTTAATATATTTAGAATACTTAATGCATACTATATTCTTAATGAATAATTAAGGTATGCTATAGAGGGTATAATATATATTACACTTAATGTATAGTATATTCTTAATGTATACAAAAATGGATATAGTATATTTAATGAACAGTGAATTTGAAAAGCAGATAGTATACTTAATATATGTAATACATTTAATGCATACTATATTATAGGAAGTATAATATACTTAATGAACAGTGAGTCTCAAAATCAAAGTAGTAATAAATAGTTTGTTTAATAGTTAGTTTTTTTTAGAAAACTATTTTTCCTTTAATTTAAATAAATTAATTCCTTTGAAAGAAGTAGTATTTTCAAACTTTTGATGCAGTGACTTTTTCACATTATTTTTTTCTGGTAAAATACTGCAGTAGTTAATTTATTTGATTTATTAAATGAAATTTTTTAAATAAAACAATCAAATATTGTGTAGTAAGATGATAACTTCACCATGCATTAAACTATAATAATTGTATTTTAAATATTTAAATTTTTTTAAAATGAAATGACTAATTTTACTGTTTTGTTACCTAATATCTACTAAATATTTATTTATTAAAATGACATAAATTATACTTAATGCAAATATACTTAATGCTTTAATATTAATGCAAATAATATTTTAGCAAAAAATTATTATATCATTTTGAGAATCGTTACAATATAAAAATCATGATCGTTATAATATAAAACCATTTTTTAAGTCTTTGTTTAACATACTGTTGGCGCCTCTTTTTATGCAACTATTTATTATTAAAAACGTTTGTTTGTGTCAACAGAAACTATAATTATTATATTTATTCTGAAATATTATCATGTATAAGTGTCTGTATTGAAATCTGCAGCTGCGCAACGTAAAAAGAGAGAAAAAAAACCCTTGAAAATCTAATAAATTGAAAAGGATTGAATATTAGGAGCAGATGGAATACAAGAAAAGCCTAATGATGCCTAAATAAAGTAAGAAATTAGTGCAGGGATAATGATATATTTGTTTCATGTTCAACCAGTGATATATCAGATGATTGTAATGAAAATGGCAGCTTGACAAAATGTTATTCGTAAGGGCTTGTTTAATTACATATGTGGTATAAAGTTTAACATTCCCTTCTATAAATCCCCATCTATTCGTGCATAGAGAGCATCAAAATGAATTTTATCTGTTTTGTGTCATATTTTTAGTATTCAAGAGAATTAAAGTATTCTTTTAATTTATTAAGTGATTCAAGTTTTTGATGAATATACGTCTTTTGCATCCTTATCAAAGTGTTATTTTGCAATATTCATGATTTGAATAGAAAATGGTTTTTTTTTAAATTGAAAAATTCCATCTTCGATAGATATCAAAATAAAATAGTTTGAACAAAAATATTCTAATACAGTAATTATACTCACAAGACATGAATAGTTATAATGTAATCATATCCATAGTACAAAAATATTCATTATGTAATTGCATTCATAATAAAAAAAAATTGTATAAATATTCATAAAACAAAGCATTAATATACGCATTTTTAATTTTTAATTTTAAATCTTATTTCAATTTTTATTTTTAATACTTTTTTCATTTTATATCACTGATCAATAGATCGTTTGCAAGTTTCAAAAATGTTCATGGATTAGTTTCGATGTACGCTTAGTTATGAAAAGTTTGAGACGGACGCTCTTATAATAAATACCACAATAATAGATAACTTTTAAATATTATCAACAATGTATAATATTTTTTCGTGTGCCGAATTTAAAAAAAGAATGAATTAATTAGTCACTATTTAACAGCCTTTCTTTAAGGAATAAATGTATTTCTTGAAAATATAGCATTTACTTCTTTACATCTTCTCATTTCATTTCTGCTGAAATTTTTTGTGAGATGGTGAGATAATAAAGAATATTTTTATCAAGATTTCTATTGGAAAACCAACAAACGTGACTGAAAGAGAGAGACCTAAGTAACTATTACTATACTTGGACATGACTGAAATTCAGTTGATAGGCATTAACATCTGTAGCCAAAGAAAAAAAGATCAAAGATTGATTCCTTTAGTTTGGACAATTTCTGTCTTAAATTATACATTCATTAATCCTTTAAATGTAATCAAATTTATCCGCTATATTAGGTTTAATAGGAATTTCGTGGTAATGGTATGAAATCGAACTCTTAAAATGAGAATTTTCCTTCAATGGTAGATTAAAATATTTTTGGAATTGAGATTGATCTAAAAGATACTGATTTATTTAATTATATAAGAGTAATTTAAATTGTTAGTTAATTTTATAAAATTAGTAACAAATTAAGAATAAACATTAGTGTTGGAGATGAAGATAAACATTTCTAGATTTTTATTCCATTGGTAAAAAATAATGATATTTGAATTAGCTTTTTCTTCTTCAATAAATATACAAACTGTGTGTATGTTTTGTAAAATGCTAAAAATTGCATACGCAATTGTTGTAACAAATGTACTCACAATTGTTATACATACACACATAATTGTTATAAGAAATGTACACCCAATTGTTAACACGTTACTGCCTTAAAATAATGGTAGTAATAATTATTGTGCATTAATTTGATTGTTAAATCACAATTTGTACTTAATTAATATTTTTTTTTTTTATGTTTTACAAAATTATGAAAAGATATCAGAGAAACCTAAATCACATCACTAAATAACTGATAACTATATCATGCCAGTGTTCCCACGGAAAGGGGTGCAGTATCTTCAACTAAATAAAGAAATAGCCTTGATGAAATTACTAAATAACTACATAGCCTAAATCCCATTATTAAATAGCATAAATAACTAAATAGTCTGATAACAAATGTACACTATGGATAACTTTTATACACTATTGGCAATATGTATTAATTTTACATGACATTTAAAACTGATAAATTTGGTTGCTCTATGTATGTTATTATTTGTTCACATAACAATAATTTGTGAACACTTTTTTGGAACATATTTCTGAAAAGTTTAATTTATATCTGTATAACGAAATAAATTATTATACAGAATACTAATACAACAGAGTCATCTGACTAGACATTTTGCCGGCATCCAACCCATTTAAGAATAATATACAACAACTCTTGGCTATAAAAGTTTTCCCGAAACAAATTCTTAAAAAGACTTACCCCGCTGTCACAAAAAATAAACGCCAACCCTTCATTCAAGTAATGGCCCACGTAATCATACACATTACTATAGTTTAGTCGACATTTCAGTCTGCATTCACCCTAACCATTTAAAGAGTAGAGTTAAAAGAGTGCAAAATAATGGCCTCACGTCGCTGCACAAAGACGGTGGGGCATTTCACGAAAGGGCTAAATAATAGCGACAGCAATATATGAACGGTCCAAAGAACGGCTTTAGCTAAGTGGCTTCAGGGCATACCTTGTCCTGAGGTGGTGGTTGAAAGAAGGGGGCCGTGATAAACGTCACCGACAAAGTGCCAGCGTTAAATCCCTTTAAAACGGAGGGTTATAAGTTGTATAAAGCTTCTGGGCTAAACGCCGCTCGGCTTAATTTAGAGCAAATTCTGTTATTATTATTTTTTATGAATGACCCATAAAAGGGAATGGAAAGTACCTGATAGTTGTCTCACTTGGAACGGTTTCGAAATGGTTGTGACATGTTGTGTTGGAGAAATATTAAGCTTCTAAGAGTAAGCGTTGAATTTTTTTTTCTATTTGCGGTCCAATTTAATCATTAAAAATTTCGGAAACTCCACATTCTCCCTTCATTTTTGTTTTCTTATTTACCAAATCTAGAAAAAGAAATCTTTAAATCGTCAAAACAGTTTAACAAAAGATTTTCACGAATCTTCAGGTTTGTTACTGAGTCCGGGAAAACACATTTTTTGTATCATTCTCTACAAGAGCAAAATATTCGAAGGCAGTACGAGCTTGATGTGTAAAAGTTAATCTGTAATTTTCACATTAAAACTTCGTGGTCGGTAAGTCGGTATATTTTGCTACAAATTGCGAAAATACAATATTTAATCTCAAGAAATTCTGCATTTTTTAAATTTCCGAAAATATTTTTAGTATTCAATTTTAAACTAAATCCATTAAAATGATTAATTGTCTATAGGCATGCCTGTTGGTGTGTATGACGAAACCATAACACAATAATTCATCAAGATTAGTATATGAACTATTTTATTGAAACTGTAGATCTACATCAAATACTGGAAAAAATCTTTAAAGGATAGAGATTTGCACATATATGCATCTATGCACTGTAACTGAAAAACTAAATTAGTCGAAGGAATGAAACATAGTATGCTCCATTTTCTGCAACAAGATATAAAAAATACAAATTAGTTGAAAAGAGATGTCCCCTATTGAATTCTTTATAATATATATATATATATATACATTATGTCCATAGACTTTGCAAGTAATTTAGGATGATAACAAATTTATAAATATATCTGATAGAAAGTAGCTGTTTAGACGGTAAAAAAGCTTTTTTAATTTCCTTGACTCTTTTAGTCCCACGAATGTTACAATGTCGCCAAGCAGACCCTGATCTGCCAATGATAGAACCTATTTCTCAGAATTTTCTTTTCCCTTTACGCATGAAACTCAATCTAATACTTGTTTAGTTTTAAGTTTCTTTATTTTTTTAAATTTTATTTGTAAATACAGATTTTTTGTTATCACAAGCCCAATTCGCAATGAACGTAATTCACCACATTTTTTAGTGAATTTATGTTTTAAGACTGTTTTAGAAAACACAATTTTTTTAAAAATGGATGTGGGGAAAGGAAACTTTTAAAGAAATGTTAGTAGATACATAATGATTCTAATTTTTTAGAGAATGCTTTCTATCAGATATTTAGAACTATTTTTAATTGCACTTAAAATTAAAAAAGCACAAAGGAAATAAACAAATTTTTAGTCACTGTCTTTACTTATTAGAAAAGAGAATGTGTGTATAATGGCATTTTAAATCTGACTTAGAGATAACAATTTGACACAAAGGAGAATGAAAGAAGCTTTGGAGAATGAAATCTTAGAGTACATTTCCAAGCTAAAAAGTTTTCAAATTATGTTTTTTCATTGTTTAATCATTTAATCATTAGAGATTATTATTACCTTTAAAAACATTATTGCAGAAAAAAAAAACAACTTTAGTTTAAAATTTAAAAAACATATTTCTTTCATAAATACAACTTAATTGTCAAGCATTTTTTATCTCAATTCGATAATCTTTTAAAACATTTTTTTCTAGATTTAGATTCGACCTGTTTTCATTACTACAACAAATAGTTAAATTCGTGATTTTCTTCCTTTTTCTAAAACTGACGAAAAAGGAATGTGCAAAATATTTGCTGTTTACATACGAAATCATAAAGAATGAATGTATTATTTCAAATAGCAATGACCAATTTGGAGGTATTTGAATTTTTAATGCCACAATGATAGAAACAGCCATTATCCATTAGATTACAGCATTATCTAAATCGATTCCATTACTAAACTACTTTCTTGAAGGAATCACTATCTTCTTATTATAGACAGAGTAAGAATTTGATTAAAATTAAATGCAGACTTTTTAAATATTTTTTTATTTAAAAAGGCAGTATTTTCAATAAACTGAATTTATTAAACCAAAAAATCGTCATTAAATTTTCAGACATAATTAAAATTTTTACTCAAAATTTCTTTTAGACTACAAGAATAATTTTTATGAAGCAAGAATCAACATTTTTTGAAGAAAAAGAAATATTTCAAGTTCAACAACTGTCGGCTAAGAATAATCACATTTGTAATCGGTCACAGTGCCTGTAATATTCAGAAATAATTACTGAAACTTTCCGCTTCTTCGATGTCTTGATAGAAATCTCTTATATATATATATCAAATTAACTACGACAACCATAAACAATTGCCTAAACGCTTTCATACAGCAAGTGACATAAATCAGAGTCCAAACTTTCTCTGTCTTGCAAAGAATTTCTCTTACCGCTTCATTTTCTTTCCTTCCTGCCAGCATCAGAGCAAAAAAATGTCTGGGCTCTGGGCTAAAAAGGATTTCTTGACTTTCCAGAAGCTTCCAAACTCATCTGGTTCGCTCTCTCATTGCTGAATGATCTCAAGCAAATAAGGTTCCGACAGAAAAGGTTTCTAAAACAAAAGGTTTTCCTGCGCCCGTGGGGATTACAGCCAATTAAAAGGGATTAACTACCAAGGCAGCATGGGGACAGAAGTCATTATATTAATCAATGGCAAAATCACAAAACCGATTTCAGAGACGTTACATTTTTACGCACCATTGCAGGCTTTAGTCCATTTCTTTCTCAAGCAAAAAGAGTTCATCTTTTTTTCTTACCTCAAGCTCTTGAAATACTTCATTCTAGTCATTTGTTTTCTGTAAGCAATTAATTGATTTAAGCCATCCGAGTTTGTTGGGGAGGGAATAAAGTAAGAGTTATTTGAGGGTTCTTCGAAGGGTATTTAAGAATTAGTTTGTATTTATTCGGAAAGTAGTGTTGCGTGAGAATATGGTTTTTCTTTTCCCTCTATTTTCTTTAAATAAGAGCCCTAAGAAAATAAACAATTGTTTTCCACACATTCAAATATATTATTCTTTACAATCTATTTTCGATATTTCCGAAATTCTTGTTTTAAAGTGCTGTTGTACAAAAATATTTGAACTTTTTGAAATAAGCTTGGAATAAGCTAAGCCTTTGTTGGAATTTTCAAGAATTTCTTGTTTTCCACTTCATTTACCATGGCAATGCATTGTTGGGGACTTCTATCATGAATGCTATTAAGTGTGTGTGGGGGGGGTATTAGTGATGGGGTATATTTGCATCATCTTGAATTATGATTTTTAAAAGTCCAAGAAAGGATTAAGACTAATAAAAATTTTTTTAATTAACCATATGCTTTTTCATTGTTAAGTATTAATTCGAAATTACTGAAATGTTTATTTAGAATGTATAGAATATAAAACAAAAATACATTATTGATTGAAATAAATCAAAATGCGTTATTCATTGCTATAGTCATTAAATATAGTCCCGTGTCACATTTGAGAGGTACATTTATGTAAAATATCTCTTTTTTCCCAAATAATATGTGCTGTTTATGAAGAATATAATAAATTCCTTGCTCAGGTTTTTAACAAGCGTTGCAAAGCATTTTTATGTTTTTATAAAATAATTTTCTTCTTATGAAGCAATCTTAATGCAATATTTTTTCCTATATTCTTTTTATTCATTAGTGGTAATGCAGAATAAATACTATGGAACTTTTACATTTTAAATTTATATATGAAATATTTTATATGAAATCTAATTTGTGCACTTAATATAAAAAGAAATGCCATTGATTTTGATTATTTTTTAAAAACTAAAAACGGCATTAAATTTAATCTTTAAATTAATGCCGAATAATTGGCGCATAAGGATTAAGATATAAATCCAAGAATTAAAAGAAATTTAGATGATTAATGCTAAAAACTGCAACATAAACATATCCATATTTTTAAAAGGCTTTCTACAGTGCAGTCTATATAACCTTTAGTACAGTTTTACTAAGTACAAATATGTTTATCTAATATTTTAAAAATATTCTGTAAGTGAGATAGATGAGAAAAGCTTTTCTTTTGACTTCAATAGGAATTTTAATCTTCTTTTTCTTATTAATAATGAACTGATTTAAGATTCCTTCTATGTAGTACTATAATGGAATAAAAGTATGAGTTATTACCAAGGATCTTTGAGATGGATTTAAAAAGTAATTTATAATTGGAAATAGCTTTGCTTCAGGAAAAAAAATACAATATTTTATTCTGCTTTCCACTTTTCAAATGGAAAAAAATAAAATATAGGTAATGACAAAATAACAAAGTATTCAAATAACTGCTTACTTCCGATTTGGAAATAACCGCATTTCTATATCTCTGTAGCTATTTCCATAATTTATTTTATAATTGCATTTACGCGTTACTTATCTTATTTCTCTTTGAAAGTGTGTTTTCCAGTGTTTATCTCTATTATCTTCATCTGACAGCTTCAATATCAAGTGATATCCCAAGAGATCTTTAATTTCAGAGAAGCGTTCAGTTTCTGAGGAAGCATTTATACTACAATTTTATATGTTTACATTTTTTTTCGCTTATAAATTGATTTTTTTTATTGATTTAGGATTAAAGTTTCGTTAACTAGGCAAATATTTATTAATATTCATATTTCAAAGACCCAATAAAATTTCGTGGTTTTAATTAATTTTAATTTTTTGATATGAACAGTACAATGCAGCAGAAAATTCTTACTAATTTATGAGTGAATCCTAGAAATCTTTTGCATTGTAAATACTTCAATTAATTTTAAAATGTTAACGGTTTTAAATTTTTAAATGTTAAAAAAAGGAATTATTTACAAATGAATAAAAATAGACATTTTCTGTATAATGTATTAATATATTAATTGCACAGCGTATTTTTCTTGACTTTCTATTTGTACGTAGCAAATTTATTTAAAAAAAATATATATTTCCTGAATAGTTTTATTTTCAAAATTTTACCTATCTTCCTTTAACAAATAAACAAAACAAAACGAAACAACAGCAACAAAATAAAACTGCACAAAGGGAAATCTTAATTTATATTTAAAGAACTTTGCGTTACTCTATTTTATCTCCTAATTTATGTATAAAAAATGGGCGGCCTTAGTGTAGAAAGTTAAATTGGGTGGAAAGTTTGCAATTTACCTTAAACATCATCTTATTTTAATTCAATTACAAAATTGATTATTTGAAAATTATATAGAATTTTTAAATATAACCGTTAATTAAACAACATGACATCAAACATACTACATGATTTTCAGCAAACTGAAAATCTCAGAGAGGCTCATTGAGACTTATTAATTCCTCAATTCTTGTCCTAAGAAGGAGGTAGCTTGTAATTCAGGATAAGAAACTTCAGCATGGTGGATGATTCTCGCAATAAATGTGGATACACGGAAACGTGGAGGTCTGTCTTTCCCATCGATGATGGAACGGGAAGAGTCCTTAAGGAAAGGTTATATTGTGGCCGGTGATAGCCCTTAGGACTCAACTATAGTTCCCACCAGTTTTGCTGTAGCGGCTGTTTGGTCATTCAAGATATTTCCTTCGTGCCTTCGGGTGGGTCAGAATAGCATATGATTTCCTTACTCTTTACTCAATTCTCTCTGCCAATCAAGATTTCAAAATTTACTATAGTTATTTATATGTTTGTTCATGAACAAGTTGCAAAAATATCCAATCCTTTTTGAATTTTAACCAAGATCTTTCAGAAAATTTGAATAATTTTTTTTGAAAAATCCTATGTTATATCTTTGCAGTTTTATAAGTAAAATACATGTAATATGCTTTCAATATTTATTTTTGAAGATATTAAAAAGACGCTAAAGCAAATTAGTTCAGGGAAAAGAGCAGTGATGCAGATATAAATATAATTAGAAATAGTTACGAACTAGGGATATTGTAGAAAGACATATCTTTATAAATTACGTTGATTTATAAAAAATGTAAAATTTTTCTAAAGAAAATTTATAAAATGTTTAATGCAATAAAGAATTAAATCTTAAAATTGATATTTCATTTTAAATGCATATTTATGACACTCTACTACAATAGCAAATATAATTTTTGCAGTCTTGAAAAATGAGCCATGTTATCAATCTAAATTTAAATGAAGAATTTCAGAAACATTTAAGCTATTTTTTAAAATAAAAATTTAGATTATCTTTAAGTAAATTGGTGAATTTTTTTTCTCAACGACCTTCTCTTATCCTTCCACATAATAATGGTATATCATCATTTCTTCATCGATCAAATATCATCAGTTCTAAACTATTTTTTTTACACCTAATGATCAAATAATCTTTATAGGTTGAAATATATTATTATATGAATTGTACAATCAATAATACTCATAAAATTCATGCAAATATTTCAAAATGATTAGCTAAATTTTACAATGCTGCATAGATTTAAAATCTTCTATCCAATTTCTCATGTTGTAATGTGCTTCATCAATGAAATACTTGAAATATTCTTTCGTGTATAATCTAAAATTGTAATGGAAATGAATGAAGTATAAAAGTTATTTTATAAATATTTAAGAAGAGAGTTCATAATGATGTTTTGAAATAAGTTAATGACAATAATTTTATCAAACAATAATATATAAGTGACTTCTTGAGAAAATAAAGATTGAAGACAATTTAATTTTTATATAACAAAACCTCCTTTACATAAAGATATCTTTTTTGTTGGATAGGTATTTTTAAATAACGATTGTGGTTAAATATGCATAAAGCCATTGTTTATATAATTTGAAAAATAGCTTTATTTCTCTAATCTCCATAAATTGTTGATTAGAGAAATAAGAAAAACGACAGGATATTTCGAAGCATTAATATTAAGTAAAAATTCTATGATTGGAGGTTGAAATACATTCATATTAATTTCCTACAATATTTTGAAGAATAAAATGATGAAATTCTGGAAATCAGAAATATTGACATAAAGAAAAAAAGACACACATAGTATAAGAACAGATTCTTTACATGATATTTGATTTTTCTGGTTTAAAAAAATTACCAACAACGAAATAAAATTCTATATATTCATTTGAAATAGGTAACTTTATTAGCAGGATGCCATTCCCATCGTCTATTAAAGTCACTTCTTTGCCAGTCACCAATATTATTGATGTTGCCACAGATGATAAAGGACAACAAACTGCCATAGGCGTTGAAGGTAGACTTCTAAATACTCTGGCAGCAGCTCTAAATTTCAGCTACGAGTTTCTGATTCCTCCTGATTTTAAGCTAGGTCTTCCTGATAAAAATGGTAATTGGTCCGGTCTCATGGGACTATTACAGAGGGGAGAAGCTGATATTGGAGTTGGTGGATTAGGTATGTTGAATGACAGATTGCAAGTTGTAGATTTCAGCCAAAGCTACATGATTCAAAGGATAGTTTTCCTTCTTGAAAAACCTGGTTCTCTCCCAGCAGTTTGGGCATTTGTACGTACATTTGATATTATTGTGTGGTTTGTTCTGTTTCTTATGCTTGCTGTAATACCATTAATATCGGCATACCTCCTTAGCATTCAGTCATCGCAGATCAAGTTATTTCTTAAATTTTTTGGAAGTGTATTACGCCAGTCTTTGGATTTGAAAAGACAGTCATTAATATCCAGATTGCTCGTTGCATCTTGGTTGATATTTGGATTTATAATTTCTTCTAGTTATTCTGCTTGCTTGCTGTCCTATCTGTCTTTGCCATTGCAAGGCAAACCAATTACTACATTTGTAGAACTTGCCCAAGCAGTGGAAGAGGGAACCCATAGATGTCTTATGCTGAATGGTGCCCCGTCAGTCCTGTTTCTTGTCAATGCTGAAAATGAAGATTTAAAGTATCTAGGGAAGAAAATCATGAAAGACAGATGGTATTACGAGGCTTATGAAATCATGGACCCTAAAATAGTAGTTAGAAGAACAGCTGTAGTGAATACTGAATTTAATCTGCAATTGCTGTTAGGAAAATTACCTCCAAATTCATATCTGTTATCTGAAGATGCATTGATTTCGTTTAAATTCGGATTAGCCCTTAGAAAAGGTTTCTGTTGTGGGGAAAGATTGAATACTATGTTGTCTTGGGTTCTATCGGCAGGATTAATTCAGAAATATCAAAATGATGAATGGTGGAAAATCCGAATAACAGCAAGTAAAAAATTTCCTGTAAAGACTTCTGATGTCCAACAGTTGAAACTGAAGGATTTGATTGGCGTTTTCTTAATTTTAGTTGTTGGCCATTTTCTTTCATTTATAGCTCTTTTGGGTGAAATTATGCATTTCCGAATAAGAAAGTAATAAATTTAATTTCATGTAAGATGTAAGAAGAAAACTTCGCCTTTTTATGTTTTATTACTGTTAGTTAAAATAAAAATTGCTTGAAATATTTTGTTAATAATTCTTGTGGTGTTTGTACTCTCAATGTAATTAAATTATGCATTCTTGATTTATGACGTAGTGTGACATCTGTTCTCTTTATGCGATTAGATTCTATATGTTACATAATATTTTGGTCCTATATTGTACTGTATGTTTGTTTTATGTGACTAAATTGTTCATATTTTCAAGTATGCTGGATCTATGATGTACTGTGGTGTTGGTTCTCCTTATGCGATTAAATTTTACATGTTTTACTATAAACTGGATCTGTAATGTACCGTGATGTTTGTCCTCTTTATATGATTAAATTGCATATATTTCCAAATAAGCTGGTTCCCTTTATGCTATTAGATTTTACATGTTTCACAATATGTTGGACCTATAATGTACTTTGATGTTTGTTCTCTTTATGCAATTAGATTGTACATGTTTCCGAATATCTAGATAATAATGTATTGTGATGTTTATTCTCTTTATGCGATTAGATTGTACATGTTTCCGAATATTTAGATAAGAATGTATTGTGATGTTTATTCTCTTTATATAACTAAATTGTTTATGTGTCCAAACATGCTGGATTTAATGTATTGTGATATTTACTTTCTATATGCGATTAAACTGCACATGTTTCTGAAAATGATATATCTAGGATGTATTGTTATGTTTTTTTTTTGTGTGATTAAATTGCACATATTCCCGAGTTATGCTGGATCTATAACTTAATAAGTCACTTATTATTTTCTGATGTCAGTAATATAATTTAAAAAAAGATATTTTTGAATCAGATCTTTTAGTTACCAAAATAATAATAAAAAATTATAATTTTTACTACATTTTTGCTGTATCTAGATTATATCGTTTACATTGAGAGGTCAGTGTTTGTTATAAAAGAATATAGCTTTGGGGATCACTCTTCAAATTATTTTAAAATTAGCTATTGATTATGTAAAATTAAAAAAAAAATGATTGCTAGAATTTAATCTAGTTCTTATTTGTAAGTTATCACATATATTTATATATTTCTGTATAATGATATAATATTAATAATAATTAGGACATTTTATATGTGTGTTCTACTTGTTGATGCTCTACATCAGATTGTTTGATTTCAAATTTGGAACACGCAAAATTTAATGTATGTGAATGTGCAATTCTGAACGATTGTTTTAAAGTTTTACTTAGAAAATTTACTAAATAAAAGCAAAAAGTATTTTTTCGCCGTAATATACAAAAATCTCATTGCACAAAATATTTTTTGAGGCAATTTCAATAGTCAAAAAATTCTTTTTTAATGAATTTATTTAATTCATTATTTTTAATGAATTGAATTAATTTGTCATTTTTCTAAATTTCGGCAGCTTTAACTAAGTATTTCTGGCATGATTTTGAATAATATTTTCAATACTGCAATAAAATTAAATCCATCTTTATTGTTTCATAAAATTTTAAACTCCTGAAACATTATTTTCTTCCATTTATTAAATTATTTGTATCAATTTTTAAACATGGAAGTGTTTATTGATATTTTCAGCCATTCTTAATATTTACGGGACACTATTGCTAATGAGAAATAAATGTGTGTGTGTGTGTGTGTTTTCACAACAAAGTCAGAGCTCTGACAGAATGGCTGTAAAACGGGAACCTAAGGGAAATCCGTTTATTTTTTTGAATTAAAAATGTGAATAAAGGATAAAAGATTTCTAGAAAATTTTCATATTTTATAAATATGATAGCTTTGACCCTTTAATAGGCACAAGCCGGGTTTTTTCAAAATTTACATTTTACACTATGAGAGAAAAAAAGCTCATTTATGGCCACAAAGTGTAATTTTTTAATTTTGTTGTGGTGGTTGCTGTTTCTAACAGAGGTGGTAATATATTTACCACCTCCCAATACGAGAATACATGGCTTATTCAATAGAAAAAATATGAAATACAAATAATTTTACAAATAAATATGCTTTTTTGTAAAACTATTTATTATTACTTATTTCAAAATTTAAACATATTAATTACATACGAAATAAGTAGTAGAAAAATCAAATATAATGCAAATTACAAAAACATTATTTTTAATAATTTTTGTGACACAACAAAGATGCTACACACAATGGAACATTATATGTTGAATAGGACACTTTTGTCCTATTCAACATGTATGTTTTTGGCTAGTTTTGGTGCTACAATGTTAGAAAGATATTTTAAGGTGGTGGTAAGATATTTACTACCGCCTTAAAAAGGGCTAGTGAAAGGCTAGCTAAGAATTTATTTCTTACTCTGCCAAACAAGGAAATGATACTTAACAAATATAAACCAAATTTCGAAAGCTCTGTTTTTACTGCAAACATCATATGTATGCGATTAATGCTTATTTTTTAGTCGAATACTCTGTCATCGTGATTATAATCATTTAGAAACCTCAAGAATAAATGTTTATTTTCCTGAGGTAAGAAATAAAATTCGGTACAGGAAATGAGTATCTTACATGATTTCTTTGTTAAGAATAGATTTGAGTGCGCAACTTCTCAATGTTTACAATAACTTTTGTCCAAAGAAAGTAATGAAAATCAGAATTATCAAATCTTAAAACTAAAGAATATACTGATGATTTCCTAAATCTAAAACTATGAAACTGAGTAAGTATGTATGAAGATATTGGAGAGAATATTTAAATTTATTAGCTAAAAGCACAAATCTTTATTTTTAAAAAGTCTATATTTCCAATATACATATAAAATGACAGTAAATTTCTACCTTTAGGAAGAATGCATAATTCAATATTGGATATAAGTTTTTCTTTCTGTGTTGCATAGATTTAAAAAAAACATCTCAAATCCTGATAAATCTAAATCGATGATGTCGTGTCCGTGTCTCCACGGAAAGGGGGTGCAGTAGCTTCTGAGGGTAAAGACCCCTGACCACCCAGAGGGTAGAAGTCTGACTTCTAGCTCAAATGAAGATGACACACACACATTCGCTTGCACAACCCCTTTTTACAGGGGGGCACATTCATATGCCTCCCAGACAGAACGCAGAGTAACATCCATGCCCGAACCCGGGACGCCAGATCACGGGGAAGACGCGCTACCCCTGTGCCAGGAATCTAAATCGATGAAAGGGAATAAAAGAGTATTTTCTCAGAATTATTTTTAAATAGATTTTTAAAAGTAACCAGATAGTTGTTATAAAAATCTTTTTATCAACATAATATAATTTTTATGATGAAACTGTCATCACAGGAAAATTAATATCAGTTGCAAAATTTTGGGTGTGACAGTTTTCCTTCAAAATGTTTTTGAATTGTAAGAACTGTTAGTGACAGAATTTCAGTTCCCAACTTTTAACTTCCGTTTCATTTGGTTAAGATATATTATAATTCAATTGCAGTAATAATTACTTTATCGATTTATTATTTTTCTATGTTCTTTCGTCTGTTTACTTAATCATATTCTTACAACCAGCTGGTGACCGAGCTCCGCTCGAAGAAAACAGGTATCAAAGCTAACTCGAAGATTTAAATTTTCAGTTGTGATTTATCAAAACAATACATGCCATAAGAAAATCTGTGAAACCATTGGTGAAAAGATAACCGGTTAAAGTGCACCATTGTCAATTATTCTAAACAAAGTTAGAGTTTGGAAAGGGAACTATTCTATACAAAGGTAAAGTAAAGGTAAAGATTGAAGTGTGTTGAAGTTCAATATTTTTGACAAATTTATTTAGAAAAACCAAACATATATACATACATAAGAAACATATTATAAACCTATAACAGCATAAACATAAAACTTTATTAGTTCGCCATATTGGCTATAGATGGCAGCACGTTACCGCTTGAAAATTTAAGTAGCCATTATGGCGAACTAATAAAGTTTGAAAATATCCTATCTGTAACTCCGAACTGCTCGACCGTAGCGCTTCAAAACCGGCGCCAATCGATTCCTCGTGGCCAAAAACCCCAGACCCCCAAGTTTACCGGAGTTTATTAATTCTGGGGCGATTTTCGACTTGGCAACCATTCCTCGTATTATAGTATTAAATTAAATCAAGCAAGGTATGCATGCTGTTTATTTACTCTTTATCGAACCAATTCTCTTTTATCGTTTTACGTTACGCATGAAAACCATTCCATCCAAATTCGAACGAATTAGTTTGTTAAAGTGATTATTTGATTCTCTCTCTTTTTTTTAGTAATTTGATTATTTGAAAAGTAAATTTCAATTAACATTACTAATATTTAGCTTTCAGTCTTAAGTTGAAATCAAAGACTTTATATTTTGTTTCACTTTATTGTTTTCCCATCTTTACTGATACATGCATTAAATTGTATTGCAATCTCAAAAAAGAGCGAAAATAGTGATAATCTTTGTGATTGAAAATTTTATTTTTTATCTTTGGAATCACTGACTGGAAGAAACTGAAATTTAGCCGAGAAATTCATTTGTAGTTTTAAAAACTAACTTTAAATTTTTTATACATTTCGATTCAATAATTTTTAAGATATAAATTTAATAATGAATTAAATTTATAAAATATTGCTTTAAAAATATCTAGCTTTTTTGTTGAAAAGTAATTTAACTGAAAGTAAAAATTAAATTGAAACACATATCGAAAAAACGACAAGCTGATTTAAAATGATTGAATCTCAATTGATCTTAACACATTAAGGCGGGGGATCTTGACGAAAGTATGCTAGGTAACGAGAGATAAATCGTAGTCAGTAAAAGTTCCTTATTCGCGCTTCCTTCATTCGCGTTTTCACTATTCGCGGATAAAAAAAAATGTGACCCAATTCTTATATTTGCGGTAAAAATTTCTTTATTGGCAGATCTTATAAGTACATACATAATAATAAAAGGATTCCAATAGGTATCCAATCCAATATCCTTTGTAAGTGCTGTCAAATGGACAAATAAAAAAGTAAAATAGATCTTATTATAACTTTGCTTAAAGTATGTTGTTAAATGCAAACTGCAAACATAGCCGAAATCGCGAATGGAATAGGACGAGATGGGTTCGAACAGATAGAATCAAGTGACATTCAGGAATTGCTTGAATCGCAAGCTAAAGATCTGACTGAAACCGACTTGGAGGAAGTTTTAAATTCACAGCCCATTGAAGAAGAGGCTTGAACAAGCACTGGAAACGTGACTTTAAAAAGCTTAGTGAAGGTTTAAGAATGGCAAATGAGCTTTGCAATTTCTTTGTGCACATTGGTCCGTCTATGGAACGAAGTCTTATTTTTAAGATACAAATTGCTAAAGTGACTGCTGTGTATCAGTCTGAATTGGAGGATTTTTTAAAAACTGCCAAGCAAGAGAAAATTACAAAATTCTTCAAACCATGGAATAAGCCTTAAGATAATTAAGCAAAATGTTCAAAAACTTCAATGAAATTGATTATATATATATATATATATATATATATATATTGCCACCTAGGAACGTATCCCTTATAACTCCATATAAATTACCATTCCGTATTCACGGTTTCTGTATTCGCGGCATATTTATGGAACGTATACCCCGCGAATAAAGAGCTTTTACTGTACTACGACTCCCGCCTTTAATGTGTTAATTCAATGTAGAAGTTGGATATATATTGATATATACTAGTTAATATATAGGAAAGTTAATATATATATTTTCAAACTAATATTATCTGGGGAATTTGAATTTACATACCAAAGTGGGTATTCCTAATAAAATTATGATAATGCTAATTATAATGTAGAGAGTACCCCTTGCATGGTTAAAAATCACATAAAATTTTCCAAGACTATTTTTCTAGGACGAAAATTTTCTTTTCTTTTCTTTCTTTCTTTCTTTCTTTCTTTTTTTTTTTGCTGTTGCTTGTTTTTGAATGAATTGAATTTTTAATATAATTTGTTGAAGGAATGCAGAAAGATAGGAGCACTCAATGACAAAAATATGGTACTTCTCTTAGAATCGGAATTTTTTAACATTAAATTTACAAAAGTAACAAGAATTGAACATTATATGCAAAATACAATCACATCCTTTAAAAATATTCTAAGATCATTTATTAGCAAGAATTTATTGTATTGTATAAACCTTTATTTATTTATGGAAATATAAGACATCTGCAAAACAGATAAATTTTTCTTTGGGATGGAAATGAAAAAAATAATAATAATAAAAGAGAAACATAGAAGTTTTATAAAATTCATGCGACTTTTGCCAAATTCACACAACTCTAATTTTTTTATTGCTGAGATATATATAAAATACTAAGAAAACTGGTCTTGATAGATACTGCAAATGGACAATTTTCTTGACATTATTTTGATCAAATTTATTATGCTGTTGTTCACCACAGTCATATGAATAATAAAGTTTTTCTCTTTTTTATGTTTTCACAAGATACACTATTTTACAATATTTATTTTAATAAAAATTACAACTTAAATCCTTTGTTCAGTGTGAAATTTTAATGGGATTTTAGGATAAATAAATTTAATTAGAAGTATTACTTGGGCTTTTCTCATGGTCAGGTTTGAATTAAAAAAAATATGAAAGTTTAAATAAAGCATTTTTACATTTTGACAGAAAGAATTATAAATAATTTTATTTATACGTACATATATTTAATTACATAGTACATTTGAAGAATAACATAAAAAAGAATTAAATATTAAAAGAAAATATGAAGGCATTATTCAAAGTTTTAATTAAATTAATATTTGCCATTTTTTCCCTTTATATTTTTGTTCAAAATTTCCTTTTTTTATTTCTGTGTAGCACCATTTCATTTTAAAATAATAAAAGCATTAAAATTAATAACATGATTTAAAATGGAAAATCAAATATTCTGAATCTCTGATTATCATTTTAGTAATATTTAATAATAAAAAGCTGTCACAAAGGTAACATGAGAATACATTATGCTTAGTTAGTTTAGTTATATTAACGTCCCGTTTTAAAGCAACACGAGGGCTATTTTGGGACGGACCTCGTAATTTTGAACCAAGATCAGATGACGAGGACGACACCTGAACTGGCACCCCCCTCTCCATACCACACCACACCAACGGGAGGACGTTTGGCCTGACAGATTTAACGTGCAAGAGACCCCCTCACACGACGGTTCTTCGGTGGAATCGAGTCTCGAACCTGAAATCCTCCGGTTCCAAAGCCAAGACCTTATCACCAGGCCACCGCGGCCCAAATAGATTATGCTGTATTAGACTCATTGATTCCCCAAGAAATCAACCAGATCTGTTGAAAATAACAGTTATAGTTTATTTACTGTAAAAATATCGATTATATACAACTGATTCAAAAGATATAGTTCAAGATTTATAAGATGTTTTTATTTTTAAACATAATTTTGAATAAAAGCTTAAAATTCTTTTTCAATTAAGATTATATTTGAATTTTTAAAAATATAATTTTATTGACAGAATAATATTTTAAGTCTAGTTCCATCATAATTTCTTCAAAAAAAAAAAAAAACCCTTTGAAATTAGATCATTAACAAATATTGATAACATTAAGAGAATATAATTTTATTGACATTATGAGAATATAATTGTATTTAAAAATATAATTTTATTGACAGAATAATATTTTAAGTCTAGTTCGATCATAATTTCTTCAAAAAAAAAAAAAAAAAACCCTTTGAAATTAGATCATTAACAAATACTGATAACATTATGAGAGCTGGCATCCTGCCATCTTGGCATAGGAGGAGCGTGTCTTCCCCTTGATCTGGGCGTCTAGGGTATGACAAGGTCCAGTTGGGTGTTCTTCTGTGTTCTATCTGTGAGGTGTGTGAATGCACCCACCTGTGAAATGGGGATGTGCAAGTGAATGTGACACTTGAAAATTGCTAAGTTGTACTTTTGTCCCTAGTTGGCACTTCTGGAAAAATAAGAGACTCTTACTCGGCTTAAATCTCTGGCAGAAAACTGACAACGGGCTTATAAAGTGCCATAAATCACAACACACAGTAGTAAATGTTTTTCACACTACAATCAGAAATTATTGCATTCAGCCTTCAAGAACTACGAAGAAAAACAGAAAAAAAAAATCTCTTGCATAGACAAAACGACAAACAGAATGGAGTTTTTTAAAAGCTTAATTTCTCTTCGTGACCACACAGCACAGCAACTTTAAGAGAAGAGCTACCTAAACCTACGTAAGGAAAAATTATACTTGAACACACTCAGTACCTATTATTTTATCCACAGATGGAATTGAAGTAAGGTTAAAATTCTATTTAAAATCTTGTAGAAGTCTGCTTCCTGAAACATATTCCTTAATCTTGGCTGGGTTTCTTGAGTGGAGTGGTATTCAAATTTGAAATCTGCTTTTTCTAAATATTTGCCATATATGCTGATCTGATGCGAGTTTAACTTACAAGCTAGTGCCAAATAGTCAGTAGTAGAGGTGAAATTAGAATGACGTGTTCTTGACATGATTTAGCTAAGGTCTAAAAATAGATGGTTGACCTTTAAACCATCCTAATGTAATTCTAAAAGAACTATCGTACTTGAATTGAAATCATATTTTAAACAAGAAGTTTCAATGCCAGTCCGTTCATAGAAGTTTGGGTATTTGAAAATATCTAGGTGCTATTTGCGCAATAAATGTTTCGCGTTAGTTTCGGGTAATATAATGGGTGTATGAATACTAATATTTATTGTCAAACTAATTTTTTCCTTAATCGGCTGTCTGATCAAATTTGCATGATTATTGTTAATAAGAGCAACTACTTACTATGACCCTCAACGAGAATATTTTAACGTTTTTGTGAAAATTGATTAATATCCGAATTATATCTCATATTTTATAATGCCATGTATCGGAAATATTGTTAGCTTATTAGAAATATCGGACAGCTACTTTCTTAACACGCTGACTGCCCACTACGAGATAATTCTTAGATTGCGTTCTTTTCTAGAACCAAACCATCTTTTCCACTACAGTTAAAAGGTAATAAAGAAAAAGTCATCTAATTAGATAGATGGTCTTGATATCAGGCGAGGGTAATGGCAGTGAACGTGTTAAAGAAAATAATTCTACAGATATTTTAATGGTTGCTTAGTGAAAGCCAAGTTAATTACCCTTCGACCTTGGTAACAAAAAGGGAGGATATCGAAAATTCAAGAATCTTGGTAATTTCCCTATTAATTTTCTAAATTCAACATAATGATGAATAGGAATCCTTCTAGAAATTTCCCATACTTTGTCAGAGAAAGTATATTTGTGGAAGAAATACAGAGGAAATCAATTCACAATGATTTACTTCCTTGGAATCTTGTTCTTGTTGTGAGATATTCAGTTGTTTTAGGCTGAGTGGTTTGATTCGTGCTGCAGTTTAATTATCAATTTTCTACCTGCTAATGTAAAGCTAATCTATGCAAATTGCGACGCTTCGATTGGACTTTTCTGCCGACATTTCGTGCTTTAGTTTTAGCTACATTAACTTCCAGTTTGAAGCAACACTATAGTTATTATGGGATGGACCTCATAATTTTGAACCACGGTCAGATGACGAGGATGACACCTGAACTGGAAATCCCACTCCAAACTTCCGCACCACAATAGCGGGAGGACGTTTGGCCCCGACGGATTTAACATGCACCAGATCTGCTTACACGGCGGAATCGAGCATTAAACCTGCAACAGTCTCCAAATCCGTGACCTTGCCACCACTGCCTAACTACTTTCCGTACATTTCTTTCCTTATGGTGTACAAGCTTCTCGCTGTGTAACTACTGGATGAATTTTCCGTTGGTAGCAGAAATAATAAACGCTGTTTCTGACAATATTTTATTTATAACTGCAACTATCCTTCAAAATTTTAAATTTTTAGTTCAGAAAGGTTTTAGTATAAATGTTGCTTTTTACCAAAACAGTTTATTATAGACAATTTCTGAGAAATACGGTAAAAGATTTTGTGGAAAAACTATTCTATAAAAATTCACATAATAATAATTAAAAAATCAAAATCAGTAATGGAGTAAAATACAAGAAAAAAACGAGCGTTCGAAATACAGTAAATAGCTCAAAATGAGATAGTTAGAATTCAACTCTGAAATCATTAATATTTATTTTAATGTGAGTAATTATTTATTAATTTACAAAACGTAATTTTAATAAGGTGAAGAACTAAATATTACTCTCTACATTTTATAACAATGGTATTGAATTGCTATTATTATTATTTCATAAAATATATGATGGAAAGAATATAGAAATAAGTTCGATATATTAAGGAATATTAACTCAATTCATTAAATTAGAATAGTAAGTCCAAATATTTTTTATGATATTGCTATTTATTTTGTTTTTATATTGTTGCATCTTTACATTTCACGTAGCCCATAAAAATTTATGGGAATATGAGTTCTCTGTAATGTTTATCGGTTATCATCTAACCTGTTATAATAAATTTTGTAAGGACATGACGTTAATACCAAATCAAAGCAATTTAAGAAAATTGAAGTTATTATATGCTTATTATCTTAAAAATTCTAACTTGTAATTTAGTTTTCCTCCTGAAATTTTATAATTATTAATAATAAATATGATACATAATTCATGTTTCATTCATATTAAAAGAGAAACCTCAAATTTGCCCCCCAAAAAATTAATGGGGAAATTTAGTTGATATCTTATTGGACAGGAAACATACAATCGCAGGCCTTAAAGTCTTTAAATATTTATGCAAACGCCAACATTAGATATCATAAAAATTAAAAATGACTGACATGAATTATAAATTACAATCTATTGTGAATAAAAAGACAATTATTTAAAAAATGGTAACAAAAAGAGGATAAATAGCATAATAAGAAATTTTTTATGGAAGTTCGATTATGCATCCTACTATGTAAGAATATGAATCAGATTATTCAGGAATATTTACTTCAAGTTATTGCGTTTTTTTACGTGTTCATAAAACAAAATTCGACAGTTAAAGCTATTCCTATCTCCTTCTTATATTAGTCAAACGTAATTTTAACACAGCTAGAAGGTTTCCCGCTTTAAATTTGAAACGGAGTCTAATTCTTAAAAAATAAAATGGTGATTTACGTTTTCAAATTACTTGAATATTTAGCACAGACTGCTCAAATATTTTCTCACAAAAATTGTTTAGCATTAAATAAGAATTTTAAGATCAATTCAATAAATAGAAATAAATGTGAGCTATAAGTTCTATAGTTCATTGATACAGAAAAAAATTATAGCCACCAAATGGAATTTCAATCATATGTTAAAGTAACATCTTTTGTTGTTAAAATGACAGGAAAAAAAAGAACAAGTTCGAATCTTTGGGGAAGAAAACTTTCTGAATATTTTGGCATTGTACATTTCAAGTTTCAACAGTTTCTGCCAGACAATAAACTTGGAATCCAAAAATGGTTACATGATTGTTATCATAAGAATGATAAAAAAAAAAAACCCAAGTAAATCGATTCTGAATAGATGGAATCGATATATTGTCAACAGGCTAGAAGTTATCTAACTAAGACAGGTATTTAAAGAGAAATATTTCTGGTAGAAGCCCTAGATTCTTTATCGACAATCTGATATACATATTTGATGCTGTTCTGTAGCTTATACTTCTCATAATCTTTATTATTACTGTAATCTATGCGTTTCTTCGAAATAGCAGGTCAGATTTAATTAAATATTGGGTTGTTCGGAAAGTTATTTCGTATTTTTTTGTCAAAATGAAAAGAAATTTTCGTTTAATGAATAAATTAGTTATTAAATTATAAAATTGCCATTCTGGCCTAATACCTTTTGCCATATTTTTGGTAGTAACATGATTACACGCTCATAAAAGTTTTGGTCTTTGCTGTAAAAAAAAACTGATCGAGGTGGTTTTTGGCCTCCTCATTTGAAGGAAAAATTTTGCAAATCAGTTCTGGTACTGATGTACTGTTAACACATCTTCTCCACACATATTGGCTAATTTATTTCTGGCTTGAACAGCATTTTTACCTTTTATAGCAAAAAAGAAAAAAATGACGAAAATGCTGTTTATTGCTCTCCATATTTAAAAGGGCACCATCCAAAAACTACTGCGAAGAATCAGCTGCACTTTTTCACACTCAAGCCTTGCTATATCAGCTCTTAAAACATAAAATGATTTTGCGGTTTAAGTATGAAATTGGGTGCGAAAAATGCAATTAAATCCTTTGTCAGGAAAAAACGAAATTACTTTCCGAACAACCTAATAATTTGTAGGATGATCTGGCATTACATTTAATCACCCATTACATGTTAGACAAATATTAGCAGGATATAGAATTTTCTAAGCCTAACCCAAAAGCTTCGTATCCCGCAATTTCCGCGATTTGAACATTTTCTATTGCTCCCGTTGTTAAGATTGTTTATTTTACGATTATAGATTTTTATTACATCATATTATTATTAAATAACATATAGCTCCGTTCACTTTGTTTGAAAAATATTTGAACTTATTTGCAAACACCACAACTAAATAGTGACTAAAAATTGTAATTAGAGGTCTAATGATTGATTTTTGAATTCGTCATATCCATTAATTATTCTGCTTGCTTGCTATCATATCTGTCATCTCATTTTCAAGGGAAACTGATTAAAACATCTTTTGAATTAACTTACATTGTTTGAAAAGCAAACCACGTTTGTCTCATGTTGAATGGTTCGTCGTCATTATATTTGTTAACCAACTTTGGCGATGACGAAGATGAAAAACGACAAAACAGTAAAGGGTAAAAAATAGTTGTATGTTGCTAGAGAAGTTGGGAAATGTGGTTATTACAGGCAAAGCAGTAGTCGTAAATATTTTCTTTATTCTTTGAAAACATTCTTATGATATTGCCTCCAGAACAGTGCGTGTTATTATATTATTTTATTTGAATTTGTGTCAGCATTTAGAAAATGAGAGAGATTCTCTGGAGAGAGATTTAATTGAGTGTTCGCTTCCATAATAGTTACAAAATTATTTTAGAAATTCCTCCAAAAGAGACGAATGTTTAAAAATTCACATTACATCAATTAAACAGTTTCCCTCTGAATCTATTATTGCTCAACGGTAAAAAAAAAATGATTTGATTGATATTTTGCTTTTATAATAGTTTAGCTTTTGATACCTCTTCTTACATTCCTAGGTTGTTGTTGTCGTGTCCGTGTTTTTCACGGAAAGGGGGTGCAGTAGCTTCTGAGGGTAAAGACCTCTGAGCACCCAGAGGGCAGAAGTCCGAATTCTAGCTCACACACACGACACAACCCTTTTTAGGGGGTGGTCGAATTCATCCATCCATCCATCCATCAGCAAGTCGGAATTTAGAACCAAATCAGAGACCGACTCATCCCTGATTCAGTACCCCCAGTGGTATCTTTTTTTATGGGAACTTGGAGGACTTTGCAGTCTCGACATATTTAACGTGCCCCAACTGCCATTAGCCAACACTGCGGTCTTTGGCCAAGACGAGGACAGAACCCGCGACCTTTCAGTTACGAGACTGGCGCTCTACCAACCAGGCTACCACGGCCTACATTCTTAGGTGAAATTGTATATTTCAGTGTAAAGAATAAAACAATTATAAATTCAGTAGCATGTTTCTGACCCAATGAGAAATAATTATTGCAATAGCAAGTTTTAGGGGAAGATTATTTCTTCATCCTATATTTTTTATTTAGGGATTTAATGTGCTTCTTTAATATTGTTCGTTTAATAATAATGTAGTAATTTTTGTATTAAATAAACCTTCATCTTAAATTTTGCCAAAACCTTAACATAATTAATCGATAATTTACGACAAAAGATCATAAAAATCATGTCTTGGAAGATAAAAATATAAATAAAAATTTCAAGCTATTATTTCTGATGAGAAGAACTAATCTTCTTACGTTGCATGTTAAGTACTAACTTGTCTGAAAAAATGATATTTTCTTTGGAAAGCTAAAAATTTTTCATTAGTGTTTTTAAAATAAATAATCTTTTCATAAGTATATTAACTTAAAAAAAACTTCCATTCTCCAAAAACGAAAGGTCCAGTAGATTCATCAGAATATAACTTTTCACCAAAGCCTTTTATGACAGGTTTTACGTATGATTTTATTTTTTCCATTAATTTTTTATGAAACAAATACACAACACAACCAATTTATTTAGTATAATTGAGTCTTCGAATTTCCATAGAACTGGAAAATAGAAGATGGAATATAAAATTAATAATTGTAATCATCTAAACATAAATTTTAGAAAAAATGGAATATAATTCCCATTTGATCGGATATAAATCATATAAGGAAAATGAAATTATTGATTTACTTTGTTTAAATAGTTTTTAATATTGCAGATATATTTCAATATTGCTTGATTTAATTTTGACAAATTCAAAAATAAATAAATAATAATAACTGTTTACAAAATTGAAACAAAAATTGTTTTTCACTGATTTTGTAAAGAATAATTGCTTTTCACCTATTTTCATTTCACTTAGTTTCGGTTATTTCTTTTAGTATGTAGGTTTGTTGCTGACGAAATTATCATTTCACACTAGAAAATAAGGAAGAAATTTTATGTTTTAAGATATTCTATATTTTATTAATCATGATATAATATAGAAGTATTAGATCTTGATCCTATTTTTAGCATGATATATTTGTATATCAGATCTTAATAATATTTTTGATATTCTTTATTTAATTCAAGCGTGAAAATTGTGTTTGATTGCGATACTACCAATGATGTACGCTTAAAAATATATCTTTTTTTGTGTAATAAACATTATAAAAAATATTGCATATGTCTAATCGTTGTTTTCTAACCGTAATTAAAAGTGTATAGATATTTGTGAACATTTAATAAGAGATTTGCATTGATTTAATATTTATGAATACCAAAATTAATAGATTAAAATTTTAGTATTAATTAGATTTTTCGAAGTTAATTAGCTGGATCAGTCTAATAAAATATTAATAAAAACCATCGCATATATATATACTAATCTGTAAACACGTATTCTTTTATATGAACCAGCAAATTAAGATTATAAATCTTCATTAATACCATTTATAGTGGTATAATATAAGTGCTTTAATTTTATACATTTGTAATCTATACTTATAATAAAGCTCAATGTATTGCGTTGTTTCTCTATAGGACAGACCGTTGGACCTACAGCTACCAAATTTGGTACATGTATACTTTGGGGGTCGGGAATGTGCACCTAGGAGACCCTTTTTTGAATTTTTAATTAGAATTTGAATTAATTAAAATTCAAACGAAATTTCGACGTTTTTCCGCTATAACTTCCGAAAATATTATCGCACAAATATGATTTTTACATCAAGTTAAAGATTAAAAAAACAAGCTTTCTAATGGTATCAGTGTTTTAACGTATAACTTAAGCTTCTATTTTAAACGAATTCTTTAAGAAAAGTTTTAACCATATTTTCAACTATATATTTCGGATAAAACCATAAAATTTAATCTGCAAGAGCACGTCAAAGGGAAAAAAATTAGGTTATATCATCGTGTTGCCATCATTTTGACGAAAGTTCAAATTAAAAAAAAAACAATTATTACTGCAAATTAAATCCAAAGAAATGTAACTTTTAGCACGTGACTGGATAAAATAAAATAAATATAAAATGTGATATTTTCTTTAAAAAAATGTAAGGCAAAGGATTCTATGATCGTTTGCAATATTTGAATCATTAACCCTCTGCGTTTTCATTTTAAGCTTGAAACCTCCGAAAAGTGAGGGCAGTAGGAGGAGTAATATTCTGTCTTAAAATCGCATCGGTTTTTCTAAATATCTGTATGGCAAGCGCTAGAAAATTTTTCGACCCCACAGCTTCTTCCTGGGTTATGAGCAAATGACTGCTCATTCAAGTCAGATCTTATTGCTTTCCGTTTATTTTGAATGACATTTGTCAGCTGGTTTCTAGGAATACTGTTTGGGGAGACTGTTCTTTTACTTTTTAACATCGTTAGCTGATAATATCGTTTTCTAAATCGTTGCAGCAGAATATAAATAAACATAGAGGGTATCGCTAAACACGCCAGGTATTTCAGCACAGAAATCTTCATTGGTCTCACTATACAATATATTCAAAATAAGTCGCTATATATATCTATATTCAAAAATAATGAAGGATTAAAATTTCATTCACATTCCTTTAATATTCTTTCGAATAAATCTTTGTATAGTTTGAGTACAGAGAAATCAATATTTGAATAGCATTTGCCAAGAATTATAACTTATTAAAAATAGTTCTGTCAATCAGATATGTAAATAACAATATATATATGACCAATATGTCCTTTTTTAGACGAAATAGTCATCTTCTGTTGTAATAAAACATGCAAATCAGCAAATTGATTGGGTTGCTTAAAAAGTATATAATTTTAGAGCATGTATCATGTATTAATATCATGATCCAGGCCTTAAAATATCTCATAGCAATTTTTCAAAATTGAATTTTGTTTTTAATAATTTTTTTTTATTGAAGAATAATGCCATGTTTATTTTGATAATTTCAAGTTAAAACCTCGTGAGATATACCAAAGTAAAAGCAGTTTAAATGTCCTTATTTAAAATTTATTTTTGAAGTTATAAACAGTTCTAGTAATATTATATACCTGTATTAATATTAAATTGAATTTTGTAACAAACGCAATTAGCTAAATATAGGTAAATACAGATATATCCTTTTTAATTTCAGAGAATATAGACTGTTATTGTAAATATAATACATATGATTTTTTCCTTAATTTTGGTTTACTTGGATTTTAACACATACTTTGGTTTTAATACATATGATTTTTCAAATTATGCGATATGTATGTGAAAAGCATATATGTTTTAATTAATGTATATAAAAATGAAAATAATTGAGCATTAATCAAATTCGATATTTTGAATGAAGTATTTTATTATAAAATTAAATCTTGAAATTTTAAAAAGATTTAATTATTTCTGGGTATATGCGCACAAGCTTTTGACCCCTATAACTATATATAACGAATAAAAAAGCTGCTTCGTTTAGAAAGTTTTGCTGTAAATAAATATTGACATATTTCGTGCAAAAGGTTCTATGAAAGACATTCAAACTAGATTTTCTAATGTTATTTTTCTATAAATCACCCGAACAGGAATTTCTTAAAAACTGATGCTGTAAAAATCATTGAGGCGGTGTCTGAAAAGATGTTCCTATTGTCCCTCCAAGCTAGAGAATAGAAAAAGTGATTTCTGTTAGTGGAGGTCTCGGAAATCTGTTTCTATAGGATATTCAAGTGAGTCGAAATTAAGGGGTATATTTTTTTAGAAATGTTGAACAAAATTTGTCAAAACGCTGATCATCATACACTTTTGCATGTGTGTAGACACAAATACGTGAAATTTGGTATTTTTTGCTGTCAGATGTAGTACTAACAGCATTTTGATTTTAACCTATCAGAAAAAAAGCATCCGAAGTACATACATGATTTTTTGGTATTTGTGTATTATTAGCATGCCATCGATTAAATCAGCAAAAAAAAAGCTATATGGATTGTATATACAGATTGTACTTAAGATAAAACGTTTTTCTAGTCGAAGGTCGATATTTAAGAAATTCCATCGATTAAAACACAAATGCCCCTTTCTGTATTATACTACGAAGCGGGCTTGTAAAGTGCCATAAGTCATAACAATAACAACTACGAAGCAACAATTTTCGTGTGAGAATTTTGAAAAAAATTCGAATACTCAGGGCAGTCATGATCTTGATCAGCTTTCATACAGCAGTAATAGTAGGCGGGAAAGTTTTGAAGAAATCATACCTGCTGATTTTTCCCTAAAAAAGGGTAAGTCGATCTGGTGATCATTGAATTTTTTAGTATTAGTTGTCCTTATGCTGATGTGGCCAAGAAATGGAATGAGCTGTGGTCAAATCTGGCATTTTTCACGTATCTCATCATGGTTAAAAGTAAGAATTCAGTCCCAAAATAATATTTGTGTTGTTTTAAAACAGGACGTAAATGTAACTAAACCAAAAGAAAATGCTGGAGGGATACATTTTTTCCTTCATTTTTCAGATGAAAAGAATTCACATTCTGTTTCTAGCTTATTAAGGTTTTTGGAATCACATAAGCTTCTATGATATTCTGTTTCAAGAAATTACCGTTATTTAATACTTATATTAATAAATATGTTAGATAATTTAATCTGATAATATAGTTATCTAATTCTTTTGCATGTTTATTATGGAAATACTTGTTATAAATAGTGCTAGTAGTTTAATTATTAAAAACTAGCCGCCTTTGGCAACCAGCTGGTTCGCCATGAGTAATGGGTTCTAACATTTTCAATTAAATCACATATTCATTAGCCTTGAAGTAACTCCGGGCATTGATTGACCTGAAATTTATATTTTCTTAAAGATGATGGACGGAAAGTTCTAAAAGAACACGTTTTCCTAATAATATTCTATAATTTTATAAATTAGTCAGTTTTAATGATTGATTTAGAAGACTGATTGATGTAGCAACTTTTATTTAAAATATTAATAAAAATATTTTGTAAAATATGGGTCACAGAGCAAAGTATGAAGAAATCTAAAAGTCATTATTTATCAATGCATTGTTTGACTCAAACTACATAAAATGTAATTATTTACTTCATTTAGATCAAATTAATAGTATTAAACAATATATATGCCTATTAATAATATTTTACAAATTGGCCATTGGAAAAAAATTTGAATGCATATCCTGTATAAATACAATCCTGTATAAATAAAGATAATTTATTCAATTAATGATTTAAATATTGCAAACGATCATAGAATCCTTTGCCTTGCATTTTTTAAAGAAAATATCACATTTTATATTTATTTTATTTTATCCAGTCACGTGCTAAAAGTTGCATTTCTTCCGATTTAATTTGCGATGATAGTTTTTTTATTTTTTTAATTTGAACTTCCGTCAAAATGATGGCAACACGGTGATAAAACCTTATTTTTTCAATTTGACGTGCTCTTGTAGATTTTATAGAAACCTTAGCTTTGCATTTATTTTTTTAGAAACTATCACATTTTATAATGAAAAAAAATATTGAATAAATGATACAGATATTGTAAACGGTATAGAATCCTTTGCTTTGCATTTATTTTTTTAGAAAATATCACATTTTATATTTCTTTTATTTTATCCAGTCACGTGTTAAAAGTTGCATTTCTTTAGATTTATTTTGCGATGATAGTTTTTTTTTTATTATTTGAACTTCCGTTATTGTTTTCTTTTATTTTATCCAGTCACGTGCTCAAAAAAAACATGGTTAAAATATTTCTTTAAAAATTCGTTAAAAATAGAAGCTTACGTTAAAAATTAACAAAACTGATACCGTTAGAAAGATAATTTTTTAATCTTTAAATTGATACAAAAATCATGTTTGTGCAATTATATTTTCGGAAGTTATAACGGAAAAACGTCGAAATTTCGCTTAAATTTTAATTAATTCAAATTCTAATTAAAAATTCGAAAAAGGGGCTCCAAGGTGCACATTCCCGACCTCCAAGGTATACATGTACCAAATTTGGCAGCTGTAGGTCTAACGGTCTGGCCTGTAGAGCGCCAACACACACACACACACACACGCACACACACACTCACACACACACACACACACACATTGAGCTTTATTATAAGTATAGATTTTTGAATTAAAAAATCTCCAAAAATTTAATTCATATTTTTTTTAATTTATAGGTTTGTATATTATGGTTATTATAAATTCGACTAAATTTTATAAATTTTATTAACGATTTTTTGCAAAATTTGTATAGCATATGCTTAAAATCCACCATCTTTTTAAAATGTAGTTATAATCCTTATTAATAATTTATTACAAAAAATGTATAGCATGTATTTTAAACCTTTCTTTGCAGATACAATTTTTAAATGTTAGATGAAATAATTAATTTTGAAATGTTTATATTGCATTTTTTAATTCAGTAAGGTAACACCTTTTTGTAAAAGTTATAGGTAGTAATCTCCGTTTCTGTTGTGATTTTATTAAAAAATCAATATAGAATTAATGAAAGAAATTTTGACTTTTTTTTCAATAAAATAATCAATAATCTATTATTTTCTGCATGAGACTCATATATCTTTTATACCAAACAGCCTTCGAATATTTTTTTAAAAATAAATATTTAAATAAAAAATCTTCTAAACAAATTAACAGAATAATTTTTGAGCGCAATTTTATACCATAGTAACTCAGATGATTACCAATACAATAATCAAATTTTTTGGCAATTAAATATTTATGGGATGTTGGAAGTAACATAAAAAGAAAATGGATACTTTGTTTTGAATCTCATCTGGCGTCGATACGTTTAATAAGAAAATAAGTCTTATTTGGTATACTTAGACTTGATAAGCAGCATCGATTACCGCCTAATTTTAAATTCCATTCAGTTATTTTTAACAATAATGATGGATGATTATATATTAAAGAGTATATTTTATCCAGAATAAATGAAAAATGTGCATTAAATTTTTCATAATAATGCAAAGACACCAATAATTTGCTTCAGATGGAAATTTCTTATGGATAGTCAAATAAATTTGGTCAGTAACTCTTTTTTTTTTATTCAATCTAATACTTTTAAAATAAATGGCTTGCAGTTATCGGCTGTAAGATAGCCACAGAATACTGGGGAATCTTCCACTTTCTCGAAAAGTATTCTTTTCTTCAAGAGTAATAACTGACGTTCTAAAAATTGAATTTCAAAATATTAATACGAGTTTCCTTTCTTTCGTTGAAAGCCTTATTTTTTCAAGAGCAGTTATTTGTCACTCTTAAATTCCAAAACAAGCAGATGTCCCAAGATTTCTTTGAATAGAATTGTCTTCTTCAAGTGCAATTTTTTGTCAAATTAAAATACAAAATATCAGCAAATGCCCCATGATTTCTTTAAAAGAATTGTTTTCCCCAAGTGCAGTTATTTACCATTCTAAAATGCAAAATACTTTCAAATCTGTCAGGACTTCTCTGAAAGCATTGTCTTCTTCAAGAGTTATTTGCCACTTTAAAATACAAAATACAGCAAATATTTCAGGATTTCATTGAAAGCATTCTCTCCTTCAAGAACAACTATTGATTATTCAAAAATTTGACTTACAAATATTGGGATTTATCCAGATTATCTTTGAAGAAATTTTTTTCTTCAAGTGAAATTAAAACGTATAAAATTTAAAACTTCATTCAAAATGGAATTTCCATCATTTATTAAGGTAGCATCTTTATCAGTCAAACATATACTTCAAGTGAATACTACAGAAACCGGTGAACAAATTTTAGATGGAGTAGAAGGTAGACTACTTAGAACTCTTGCAAAAACTTTGAATTTCCAATATAAGCATGTGATTCCTCCGGACAATATACTTGGACTTAGAGATACAAACGGTAACTGGAGTGGAGTCATGGGTATGCTACAGCGAAAAGAAACTGATTTCGGTATGTGTGGTATCGCTATGTTAGCTGAAAGACTTGAAGTTGCCGACTTTAGTCAAGTGTTTAAAATTCAAAGACTGTCTTTTCTTGTTGAGAAACCTGGTTCTTTACCAGCAGTCTGGGCTTTTGTGAGGATATTTGATGCTGTTTTATGGGGTATTATCATTTTCATTGTATTTGTTGCACCCTTTATATGTTCATTTCTCCTGAACCACAAATTCTCTGTGATAGATTTGTTGGTGCAATTTTTTGGTAGCATATTACGCCAGCCGTTGGATTTCCAAATGACATCAACAAGATCTAGGATCTTTATTACATCTTGGTTGATATTTGCTCTAGTCATATCATCCAGCTACTCTGCTTGTTTGTTGTCATACCTGTCATTGCCATTAAAAGGCAAGCCGATAACTACATTTGTTGAGCTATCTCGAGCTGTAAGAAAAGGAACTCACAAAGCCGTTATGCTAAAAGGAGCGCCATCAGTTTATCTTTTAACAGAATCTGAAAATGAGGATTTCAAATTTCTTGGCAAAACTATCCTAGACAATAATTGGTTTTATTTGCCTAGTGAAGGCATGGAAACAAGCACAGTTGAAGAAAATACAGCTATTGTAAATGCAGATTTTGCTCTAAAGTTATTGCTTGGAAAATTGCCACCAGAATCTTTCTTACTTTCAGAAGATTCCCTAATTTCGTTTAAATTTGGGATAGCGCTAAGGAAAGAGTTTTGTTGCACCGAAAGATTAAACACAGTTTTGTCTCGGGTATTAGCAGCAGGATTAATTGATAAGTACCAAAGAGATGAATGGGTAAAAGTTTACATTTCATCTATAAAAAAGTTTCCCCGGCATACACCTGGGGTAAAACAGTTATGTGTTAATGATTTGATTGGCACGTTCTACATTTTTATAGGAGGTATTTTAATCTCTCTTTTTATACTTTTGGGAGAAATTTTACACTTTCGAATGAAAAGGAAAACTTTGCTGAATTTTGCTATTTGTTTCTGTTTATGGAAGCATTAATCATTCAGAACAGTATTTTGAAAACTATATCTAAATTTGAGAAGATACAAAGCTTCAAACATTGTTATAATCTCTCTAGGAAAATAAATTTATTGATAATTAAGATAAATGCTATAGAAGGCATGAATAAAGTTTTGAGACACATTTCAGTGTCACATTTCAAAGAGAAATATCAATACCATTAAAAAATTGTCAGTTTCAAAAAGGAATTATCAGCGACACTTTTAAAGTATACACGGAATTCACATAACGAATAATATATAAGAAGCAATTTTGATAGAGAATAAATGTAGAGCTAAAGAAAATTATTTTTCAAATATAATTCTAAAAGGCATAATATCAAAGGGAACAATTAGTTCTTTTAAACACATTTTCTTTGAACTTAAATATAATATTTAATACATTTTTGGTGTTTTGAAATAATGATTATTTATATATATATGATGGATATAATAATTCTTTATGAAAAAAAATCAAACGCTCAGCACTATAATAATGTAAATACATGAATTCAATGCTTTCACGTTCCATCACATATAAATTCAATAGCTAAACTTTGATGTGAGTGTTTTCATTTTTAAAATTAGATGCATCATCGATCTATTAAAGCAGCAGGAAAAAATAACGAATCGGCAGTAAAAAAGTACATAACTAAGCTACACTGATTCATCATAACTGACACTTTTTATTGTCAACGATTTAATAGTTTTTCTTATTTCTTTGAAACAATCCCAACAAAATGTTCACTCAACAATAAACCAGTTAAATCATGAAACGAATGAGGAATTCATGAATGAGCTGTAAGTTATTGCTCTGATGTATAAAACTAATTTCGCAGTTTATCTTTCAAAACAGAGAGGTTTTAAAACACGTTCAGTTTCTATTTTTGAGTATTAACTATTAAAATAACTAAATCTAAATTCTGAATATTATACAAAAATACTTATGAGTATTGTGAATTTCATTTCGTCTCGTTTACCTGTTCAGTATAAATGCTTAATTTTTTACAGATTTCGAGCAAAACATACTTTAGTAGTGTAAAAGAGTTTGCTTTTAAAAAATGCTTCTTTTTATTCCGAACTTTTTTCTTTTTAAATAGGCTTTCATGTTAGGTCTATAAATGTTTTTTAATGCTAAATTAAAATCCGTTATATTCTTACACATAAACAATTTTTTATGTCCATTTACCTTTCGTAAAGAATGTCTCCTGCTCCATATTCTTTTCAACTTTCCAGAGCCATATCCTTTTAAGAGAGTATAATTCTAGATATAGAAGTACAGAGTAGTGCACTGTTAAGCATGAGTATCACTTTAAAAAATAAGGCGAAACCGAGTTTAATAAGCACCAACTTTTCTTTAAAAATGTTGGACATTTAATAGGAATCACATACTCGCTATAAAAACGGAGCATCAAGATATTTATTTTTTACTTGTTCTAATACAATGTTCTATTTAAACAAACACTAGTTTTTGCTATCTTGCCAGTTGAAGGCAAATACATTCACTTTTATAAGTGGGGTTGTGCATGTGTTATTATATAAAATGGCAAGATATCTTTATTGCATAGATCCTGTTCTGGCTATAAAGGAGAACTGTAGATTGTTATATTGTGATTTCTTTTATTATTTCATTTGTTGTTTTTAATAAATATATGTAATAACTTGCTATATTTTGCTTTTTGCCTCTTGTTTTTACTGCCATTATTATATCAAACGCCCTTTCACGAACTTTTTTTTTTTTTGCTCTTCTAGGAAACTCGGGAAAGGATAATATCAAACCAATGTATGACTCTTTCCTTGTCATCTTGAAGCTCGAGAAAGATAATAATTATTCGAGAAAAGCGATTATAGTTTTAGTAAAATATTGTGATAGTTTTTACTGTCATGATTTTTGATGAAACGAAAAACCTGAGGTATTTCATACTGATGTATTTTGGTACTAAAATAAGTTGTTTTTTTTATTTTGCATATTACTGAATATTTCTTTTTAAGCATTGTTTTAATGATTTAATTATTTATAGGTTTCTTCAGATTTTCACTTAATTTCATTTTGACCAATATTTTATCAATGATTTAAAAACTCTAGTTCTTAATACTACAGTACAGAATGGATTCTAGTTTTGAACACATGTTTTGTCATGCATAAGACTTAATAAAAATGAAAATAAACTTAGTTGTAAAGAATAATATATTAGTATCATTTATGATATTCATTTTTTATAAATGCGTTTATGTACATATTCAGTCATATCAACTTTATTTTTAAAGAATTAGATTTTGATTTTTGTATTTCTATATTTAATTATTGTTTATTTGTACTTCAACATTTTTTATTAAGGTTCCTTCTAAAAATTTAGGATATATAATTGGAATGAATTACGAATTTACTAAAATGTTTCTTTCATTCCAAAATTTTATTTTCTTCAGACATTATTTCTTAAACAACTCGTTAAATTTAACTGTACTTTAATGGGTAAACACATATTTACTCATTAAAATAATTTAATTTTTAATTTTAAAATTATGATTTCAATTTTAAAATTAGAATAAGAATAAAATGTAATATTCAATCACGAGAGAAAAAGTCTTGAATTTTTATGATGCTATATCAATATCATTTAAATTTTAATAAATGATAAATTGTTTTGGAGGAATTTAGATACGAAATTTTTATATTTATGAGAAGGGCATGATAGAGAATAAGCATAATCAAACAGGATAACATTGGGTATTTTGTAGACCAACTCTTTTGAATATTAATTTTACAATTACGATTCAAAGGAAATTTCTTTGTTGAAATTTGGATGGAATCATTTTGTGAATCCTAAAAATATCTTCTGAAATGACAATTATATTTCAATATGTTATTTTGCCTTTGGCTATTAAATCATTTGTCTAATTAAAGGGTGAACAAATGTTCAATCAAATAATTTCGAATAACTTTGTTTTAATGGCTCAGTAATTAAATTATTTTTTATAGACTTCTAACACACACTAATGTAGAAGCTTTCTAGTTTTCATTGCAATATGTATTTCTCTAATTTTATGACTTAATTCAAATGTTTAATTTTAATTTAAAACTGAAGTGAAGAAGTTTTATTTAATCCAAGAATTTTTATATCGAAATTAATGATATTCATTAAAAATATAAGGGTAAGAAACAAAAGCATCGAGCTTTGAAATTTTATATTTACCCCAGAATATGTTTAATAATTTCTTTCTTTATATCTAAAAAGTTCATCCAATGGAAATTTCTCCGATGCAAAATAATTTCATTGCACAATAACAACACCAACAGCAAAGAATTATAATGTTGTATAGATGTTTTAATATTTTTATACATTTAATTTTATTATAGCAAAGAACAATTTTTAAAAAATTATATTAATTTTTTAATCATTCCTTATTTTAAAAATTCAATCTTACTTTAAGCTAAAAAGTGATTTGAAAATTGTTTACTAAAAAACATATTTTAAATAAAACCTACTCAGTATAGTAAAATAATCCTCATCTTTATACTTTTCCTCAACATCTATGGAAGAAAATACTAGGATGAAATATTTATAACAATAAAGAAAATTATTTGAATTTACTATCAACAATTTTGACATGAAATTCTGTTGCTGCTGATTACATTTTTTCTGAAATGTATAATTTTCAATATTTTTTCAAAAATTGACAGTGATTTAAAATTTATTATTATTCTATTGTTTTATTTCCGAAAGAATTTTTTGAAAAATTCGAAACTGTTGGTTAATTTTTAATTAATTAAAATTTTGAAATATTTATATTAGATGCACATTTTTACCTCCAAAAATATATCCATGCTAACTTTGACTACTTTCAGTCGAATGGTCTGCCGTGTAGAGTGGCACCATGTTCAAACACAATCGTTTTTGAACGTTCAAAAACAATCAAAACACCACATTTCCCTTTTATATTAGAAGGGATAAAATATCTTTATGTAGAAAAAGTGATATCTTTTTTCCACAAAAGCTCAATTATCTCAGAGGCTAACTAACTATCAAATAATAAAATATCTCGATAACTTTTAAAAAAAATATATAAGTTAAACAAATTCAGTTAATCAGTTCATAATCACATTGCTAGCAAATCAGGGTGAATAGTTTCACTCGGTACATTTGTTTTTAAGGCATAACAGATCATCCATCCTCGATGAAAGGTCTAAAATGCATCTAACGAGAAACTCTAAGGAGATGTTAATTCATTCTACAAATATTTCCAAGAAGTATCAATCTTTCGTCCATTTATCTAAGATTTGGGTTGTGAACGTCTGGCAGGATGGTTTAAGAAAAATTTGCCATTTCTCATTATATGCCGAATTATGTAAATTCAGATAGGCTTTAATTTATGAGTCTTAACGGATTTTAACAATTTTTTTAAAAAAATTATCAAATAATCTTTCATATGTAAATTTGCGTAAGATATTATTCTCCATTATTATTATCTTGTGTGACAAAATCTTATTTTATTATTATTAATACAGGCTTATTATTGCGCGTTTCAATGCCTGGTTTTAATTTATTAACTTCTAATTGATTAATTTTTTTTGTCTATTGATGATAATTTTGTAATTTTGATACATGAAATTTAATAAGAAGAAAGATCTTAAAAATCTTTATTTCAGAAAGTTCCTATTTTAGAAAGTATAACTTGAAGATGTTGTGTTATTTTTCTGGTTTATAATAATGTTTTAAAGTTCGTTGAACCACCTTTCGTTAGAAAAAAAAACCCATTCAACGTTTTGTCTTCCAACATTATTCATATCAAATTAGCTTAAATTTAATTTTCATAATGATTATTGTAGCACCTTATAATACCTCTCCTTATTTTAATTTATTAGTTTTCGCATCTTATTTTTTGTTTTATTTTGCAATGTTTTATATACTTATATATATTTTTTGCAAACTTTAGGATAAGACTTGTGTCTTATTGCTCACTAGGTTCTATGAAATTGTGCTAATAGCCCAAAAATTTTGGAAACATTTGCCCTTCTTAAGTTGCTTCAAATAATGATAACAAAAGACAATTAGGATTGAAATAAAAATTGCCTAGATTGCATTTGACAAGTAATAGTTCTAAAATAATTCTATTTTGGAGAATGGAACATTAATATTTAGTCATCTCTTGAATCTTTGAAAAGTTTCTATGTTTTTATTTCATCAAACGAACTAGTGTTATGGGCTTATTAATTTCCTGTTATATATATTTTTATATACTTGAACACTCATGAGGAAAAAAATGAGCTGTTCCTCATAAAAAAGGGTAAACCATCAAAAGCGAAAAAAAAAAAAATAGAAGCTTTAAAAATTAGAAAAGGGGGAAAAAAATAAACATAAAGAATCATACAGATGCTGAAACGAGGACAGATCAAAGGAAATTAAATAGAAATTTTTTAGAAGGAATAACGCTACAAGAAGATGTTAAAAGGCATTACACTCAACATTTATGTTCAGTCGTCATAGTTGAATAATTTAGGACTTATTTCTAGGGAAAATGAACTCAGCCAATTTTTGATTGCATTCTTGAAAGTTGTTTGTTGTCATTGCTAGTAGACATCCAAGATGGCGAACTTTTAGAGTACTTTTAACTACTAGTGAGAAACCGGTCGTTAATTTTAATCCTAGATATTAAAAGGAATGTAAAACGGAATCAGTGAAATACTTTAGAAGGGTGAGATCACGAACTTGAGATGAAAGCTGAAATATATCAAAGTTAGCTAAAAATTGAAGAAAAATATAATATGCTAAGGAACTAAAAGAGAAGATACACAGGTAAAAAAAAGTCCAAACATTTTTGAGATATTATGTAATAAAACTTGTCATGACATAGATTGCCTTACATGGAATTGACCCTTAATAGTTACGAAATATTAACTTTTGGTATGAATTTAACATTTTTACTAAATTTTTCGCGGTGATTAATCCTTAAAAAGCATTAAAAGTGTCGAAAATCAAAGTTGTGTTTTAGATGTATGTTTCCCTACCAACTGAAATAAATATTAGTCTCAAAACTATACTAGTAGACAAAAAATCCAATTCCGAATACTTACTATTGATATACTTAAGTCTCTGCGTTTTCAAATGATCGAATTTACATGTTTCTAAAAGTACAAATCAACATAAATTCAAGTTGTTATATTTGGACGAAAATTTGGCAGGTGTCTGCACTACAAATGTTAAATCTGTGTAACGAATTTTAGCTATCTAACTTCCTTCGTTTTGTAATTATAATGTTAACTTATACTCTAACAATCAGCAAAAATGGCCCTCCTCTTACAATATTTTACTCAAAACGTGAATATAAATCTGCAAATTTGGTGTACAGACGGTATATCAAATTTAAACCGTCTAGCTCAAAGAATTTTTTAATTATCTTTGTCACAGACAAACGGACAATTTTCAGAAATGTGACTTTCGAACTCATGATGGTCTTAAACGTGGAGATTCATCAAAATCTCGAGTTCGAATTAGTATGTATATTATGTTTACTAAAAAGCAAAAATGACAATGAGCCATTTGGTATGGAATGAGTCATGGGAAAGTGTAATTATCAAGTGTCATCTGATCCTTTGAAAGGTCTATTTTCAGAAAATCTGTACGATTTAAATAATAGTTTGTTATTCAAATTATATTTGAATTATAGATATGCATTAGTGACAATATTTAATGAAAAGAAAACAGAGAAGGATATGAAATAACTTGATATGAAGCTAATTTATAAATTTTCAGGATTTAAAACTAGATAAAAAAAGAAAAATGATTGATTATTCAGATCTAAAAAATGAGTTCATGTCTTATGAAATAAATAGAAAGCATTAAATAAAAAATTTTCATTAAAATTATTCGAATTTTCAAAATGTTTTATTAAGTTAAATAATAAGAGACGACACATCAAATTCTGAATTGTTCCGGCATTCTTAATAAAACATTCGATGTCCTGTTACATTTGATTTATTTATATTTCCATACACTTTTTTTACTAAAAGCATTTCAATTCTCTTTATTTACACCTTCGTTATTTCATTAAAACATTTGTTAGAATGAATCAATGCCAGCAGGTATTTCTTATCGAATAGAAACTTTCTCTAGATGCCGAAATTAAATTACATTCGTAATCCAATGTCTTCCCGAAAACAGGAGAAATTCTCAGATAAATGCATAAACGAAATCGAAGCATTTTTTTCCAGTTTTTTTTCCCACGTGCTGTTTGTTAATTAAATATATCTAGACAGCACGAAGTAACTTTTTTTAAATGGAGAAAATTAGACTGAGAGTAGTTCTTACAGAAAATTCGTGTTTTTTATTGTTAATTGAAAACTCTTTCCGCATACTGTTACATAGCATTAAATGCAAATCTAATTTGAATTTGAAAGCTTATTTTTACTTCCATTCCGTTAAGTGGTTATTTCCAAAAATTTCTTTAATTCTTTTTGCTTTAAATTTGACTAGATGTGACCAGGTTTTTTTAAAAAAAAATTAGATTTGCACTTTTTATCGTGTTCATGCAAATTTACTAATTCTAATCTATTCTCTTTTGTAGTATACTTATTTGAATTTCAATTTTGGATTTCGAAATTTCTAGCGTTGATTAGGGTTATAAGATTTTCATTTAATATTTTATTTTAAGCAATTATTATGAGCGAAGATCATTTCAAATTTATTTTCTAATTTAAAGAGACGTTTTGAAAATGCATTACAATACGATGCATCATAAAATAGCTTCAACAGCTCAATTTAATTCATGAAAAAATATTCCATAAAATTTGAATAAAAAATAGCATTGAATACTGTTTAATTTTGATTTGAAAATAAATTTTTTAATGAATTTATTTAGTGACACAATTCAGATTTTTTAAAAACTGTTAGGGCTCTAAAAATCAAGTCTATTTATTTCAAGAATCATGCTTTGATCACTTAAATTAATTTAAATATAATTCTAATGTTTGAGAAAGTTCTAAATAATTATATGAAAGAAATCCTTGTCTGAATGTTAACAAATGAGAAGAACCTCAAATTAAATGCTTGTACCTTTCTAGTGCAAAGTAATGAAACATTGGATTCTATAATAATATTTCTCCTATTGGATGAAAAACTCATTTTTGAGAGAAAAATGCTTTCTTGTTTTGAAAAAAGTCCTATCAACTGATTGATAAGGTCTCTGTTTCCGGACTAAATGGCTCTATTTTCAAAACCTGATTCCTCCAATGGGGTTTTAATGTTCACTGATATATATACTGTGGAGTGAAAAATAGCGCAGAATTCACTCAGGTGTCATCTAATCGGAGCTCAGAAAATGGGACACAAATTTTTCTGACACTGATTTTATTTCGAAAGAAGGCGATGAGAGAAAATGCGACTGGTGATGTGTCAGATAATTAACAATAATTGACGAAGTGAGTTTATGATCTTCTGGAATATAAGGGAAGTAATGAATAGTCTGTTATAAATCTATTAGTTATAAAAAATTATGTTTTTAATTAGTGAAAAACCAAAGAACTAGTTTACCATCGCTAATCATTGGTGAGATTTCAGAATTTCCATTTTATTAAAAATTTAGGATCTTTAAATGTTTTACCATTGGTAGGTTAGAGTTATCATTTTGAAAAGAATATTGTAATCACTACTTCACCACATACTCTCAAAAGGGAATCCAATGGGAGTGGTTTTCTATAAATTCTCTCATATACTCTCTAATAAAGGTGTTATCTCAGAGAATGTCTTGAATGGCAGTGGCATACCATAATTATGAAATAGTCTTAGGCGTGAATTTAGCAATTTCCATAAATTTGTCGTGTTAACCTTTTTTTTTGTCTGTGAATTTGAAACACAAGGTAAAGGCTAGTAGATGGTAAACTGTTATTTGGATTTGATTCAAATTTTTACAGATATCTACAATATAAATGCTAAATATATGAATCGAATTTTATTCATTTAATCCACTTCACTTTATAGCTATCGTTTTAACGCGTAATTGAACAGCCTAAAGTCAGACTAACTTTCTGAGGATTTTGTCCAAAATTTGATAGATCTACAAATTTCGTATAAAGATCGTATTCCAAATTTTAACTATAGCTTGAAGAATTTTTAAGCTATCTTGGCACAGATTGAAATTTTCTAAAAATTTGTTTTTAGAACTTAGGATGGTTTAAAACGAGGATATTACTCAAATTTCCGATTTCGATAATTTTTTGACGTTTTTTTTCTGTACTACGTATAAGAGATAGTAAAAATGACACAGTTTTCTAGACACAACTATTGTATTGGTGATTTCGATAATTTTTTTCCTCGTTTGATATTCCATGACTCTTAGATACCTTCATTAATAGCTGAACACCTTTGATATACGAGAAATATGGCAAAATTAAATACCTAATGCATCAGTGTTAACGAGTAAAATGAATAATAATAATTTTATTCCCAAGTTAATTTTTTCTCTTTGCTGACCTTCTTAACTGAGAAGAGATATATTTATGTGAAGTTGTAATTTTAAATAATATTTTCTTTTGTTGTGATTGGGTTATGAAATTTTTTGATATCTGCTAATAAATGCAATAAATATAGCAGATATGGCTTATTGTCATATGTAAGATTTTAATAATATCGCTCTTTACTTTAATAAAAACCGCAGTAATTGTGGTTATATATGTATATACATTCTCTATCTTTTGAAAAATTATACCTAATTAAACCAAATTTTGCACATTTATTATTTAAGAAGAGAAAAAACAATGTTATAAACTTTTCGAAGTTTACGAATTGATTAAAATTACCTTTGATTAAAAAGTAACTAAATTTTTTTGTTTTATTTGAAGTAATTTGTAACTGAATCATTGGAGAAAAAAATATTATTACTCTAAGTTTAAATTCAAAATTTTACTTTTTTAACACTACCAATCTAATTTGTGAAATTTTTTTCAAGGCACTGTTATTATATATATATATATAAAGCGTTTTAAGCTACTTTATGTTTAAAGGTAATTTTTAATTTATTAATTGTATGCTGCTAGCATGTACCGTTTCACGTTTCCCAGTGGGTTGTCACATGGGTTGCGTGTATTTCTGATAAATAAAGATAGAGCGCTGAATGAACTCAGAATTTTAAGATCAAAAGTTTTTTTAAAAAGAAATACATTTTTATTTAACTTCACTTGTTTCATGCTTGTAAAGATGAAATTTTGCGATCGATTATTCATTTGTTCCCTTATGGTTTGCAGATTAGGCCTTTCACAACAGTAATTTTTAAGATCTCAATACTCAATTTAAGAATTTTCAGAGTTTAATTATTTGTTAATTGATTAATTTCGTTAGCTTCTAATTTTCCATGCGCATGGTGCCTCCTGGTAATGAATTTGAGGAAAACTTATTTGAAGATTATATGTGATATTTATAATACCCATTTAAATTATGAATTAAAGTATTGATAGCAATACACATTTAAAAATTTCAATTTTTAAGCATGCAAAAATTTTTTAAAACAAGCATCGTTTTAGAAATTGATTTTAAGATTATTATATTACTTAAAATGAATTTTGTAGACAAACATATGGACAGTTACGAATAAAAATTTTACGCAGGTTATTAGTTAATACAAAAATGTAGGAATTCTGCAGAATATGTTTATAAAGAATTAGATGTTTGTAAATATTTCATAAATATTTCTTATTTAGTTGAAGCAAGGAAGATCCATAATATTGTACTACTTTTACAATATTCAACACTATTTTAGAACGTTTTGATTGAATATTTTTAAGTTAACAAAAATTATTATATAATGGAGAAACTATTTATTTGAAATTGAAAATGGTTATTATATGTATCTTTTTATGACATGTCACAGAAATGTGGTTGTATATATATAAAAAAGAACAGTATTCTAGTGTTTATTACATTTTTAAAGGCATCTTTTCAATGAAAGCCGTTTTATTTTGTTTTTCTGAGAAAGCAACTCATATTCTGTATAGCAACTCAATATTCAATGCAATGAATGAAAAATATTCAATTAAAACTTATTTTATCAGACTTTCCGTAGAAAATTTGCATTTCCGAGTTTGATACAAGAAAGGTATATGTAAAAAATTACATTGCTGGATGTTTGTTAATTTAAGATTGAAATAAGGGATGGCGCCACATATACGCCCACTACGTCGGAAATTTTAAAATGAAGATGAAAAGAAATATAAGCCTTATAATAAGACTGTGTTGATAAGGTGGAATATGAGGCACAAAACGGTGAAATTTAACGTTGGCGGCTGCATAGGTTATAGAAGAGTTTAATTGTTCAAATCCCCAAATTTTATATTTTTATATATTTTTACTATTATATATTTTTTTTGTCAGTTATTTTCAAGAGCATGAAATATACAAAAGAAAATAATTATTGTCGCCAAACAAATTCAAACCTAAGATTTTCATGAATCCCCACGTTTCAGATCACCTTGAATCAGAATTATTTTTTCTACATCTAACTTCGAACATTATAACTTAAAAATTTTTGGAGCAAGATGGATGAAATTTGGTATATGATAAAAAGTCAGATCATATTACAAGTATCAGATTTTCAGATATCTATCAAATTTTGCAAAAAACAAAAATTAATTACAGAAAATATATCAATCTTAATGTTCGAATGTGAATTGAAAAATAATTACAAAAAATAGCTATGCAAATAAAATTTAGAATGCAGATTTTTCTCATCAAAGATGAATTCATCTTCTGTCTGTCTGTGCATTTTGTGTTTGTAAAGGTGCCGAAATAAAAATATAACGATGTCGATCAATGAAATTATGTTTGAAGTTTTAGATTTAAAGTATAGATCTATATCAAATTTTGAACTTCATCTGTTCATTGTCTGTGAGTTGATGCTTTCAGATGCATGTAAATGAGATAACTGAAAAATGCAACGATTTTCATGAATATAATATGGTATGTGACCTTGACTACAATTGCTGTTCTGTATGTAATTTTTGTTCCTATCAGTCTGTATAAAAGCGTCCCAAATAATATCCAGATTTATTGTACGAGGGCAATCCCCCAAAAAAGGTCTCCTATATTTTTAGATATACAATAAACCATTTATTTTCTATAATTTCTACATCACTTTAAAGATTGAAGAATGCTTTATTTTTCAACATATTCTCCATTTCAGTCGATGCATTTTAGTAGACGCTGTGGCAGTTTTACAATGCACATGTCTTACCAGCTTGCCGCCATAACCTTCAGGAAGCGTTGAACCTTGCAACTTTTCAGTTAAAATCCTGTAGATGGTACTTCTGGAAACCTCAGGAACCAAAATGCAGAGAGCATCCAGAGTGATCTTTTGATCTTTACGCATGAGTTCCTCAACTTTCTCGATTGTCTCGTCGGCAGTGGACAGCATCCTGCTCCTTTCTTCGTCATGAATTTCAGTACGACCGACTGTAAACTCTCTACATCACTTGTGAGCGTTTTTGTCATCCATGCTTGACTGTCTATAAACTTCCGTCAGTAGGCAGTGAATTTCAACCGGTTCAATGCCTTTTGCGTTCAAAACTCGAATAACTGCGCGCACTTCGTACTTGGCGGTAACGTGTATCGGGAGCTCCGTTTCGAATGGCTTCCAAGCGAAGACTGAGCATCAGAACGAAGCACCTGCTTGCTTATGTGGTAGCGGAGAAGAAACCACTCACAACAATGTTGCCAACAACCGTATTAAAACTTTCTCTACGTCCCCCCAAAAATAGGAGACATTTTTTGGGGGGATTGCCCACGTACATGTGTATTAGCCATATGGAAGCGATTATACTCCCCCCCCCTCGCCTTACTAATTCCTTGATCACAACATAAAGAAATTTCGTCTAAAATTAGGTTTCTGTGGGTATTTGAAGGAAAGGAAGATTATCACAACCCACCAAAAATTGTCATATTCTTTAAGCCAAAATTTCTTAAGAAACTGTGTTAAAATAAACCTTTTCTACAAAATCTGTTTTCCATTCACCTATTTTGCAATATGTGCTAAATTCAAGCTATCAGAGATCAAAGATCAAATATCATAGAGAGAATTTATTCGTTTACACTTGTGCTCCTTTACTTTTAAACCTCCCCGTGACCTGGCATTATTTTAAATGAACCCGAATAGAGATATCTTTAAACTTATGGAATTTTCGAGGTTCTCCATTTTTGTCGTTAATGTTACGAATTTATTACCATCCCCATATAATTGCAAAGGCCAGATTCTTTGTTCATTCTTCTGTCAATAAAATCCAGAAGAGAGCTCCTGGTTGTATTAATAAATTCATTGCATCAAAAATATGCTTTGCTGAATTTTATTAGTATTGCTTATGATTATTTAAAAATTATATAATTTTCTTAGACGGAGATCTATTATTGTATGTTATACCGGTATACACACAAAAAATATCTTGGGGAAAATGCGATCGCCTATGCAAAGCTACGGACTTACGGAAATTCATTGCTTCATAATCATAATCTCTCATTTCATCCTCTTTTTTAGATTTAATTTCCACGTTTCACTTACTAGAAGAAATTTAAATTCTATCGATTTTTGATTTTGTGAAATTAATCTGAATATAACTAAACTTATTTGGCCAAGACAGATTCCAATGCTTTAATTTCATGTTTTACATTCATCGATATACATTTTCTATTAATTCATTAATTTTTGTTTCATTTCGTGTATAGCCTAAACATGTCAGTACAATAAAATTAATTCTTACTGGATAAACTTGATTTCAGATATAAATGCATTTTCCTCCTGACAAGCTTGCATCTGCAGTGGACTCCTTAAATCTGTCTCGCATATTCTCTAATAAAAGTGTTTACCACAAAATACTTGGAATGGTTTTAGTGTTCAATAGTTATGACAGATTAACTTTTGGCCAGCATTTAGCCTTTTTTATAAATCATGTTATCTTGGCACATTTTTTTAATTTTTAAGGTATCCGATTACGTTGAAAACACTGGTTATCGACCACATTGGCGATTTTTTTTCATTGTTATTTTTTCTAGTTCAGATTTTCTTCTTTCCAAAACAGTTTATCTTTTTTAAGGAAAGGAAGGCCTGACCTATCACCCAGGGTAATTTCAAGCAAAACATATTTTTCAGCTAAAAAATAGTATATATAGTATCTCAAAAACTAAAAGAGGTATTTACATAAAAATTTCAGCGTGGGATTTAAATAATATGAGTGATGAATTGAACCAAAATTTTTATCGTTGATGAAATACTAGGTGTTTTCAGAAAAATTAAGTTGTAAATTAATGGAAAAAATACATATATATGTATATTTTTACCCATAGCTTCTTTGCATCTCAAACTTTTTCTTAGATTTTGGTCCATTTCACTCATCATTGTATTCTATAACTTGTGTGCAAAGAAAAATAGGATTTCTGCATTAAATTTTGTGTAGAGTGTTAACCGTTTTGGTTGAATTTCATTAGAATTGACTAAAAATTTTCCTATTTCTCAAAACACATATTTTCAAATAATTTCGCTGTATGTATAGTATTTTGTATTATAATTGACAATACATTTAATAAATAATTTGTTATTAAAAAATTAATTTTTTCTTCGAACGTAGTCGGATACTTTAATTCCTGTATGTGGGTAGAATCCGAAAATAAAGCTTCTATTTGAGACAGATTCTTCCCAATCAATCGAAAGAAATTTTTTTAACAAAACTACGCATGTAGTCACAAAACCAGATACCACATTTGATAAATAATTTGATATATTTAAGATATTGCATTTTTGAAATGTTTCGTTACTATATTTCTGAAAGTACAGACAAACAGACAGCATCTTCTTGTTGAATTTGGCACAGAATCTGATACGTGTCTAGACTATAGATGGTAAATTTATGTACTGAATTTTATCTATCTAGCTCTTTTTGTTTTGTAATAATTGTTTTAACTTATATTCGAAAAATTCCTTGGACAGGCTTCCTCTGAACAGAATTTGTCCAAAATTTGATACAAATCTTAATATTTGTTGTAAATATCATAAAACAAATTTCATCCATCCAGCTGATAGCATTTTGATTAATTTTTGTAATATAAATGAATTTTCCAGAAATGCATATTTCGAAATCAAGGAGGCTTATAATGTGGAAATTCTTCAAAATCTCGAGTTCAAATTTTTTGATGATTGTTGTATTTTATGAATAGTTCGCATTGACAAAGTAGAAATCCCCTTCGTCAAAGCATTTCCGAGTTTATCCTTGTGAATGCAATGACCAAATAAGTTATTCTTTAAGTAAATTGATACAGAAATTTGAAATTCTGTTGTTGTTATTTATGGCACTCTACAAGTCCGCTGACGAGCTACCGGTGATTTAAGCCGGGTGTGCAGTATCTTCTGAGGGTGTGGCCATAGTGTTGACTGGAATTGTACCAATGTTGAGGTTGAATTCCGCCAAGGACCGAACCTGTGATGTTTGGGTTTGAAGTAGCGTAATTTAGCCACCGACAAAAGCGATCGCTAATGCCTAGCGGCTGTTACTCGCTTATTAAAATGTCACCACAATACTCCCAACCAGTGATTCTGTAGAGACGAACTATTTTTATAGCGCCAAGCGTTATGGTGAGTGAAAAGAGTGTTGTTGCTGCGTCAAGTGAGTCTGAGGACTTTGCTTTAGTTGCATTTTTTCTGTGGGTAGGTGGCACCAAGACAGCTGTTTGAAAGTCAATAGTCCGAGGTCACCAATATGGCGGGTTGTATTTGTGGAATTTCGCCAATGTGGAGACAGAGTTCCGTCAAGGATCGAACTCGCGACCTTATGATTTGCAGCCGCGTAACATATCTCCTACACAAAAGTGCTCACCGAATTTTAGTGGCAACTACTAGCTTATTAAGATGTCAACACAATACTCCCCAACTAGTGAGTCTGTAGAGAGACGAACGATTTTATTGCGTCAAGCTTTATAGCGAGTGAGAAGAGGGATTGTTGCATCAAGTGAGTCTGATGACTTTGGTTGCTGCGTCAAGTATATTTGACGACTTTTGCGTTGCTCATGGAGCAAGTTGTTGCTGCTGCTACATCAAGTGAATTTGACGACTTTGGATGGCTTTGCTGAGGGTAAATGGCGCCACGACAGCTATTTGAAAGTTCCGAGGTCACCAATGTGGCGATGTTGTTGGCAAGAATTGTGTCAATGTGGATTAAATGAGCGTCAAAGATCGAATGAAGCCTGTGATGTTTGGGTTTGAAGTAGCGTAACTTAGCCATAGACAAAAGCAATCGCTAATGTCTAGCGACTGTTACTGGCTTATGAAGATGTCACCACAAGGGTAAGGCTTCCTGATCATCCTAGAACAGAATCTTGACATCTAACTCAAACGAAGATAAAACTCACATACTTTTTAACAAGGGAGGGATTCCTTCAAACACCTCATAAATAAAACACAGAGCAGTAAGCAACCCTGCCCTAACCAGGACTCGAACTGGGGTGGCCCAGATTCCGGAGAAGTAGCGCTGCCACTCACGACTGAGTCTTAATTAAATCGCCAGGTCACCAACTCTTAAATTTTAAATAATTTGACGTAAAATCTTGTAAAATACTTAACCAATAAAAGCAAATGTCAAGGGAATATGCATAAAAAAAACGCTATGCTTGCAGATAAAATATAATCATTTTTATTACATATTTTAAGAATAAACAAATCACAATATTTTTGAAGATAAATAGTATAAAACATTTGAAAAATTTAGTAATATGAAAATCTTATCTAATTTTTTATGAACCTAGTAAATATAAATAGATTTCCAAATTAAATAATTAGAACTCTAGCAACGAGATTTTAATTTCGTGATCACGAGAAGTAATTTGAATTTTATTATTTGTTTCCCTAACGAAGTAAGATATAGCAATACAGCTCTTAAATCCTTCAATATACTTCTTTGCATCGAAAATTTCTTTATATATTTACATATAATTACTGTTTTTTTTTTTGTTTTTTTTTAGCAAAAAAGAATTTTCTCCAAAATAGTTTTACAGCCTCAAAGGAAATGGGAGATAAAAACATTTACGCACGCCGAGAAAAAAGAAAGCGCAATCAACTCCGATATGCCAATAAAGCTACTTTTGAAAATTATATAAGAAAACTTCTTCGTAATCTATCTGGACAAGGCAGGGCTAGCATTTCTGAACCAGCGTTGGCGATCATAAATGACATGATAAAACACTTTTTCACGGATCTATCATTAGAAGCCAAGGAACTGATGATGGCTTCCAAAAAGCGGACTTTGACAGCTTGGGACATCCAGGAGGCTGTGCGAGCAACATTAAAGGGTGAGGTGGCCAATCATGCAATTAGTGAGGGACAAAAGGCGGTGATAATGTATTGTGATATGACACGTCAAGGATGATGTTGAGCAGTTGTTAAGAAATCTAGATTTTGAATGAATTCATCAAATCTACTCACTTATTCCTGACTTCCATAGTCTGCTTTCTTTTAAAAGTTATTGTTGTTTAATTTAATTAATAGTTTCATATATATTTAAAAGTAAACTCATATTTTTTAATAGCTTTCACAAATATTTTCCTCTTTTTTAATAAATAATTTGATTATAGTTTTGTGATGTTCAAGTTTCTGCCTGTGTTACAATTGCTTATATTCCTTTATTATTACGGCATGGATTCTTTCATCTTGACAAATATTTATATGTATGATGTTGTATCAAGATCTTTTTTTCTCTCGAGAAGCATATTAAATCTAGAATCTTGAAGTTTTTTCCCACTTCAAAGATTTGGCAACCAAATTATTTAAGATGGCTATTTGATTATTCATAAAGAATGCTTGCAAAATTACGTGTGATCGTTTGATACAAATTTATGACAAAAGTTTACAATTGAGTGCTCCTTAATCTTTTTGACGCCAAGATGGGCTCCAAGGAGATTTTTAGACTGTAAGCCAACAGTAACGTCAATGCGAACAACTTATTATGGAAACCAGAAGTAGTGCTTCATAGCTGAATTTTGAAGCGAGTAGAAGGTGCATCCAAATATACAGTAGAGAAAAATTTATTGCTTTGTTATAAAATGGCACAAACTAACATCTTGTTTAACTACTATTTTCTTCATTTCTTAGATTTTGCTTTGTAAAAATGAATTCAACTCCAATTTGTTGCAAATTATTCAATAAAAGAATAATTACCTTTGTAAAAAATATTATAAAATTATTTTCTATAAAATTATCTAAAAACAGTTTAATCTTTTTTTTTTTGTCTTTTAAAGTCCATAGAATTCTAAACAATCAACACTAACTGTAATGCCCTCTTTCTACTAAAATTAATAGAATTCCTCATCAAGATTCTTTGATTAATCTTTCTTTCAAGACTCGTTTCATGATTCTAACTTCAATTCCGGTTCATAGTTGACTATGATTCCAATTCATTCCGTCTTGTGACTGCCGGCCGTTTATAGTTTTTGGAGAACGTATGAAAAGGTTTTCGGACCAATCCGGCATGTTTTAGCTCCTATTAGATGGATCGATAAAATTTAAAAGTTTCTAGTAATTTCTACCTTTTCACCAAAGTCGCCCAATTCGTCTCTAAGTCACCAAATTATTGTCAGGTTTGTCGCCGAGCATTGAGATCACTGACGCTGCACTCGATCAGCACCCAGCCGGGTTCACTGTGAAATTGTCTTTCTTATAACGACACTATTCTGTCAGAGAAACAAAATTACATGTCTGTAACAATTTTTACTAATTATTAAGACGAATGCGCGCGTTTCTAGTGGCGTTATATAGACCAGACCATTTGACTTACATCAACTAAATCTGGTACATAGAGGTTGGAAGCACTTTTTTCTTCTTTTCTTTTTCTTTTTCTGTGGATAATATTATACACAAAATGCAGTTATTATTACCTATCGTAAGTAACAGCTTTTGGAGCCAAAAACAATCAATAACCATATTTCTGAGAGCTACTTTCTCTAATAATAATGACATTGTGGCTAGAGTTAAAATGATATCAAATTGCGAAAGATAAATTATTTTGGGGCAATTTTTAGCCAAATATTTTATTAATTTTTATTACAACTCTTTTAAATCACTGTAATTTTTATTGCAACTCTAAATACTGTCTGTTACCATATCTCATAAGCATCCAGGATAAAGGTTTTCTGGCACTTTTTGAGCAGTTGGCATGATTTAATATTACTTGATACAAATCTTACGTTTTTTCGAAATTAATTGCTGATGTCTCTATTTTAAATTTTTTCTAAATTAACTACAATACTCCTGAGAATTTACAAACGCATTCTAAACTGCAGCATAGATTAAATTAGTATGATTTAAGATTAGCATTCAGTTTTTTCTCAAGCTGGACAAAATCGTGCCAACCGTCCAAAACAAGCCATAACTTCATCATCTCGTGTGACCACAAAAAAGTGGCAATAAATAAATATTAAGGTTGCAATAAAAAATTGACAAAATTACTTCTGACGAAGAATTGAACCAAAATCTTCCAACTTCAGTGACAATCATTACTACGAGTCTGATTTCCGAATCTCTAAATAGGTTTTAGAGCAGAAAAACTGTTGGTTTATAAGATTCTTCTTCTGATCACAGAAATTTTTCAGTTTGAGGGAATTTGTATTGGTATTTTTATTTATGAAATATCTGAATTAAGGAAATAAAGTTGATCTATTAATAATTTACTGTCTAATCTAATTCTGGCCTAATAGCAAATTCTTGAATTATTCGAAGCAGGCATACATAATTTTTTATGAGAGATATTTAAAATGATAAAAAAAAGGTATTGATTAATTAAAAGTGACAGAACTAAAACTCGCCAAATGTAAAATCACAACCAAATTGGCATTCCAATTTTATGAGAGCACTTCTAATTTATGAGAAGATAACAAGCATTTGTTTATGTTGGTTATATTAAAAGATGTCAAAATTATTGATGTTAAGGAAGAAAAAAAAAGTAAATAAGTTATAACTATTGCCAACGAATTGCTATTTCTTCACCATTAATGACGGCAAAAAATAAGTTGTATGAATTAGTACATATTTGATACAGTTTTTCAGACATAAATATTTAGTATATTTATAGATGCGTATTAACAGCATGCCAGGGAATAATCACAAATAGTGGCTTCTTTAATGCAACCTACGATTAATCATAAATATTCTGTACGATATTAGGGTAGTCTTCGCCAATGACATGTGTTTAGTCTGAAACTTTGCTATTGTTATATGATTGATACTGAAGTTTCAATATTATTTTCACTCTATAATTTTTATGAAATTCTACTCCTTAATTTTAGAACCAAATATGCTCGAGTTTGAATATCACTATTTTAAAAATTTTAGACAATTTATTTCAATCTAATACTATAATACGAGAAATGGTTGCCAAGTCGAAAATCGCCCCAGAATTAATAAACTCCGGTAAACTTGGGGATCTGGGGTTTTTGGCCACGAGGAATCGATTGGCGCCGGTTTTGAAGCGCTACGGTCGAGCAGTTTGGAGTTACAGATAGGATCTTTTCAAACTTTATTAGTTTGCCATAATGGCTACTTAAATTTTCAAGCGGTAACGTGCTGCCATCTATAGCCAATATGGCGAACTAATAAAGTTTTATGTTTATGCTGTTATAGGTTTATAATATGTTTCTTATGTATGTATATATGTTTGGTTTTTCTAAATAAATTTGTCAAAAATATTGAACTTCAATACACTTCAATCTTTACCTTTACTTTACCTTTGTATAGAATAGTTCCCTTTCCAAACTCTAACTTTGTTTAGAATAGTTTACAATGGTGCACTTTAACCGGTTATCTTTTCACCAATGGTTTCACAAATTTTCTTATGGTATGTATTGTTTTGATAAATCACAATTGAAAATTTAAATCTTCGAGTTAGCTTCGATACCTGTTTTCTCCGAGCGGATCTCGGTCACCCGCTGGTGATTATATAAAAGCAAAACTGCTAATGAGTAACCCTTTGATAGTGTTTCAGCTCAAAATCACTAAGTAAAAAAATCACAATTCAGTAAATTTTAATAGAAAAGGAGTAGTTTTTTTTTTCCTTAAAATGTTAGTTTACATTTATGAAGAATATTTTCCTGAACATGAATAATATGACAATAGAAACGTTTTTAAAATTTTAACTTTGTAATTCTTTTCGTCATACATTTATTATCATCTCAAAAACATAATTATTTAAGACACTTAAAATCGTTTTTTTTAATTGTAAGCAAACATGTGTCGCCATAAATATTTAGAAATTTCGATTTGTTAGAATGTAAATATTCTATCTTACTTAATATGATTTTAGATACCCTCATGCCATTAAAAATGTTAGTGAAACTTGATTTATTTTTGAGAACGATTTGCAAATAAAATAATAATAATAAAATATCAATTTTATACTATGAAGATGCGTTGTAAGAAATATACTTGAAAGATAAGGTAAACAATCATTAATATTCTAGAAAAACGTGTAGGAAACATAACAACTTTTAATATGACGTACAAGCACACTTAAATTCCAAACATTCATGATTCAATTCAGGTCACAATAAATGATATGTTTCAAAATCGAACTGATTGGACTTTGATTTGCTTATCTCTAACTGATTGGACTTTAAAAAGATTTCTTGATATTTAAATTTAATAAACTTCTTTTATGGGTTGATATAAATTTATTATATTTTTTAAACTAATAAATATACTCTAGTTTTGTTAGTATTTTTTATATCCCAATTATTTCAGGAATAACTGAAAAAACTCATGACATTATTGACATCAGAATTACTAGACGGTTTCAGAGAGACTTCACCTGAAACAATCGAGGCTATTATAAATTTTTACAGAAATTCTTAGTATTATTGGCATATTGCATAAAATTGTTAGATATTAAATAGTATTTGCAACATAGCATATTATTGTTAAATATTGGATAATACAATATAATGCCGTACAATATAGTGCTGCAGACTGTGTTCGTTATTATAATTTCTTTCCATTGATTTACATTTTTAACATGATAACTATAAACTGGAATATTATTTGCATATTGTGACATGCCTGTTGAAGGAATAGTTCAAAATTCTCTACAAGGCTGATCAGTGAATCTAGAGTTGAAAATTCTGAGAATACTGGCTTTTTCAGAAGACACTAAATGCACGCACACTAAAACGTTTTCCTTTTTAAATTTTAATGTTTTTCTTCAGTTAATTCGATAAACCTTATTTCATATAAAATATTTTTACACGTCTTAAATTTGATGACTACAATTATACCAAATTTAATTTCACAGAATTTTTTTTCTTGAATAACCGTTGAAACATATTTTAAATATATTTTGTATCATTATATTTATTTATGATAATCACTTGTTTTATTTATATTTTTATGTACACGCTATAGCTGTTAAAAAAACAAAGAAAGATTTCAAAAATAAAAATAAGGAAATTTAGATTATGATTAAGATTCGGTGTTTCGCATATACCTTAAATCTTTCTTTATTATTTCTCTAAAATATCATAAGAAATTTAGAACCAACATGGCAGTAAATTAGTTTACTGAAATGGTTGGAATTTTTTACTGAATGTTTGTCGCTGAACTAAGGCAGCTAAAAAAAATCAGTATCAGGTATACATTCATTTACAATTAAATTTAAATAATTAATCTATGTATGTTGTAAATTTTGAGTATGATAATAGATGGCGCCACAAGGTGAGACAGCTTTATCGGATGTTTCGATCTGAATAACGTCATTTAACGATCATCTTATGAATAAAAGGTAATGTTTGATCTTCATACTCTTTATTTTTCTCGCTTTAAGAAAACAAACATCATGAAGAAATTCTATGGATCTTGTATAGTTTAATACAAAATAATAATCATTTCACAACCTTATTTTAATTAAGATACTGTCAATTTATTTTTTGAACAGAACAATTTATTATTTCTTTCCAGTTAAATTAGCTATTCTGTTTGAAACCACTTACATCTCATGTAAAATATCTTTTTATTATTTTCAGAAGTTTTAGTGAAAGCATTTCATTACAGAATCATTTTGTTCGTGCTATAATTCTTCACCTTCTGTATTTATCAGCTACATGGAGCTTTCAAAATTGAAACGAATTATTTTATTTTCAAAATTCTACCTGGTCATTATTCTCTATAATGAAAACTACAGAATTGTAATTATTTGTCAATGATATTTTTGTACTTCTCTTGAAATAATATAAAGTGTTATTTAGATAATCACTAAGCAAGGTTAGTCACTATAAGAAATATGATGTTTTATATAATAATCTAAAATAATCTCTATAAGATATAATATGATGACGAAGAAATTTTATTTTATGTTAATTGCGTAAATAACAATATTTTGTAATATTTGAATTTTAAAATTATTTGTAAGCTATTGGATATAGCATGCATTTCTTAAAATCATCGACAAATATAATTTCTATTATTTGGAAATAGAAATTATATTTTAGATAAATATAATTCAGATTAAGAATTAACAAAAATATATAATTTGGATGTCATGTGTATAATTTTGATATTTTATTTGATTAATTATAAGCCACTATCGAAATTAATTATTGTCTAAATTCAAAAATGTTTTTAAAACAACAAAAAATACAATTTCATCTGCAAATACCATATGTATAATTTTAAACAATATGTATATTTAAAATACAAAACTCCCTGACATTAACTATCAGCTAGTTTTCTGGTAATCATAATTTTCTATAGTTAAATATAATTTTTATTTTCATCTTTTTATTAGCCAAATATTTCTAACTATGACAGATGTTTAGTTGGCGCCATATATTAAACTGATTAAAATCGATATTTACGGAATTTTAGTTGCATTAGAAATAAACAAAAGGACAATCAAAAATGAGGCATAAGCTGATAAAACTTATGAAACCAAATTAATTGTCCAAATTATAAGAAAAATAAACGAAAAGGTTATCGAAAACGAGAAGTAAATTTTGAAACTAAAATAAATGTTATTGCTAAAAATCTCACAAAATTGCTCAAAACTCGGCCTCGAATTTCTTAAACTACAACATAAATTTTCATCAAATGAAAATGCTAAAAGTTAAATACAATGATATTAATTTCATATTCACACAAAACGTACAAAGAACATACACATGTTTAATCTCGATTAGAAAATGCCCAATGTCATCTCATCCAACCTTAAATTGAAAAGAGAGCATTTACAAAACAAATCAACAATGACCACTATAGAGACATAGTTGCAACTCGAAATCATAAAATATTTACGAACTTTTCTTGAGATGCCTGAATTAAAATATGTTCTTTTTCTGAATTTTGGAGCCTAACCGATAGCTAAATTTAGATAAAATGAGTTACAAACTTAACTAAAAACTAAATACATAATAACATTTTACAATAGATTCTTGCTTTAAAAATAATTTTCCATTATATTTTAAAACACAATAGAATTTATATTCCTGTAGCTTCGAATATCCGAATATAAGAAAAAAGTTTTAATCATAACTATGTTTTAATTAAAAAAATATTACATTTAAGAAAATATAATTTTACTGTGCTTCGGATTCTAGACTATCAATTATGGATGGCATATTATTTATAAATTAAGATTTGCATTATAAAGCAATAATTCAAAGAATTTTCTATAAGGCAGACAAAAATGTAGGACTAATATACTAGGTGCCTAATTATTTCTAGCATAAAATGTTTTAATGAATAAAGATAATAGTATTGCGCATTTGATTCTAGAGTATAAGTTATGGATAGTGTCTTATTTATAAATTAAGATATGTATTATGAAGCAATAATTCAAAATATTTTACAAGGCAAACCTGAATTTAGGAATTGAAAATTTGATACATAATTATTTCTAGGATAAAATGCATTCATTAAGATAAATAATAGTACTGCGTATCCGATTCTAGAGTACTGAATATGGATGGCATATTTTGTATAAATTAAATTATGCATTATGAAACAATAATTTAAGGAGTTTTTTACAAGTCATATGTGAATTTTGGACCCAAAAATTAGGTTAATAATTTTTTCTAGGATAAAATGTGTTCATGAAGAAAAATAATAGTACTGCTCATCTGATTCTAGAGTAACAACTATGGATGGCATATTAATTATAAATCAAGATATACATTTTGAAGCAATAACCCAAAACATTTTACAAGGCAGACCTGAAATTAGGACCATAAAAGTAGGCACATAATTATTTCTATGATAAAAGGTTTTCATTAATAGCATTGCGCATCTGATTCTAGAGTTCCAACTATGGATAACATTTTTAATAAATTAAGGTATGCATTATCACAAATTATACCAAAGCATTTTGCATAGCAGACAGCAGAATTTAGGACCAGCAAATTTGATTTATAATTATTTCTAAAACAATATGTCTTCATTAGGAAAGGAGATTTTCATATTTTTAAATAAAATTAATTAAAGTTTTATCATTTTACCAATGATAATTCAGAATTAATTATTGGACAATTATGATTTTTACCTCACAATGAAATTTAAAAAATAAGCCTTTTAGTGATATCAAATTTATTCCTTACAATTTTTTCTAACTTTAATAAATTTGAAAACGCTTTTCAAAATATTTTTTCCTTTTTTCCCATCAAATTCACAACTTGTTTTAGTTACTGCACTGTACACATGGATATATTGATAGCATTTAATTATACACATTTTTGGAAATTTTCTATTGCCTCAAAATTTAAGAGTAAAATTTTGAACATAATATAATGACAAGCGAGTTCAATTTAAAACATCATCAGATTACATTATTTTAGAGTAAAAGTTCAAATTTATTTTTAATGCTTTATGTTTGAGTTTATTATTTATTTGAGATGCCTAAAGAAAATCCAATAACTTTCGTAAATAAAGATAAATTTCTCTCTTCTGAACCTATCGATTTACCGCATTGCATGTCGGGATTACAACAAACTTGATTAGGGAAGGAAGTTAATCTGTTTCTGAAGCAATGAGTTAACAATGTTTGGTTTTCTCCAACGGAAAAAGGTTCAAAGGGGCGGCTATATGTCTCTCATCCTGCAGATCTTTACTCCGAACGCCGCTGTTGCCATAGAAACGCACCCCAGGGTGACCTTCCTAGATGGCGGCACTCGTAGTAAACAGATCTTATTCAAAAGAAGAATCGATAACTAGGACAACACGCCAATTCGCCAACACATATGCGAAAATCCTTACATTGTACAATTTACAACCAACTCACCTCTTCGTGAAATCACAAATAAATGTTTAATTATTTATTAGTAATTGGAATGTAGTAGTATTTTTTTCCTCGTGATGTAGTAGATCCATATGTAGATTAACTATAGGTAAGTATTGTTTTTGCTTGCAGACACGTGTCCCGCTAAAATCTATGATAAGATAATATAAACATAGGGAAGTTGACTTAAGTCCGAGGAGAGTTGACATAGAAATGAACTGCAAAAGTTATTGAATTAATTAATTTGAAGGTCATTAATTAATTTATAGCTTTTTTGTTAAAGCTGCTTTTGCTTTTTTATTTGTTTAGATAAAGATTAATAAGAAATATTATCTCAGAACTGAGTGAATACAATGCAATGAGAAAGTATATTCTGCATTATTGTATTTAATAGATATGGGATAAGTTGGTCTGGTGGAATTCCAGATCATTGTTTGAAATTAGGTACAGGCACGTGTTTGAACCAGATGCATATTAAATCACTCGTTCGAGGTTAAAGTATCTCATGTTATGGTTCGTGTAGGTGCATATGATTTATAAAATTACGTGAATTTATTATGGCAGGCTCATTTTATAACAGCCTTTTGTGGCGTCAAATTAAAAAAAGCTAATGTAAGGCAATATGTCAGTTAAGCATATAAAACATTTTAAGCAGCTAAAGCCGAAAACAAATCGTTATGGAAAATGCTCCGACCAAGAATTTTATTGATCTGCTCAAAATGCCATTTCAAAGCTACGAAGAAGATGTTTTGTTACTTGCTCCTTGGTTTTGACTGCAGAAGATGCATTTGTGTTAGAATATCGAACGCAGTCTGTCTTAGTTTGAATAAGGTGCTTGTAGTGATAACCACTCTCCAGTCTCTAAATCTACATTAATATAAAAAGGATTAAAGAACGATGAATTGACCGGAACCAGATCTAAGGCACGATTAATTTTAGGTCACAAACCAGTTACTGTCTCATCTTTTTTCCTGAGATCACAAGAACATTTAAAATAACAGGAAAGCTATTTATTTTGTAATTTTTTATTCCTTATATTATATTTAACAGCGAATATAGTTTTTTCTTCTTCCAGCGATAAAATTTAATGAAAAATCAAAGCTTCATTTTATTTTTTGGACATCTTAATTTCTTGACTGCTTGGAATGATAAAAACAATAAAGTTTATAATAATTAGAGTGACACATGCAGATATGAAACACCTTCGTAAGGTATATCGTTTTTTTGTTGTCGAATGAATCATTGAACTGGAATTTTCAACCATTGAACTCATAAATGAAAACTAACTCAGTTTTGATATGCATTGCTCTTAAGGGCACAGATAACGAAACTAAGTATTATAAAATTCCATGATAATAACTACTATGTATTTTTGATGACTAAATGAGGTAATGAACTTAGTGTCAAAAGGATAATTTAATAATTTTTTTAATAGAATATTAAACAAGTTTTAATATTTTATAAATTCTAGAATAACAGGTTTTTAAAATGTTTTTTCAATTAAATATTTTTAATTTTTATATAGTATGAAGCAATTATTTTCAATCATTAATGTTGAACTTTTAATATAATGAATAGTTTGTGTCAAAACTCGCATATTTAACACCAGTCAGAATACTACTTATTCTATGGTATGCAGATGGTATCTAAGTGCTAAAAGGGTTTACTCGCATTAAAAATGAAAGGCAAATAAATTAATAATGAATAAAAATGCTAATAATTTTTGATAATTAGTATGTAATTTGTTAAGCGTGAATTTAAGATAATGTATAAAGAAAATATCTAACATAAGTGTCAATTAGCATATTGAGCTGAATTTAATTTATATGATTTAAGAATGATGATAATTCAACGGAAGATAAAATGTTTTTGTAGAATTAAATATTTAGAAGCCAAATTTTTTTTGTCTATTAGACTATTAGAATAGGTCATAGAGTAAATAAGAATATTTACTGACAAATTCTTAAAATAATTCTCGATTCGTTCAATTCTGAGATCCAAATGAATGGCAGAATTCCCGAAGTTATGAATAGGACTAGCCATAATTCCTAATATTCTTGGATTTCTTTGGACGTGGGGAATTCAAATGGGAACAACATTCTTTAGGATAAATCAGAGGATTTATTTGTCGATAAAATCGGAATATTTTGCAAATGATTGATTTTTTTTTCATTGAAAAAAAGAGACAAAGAATTTTGGAGTTTGTTCAGATTTCTTGATAATTCAAATTTCTTATAGACCATTTGAACATCTAATACTTATTAGGTTATCAAATTTTCTGAGTTATCTGTAACTGATAATAATTTACTATATTTCTTCTAATTGGTATTTATTATATTATATTATTATTTAAATTTCATAATCCGTCGTTTCATAGTAAGAGTACTGACTTGTACAATATATGTGTTTACGTTATTGATATAAATTAGTTTCTTTGTAACATAACAATTAACAATTACAACAACGTAACCCCCTTACAGTTTTAATGTAACCATGAGGCGTTTACTATTTTTTGATAATTCTGATGAAATCTTTCATAGAAAAATTCTAGACTAGTGTGAATGACACCTATATGAAATTGTTGAATGCAAAAATATTTAGGAATTTATCTTTTAGACATTTTTGGAGCTTTTTATAAACTGTAATATTAGAGGTAAAAGGTGAAATAACAAATGCGTCAACAATTATAAGTATATTGTCTTTCTTATAAAAGAAGGTAAACTCAGTTGAGAATGAATGAATTTCGTCATTGCATCCGAACAACTTTTAAAATATCAAATTATTCTTAAAATTATAAACTTTAGTAAAATTCAAATTGTTCAATGGATTTATTTTACTAATTTTATATTGAAAATTTGAAAAATTCAAATATCAACATAAATTTATGAAAAATAACTTAGATTATCTTAAAAAAACCAGATAAAATAGTGACTCAAGGAACTTCGAAATAAGTTGTTTCCAATTATTCACTAAATTATTAATTGGTATTAAACATTATTTTTTATAAACATTTGAATTAAAAATTATGGTCAACGCATTTCAATTAAACTGTTTTCTCATTTAAGGGCATTTTGATTTTTTTATTAATAGGCTTGCATTTGGTTCTACAACTAATATGTTTCCATGAAAAGTATTAATACTTAGCTTCAAAAATCTTGATTATTATCTGCGTGCTAGCTCTGTTATCTTGTGGTTGATTTCAAGTTCTCATATGGAAGGATTTACTACCCATATCGGATCAAGCAATGATGCGTATATGGTTAAATTAATTGTCAAGTGTTGAATGTGAGATGATGGTTTTTCGTCTTTTTATTGTAATTTAAAAAATTCTTAATATGACCTCTCATAAATTAGTAAAAACCTTAAAGTAATTAAATAACTAATTTGAAGCTTACAGTACAATTTTATTTATTTTATGCAATATCTATTTTCCCCATTGATTAGTTGCTGAAATTATAGCTGAAAATGACCTCATTTTAATCTTATAATATTCTAATTCACATGATTGGGTGTTTGCAAAAAATAAATAATTTAATTAATTTAATTCGTCATTAGGTAAGGGATTTTTTAGGTGACTTATTAGGTGATTTTTTTTATTTCGTAAATATGTATGTGATTCTGTATGAAATATTATCAGAGGAAACAGGCATAGAGTTCTCAAATTTCTTTTTCATAAGTAAATCGTCTAATTTTTTTGCTAAGATTTATTTTCCAAGGACATAATGAAAACAAAGCAGAGAAAAAGCAAGGTATGAAGAAAGTAGTAAAAAAAGTATTCGGAATTTATATGATTTCAGAAAAGAATTAATCGGAAGTCTATTTTAGTTTCTGTCAAAGGGTCTTTGCTTAAACCATAACAAGATCACCGTGCAAGAAATCGAATAGAAAGGTAAAAAATAGGAAAGAAATATCATGAGAAAATATTCGGAGCTTGCATAGCTCTAGAAAAGAATTTGTTAAATCAGCATCTTAATCCCGTGGGGGAATTAATAGTTTTTGCAATTTCGAATTTAAAATTACAGCGAAGCCTGGTTTCTAATAATTAGAAACTTATTTTTAGAGCATTATTTAATCCGAAATTATTACAAGCATTAAAAAACGTAATTTAATAAGTTAATTTCTTATTTTTTCTTTGTATTTGAACTTTATGTCCCTATAAAGCTATAAAGTTAACTTTAAATTGATTTTAAAAAAAGAGAATACATTCAGAATGTAAATTTTTACATTTAAAAATTTAATTATTGCTGTATAATTTATAGTATTTTATTAATTCCTAAGTTGTCCTGAATATATTCTCTAACAAAAAATAAAATAAATCGTAGTAAAATTTAATATAAGAAATAGGTAATATGTATTGTTCGAGGCATATTACAAACATATTCAGACCGATTTACAAATTTAATAATTCTACAGCATTCATATTTATTTTTTACAGTATTCAAACTGTAAAGGCCCTTCACATTTGCATATTAACGTGACGGAAACAAGTGGGTCAGATAACTTTTTCACGTAATCTATCCGGCATTATTTATCAGGTAAAAGCACTGAATGTAATTAGAATAAATTATTCATACCCTGTCTTAAGGTTAGTTGTGACAACAACACGTCAGGTCTGCTGAGGTAGCATGTAATTTACTTATAGACCTTTGTTTAATGCAGCAATGGAAAATTATATATGTGAATCAAGAACTGCCCACGGCCCCTCTTCTTCTGTGAATGCGATCTTCAGAGTTCTTTCGATACTTTCAAAATTATTTAATTCTGAGAATTTTCCTAATTATGAACTTATTATACTTAAAATCAAGTATTGATGAAATTTTGAGACATTATAACATTCACAAATAATTATCGTTTGTACACTTTTATTATGTTATTCCCGAATTCTTTTTTTAAAGTATTACAATATTATTCTTGTAACCTCCGCAAATAATCAGAGTTTGCACACTTTATATTCTTAAAAAATAATTATATAATATTACAATATTATTTTTATAACATTTGAAAGTATTATCTTTTGCACACTTTATATTTTGTCATTTCAGATTTAAAAAAAAATATTACATTATTCTTATAATATTTACAAATAAACATCATTTGACAACTTTATGTAATGTTATTTCAGAATTCTTAAAAATTATTACAATATTATAATATTTGCAAATACTTATCACTTGAACGTTTTATATCCTGTTATTTAAAATTACTTCAAGGCTAATGAATATGTGATTTAATTGAAAATTTTAGAACGCTTTACTCATGGCGAACCAGCTGGTCGCCAAAGGCGGCTAGTTTAAAATAAAAAAAATATTACAATATTATTTTTGTAACATTCGCAAATAATTATCTTTTGCATATTTTATATTATATCGTTATTTCAGAATTCTTATAAAAAATATTACACTTAATGATTTAAAAAATATGTATGAATTATTTTTTTTATTTTTTTAAAAATTATTTTTAAATTATGCTTATATATTTTTTATATATATGATATACTAAAATATGCTTTCTTTTTAAGAATTTACTTTATGGGAAAAAAATTTAGATAGGTAAAGTTTTTGATGTGATCTATCATACATTATTAGTGATGTGAGGGAATTGAATATAATGAATTTAAATTATTCAAATATTTTCTTTCAGAGTAGATAAATATTATCTTGACATCACATTAGTTAACTAGCTTTCAATTATTTATATGTTTGTTTATGCGATGTGACTTTTCAACTTTTATATTAAAATATTCATTTAATAGAAATATTTATTTTAAGTGTGCTGATTAACTATTTATAGGTTTGTTAGAAATTTGTTACATTCTTTTTTTATTGCATACATTTCAAAACATAGCATAACGATAACACACTGACGTACGCAAAACGATTTAGATTACAGTAGAAAATTCTATCCTAGCGCGTTTAAATTGACAATTTAGACTTCCTTTATAGCTTTTGACTTGATTTAAATATTGTTAGTAAAAAATAAATAATTTTTGAAAAGCCGTTTAAAATAAAAAATTCTTATTTGAAAATCCTTATTTGTAAATAATAGCAAAAGAATATTTGAAATAAAAAATAATGTTACAGATGCTATTTCAATAACCTAAACTGATTAAAATTTCATTTGCATCATATTCATTTTACAAATGCCCAATAAAAACATGTTTGCGTGTTTCTCAAAATTGCAAACACTCGATGTTATTAATGTTATTTTCTAAAACATTAATCATCATTGATTGAAAAAGCGACAATTATTCCAATGAGTTGCTGAATTAAATAAATAATGTATTTTGGTTTGTTAGCTTCATGATCAATAGATTATTTTTTCTAACTTTGTATATAAATCTTTGGTATTACCTGTATTTCAGACAGTTTAAACCTCAATTTTGAATAAAATTAATAATAATAATACAGGAAACATATTTAACTTTTTTTAAAATCAAAAGGTATCAAATATTATATTTGAAAAGTTTAACAGAATTTAAAGCATATGAAAGAATACTTCATCTAATTTTACTTTAATTTGAAACAAATGTCTATAATAAATCAAATAATATTATTCTTACATTTGGTAATTACCACAGTTTGCATACTGAATATATGAGCAGTATCATGAGCATTTTATCAAAATATTTAAAAAATAAATCTACGCTTAAAAGGAATCAATTTTTTAATCGAAACAAATTTGAAATACGATAGTAATTTTTTTTTTCCATTCAATACTTACTTCTGTTTGAATACTAAAAATGTTCAAGATAAAAAACTACTGTTGCTTTCAAACTTCAGTTATTGTGTTCAAAGTACCTCATCAACATTAAAGGATATGAATATGCAGAAAAAATGAACTGCTGATGAAGACGAGAATGGGTGTTTTTTCATACTGAGACTTGTAGAATGAATCTGTGGGAAATTCTGTTTCACAAACGTATGGCGCCTTTTAATTGTTATCAGAGAACGTTTATCCATTTTTGAGATTAATCTTCAGTTTTGAAATGATTTTATGAAAGACACAGCGTTTTTATAAATATTTGTTAAACTTATTTATTAAACTTACCAAATTTTAAATAATTGTTTTAATCGTACTTTTGATTCTGGCGTATAGTTTAAAGATACTGATAAAGAAACTGATTTTGATTTTAGTAAATCTAGTCAAGTTTATAATTAATTTCATCTTTTAAGATATTTGAAAGTCTTTTCTGTTATTGGGATATTACTACATTGATAATGCGTTGGAAAAAGAACAAGAAACTAAACTTGTGAGTAGTTATTTATTTAAGTTTTTGAATTTTAATTCTATTTATGCCATTTAAAATTTGATTCGTTTTTAGAAGAAAATTTTAGTATTTCTTTTTTAATTTTTAAATTGCCATGCTTGTGCAGAAATCTATGTACGATCATGAATAATGTCACCTAAACATTTTTTCAAGAAAAAGATAAAATTGTTATTGTTAAAGGTGATCGATAACATTTTCATTCCATAAAATTATCGTTAAATAGATAGTAAAAAGATATAATTTTGAATTTCTTTTTAGATATTACTGCTGATATTTGCATTTAAAAGGAATTGACCTTTTTTAACACTCACTGAATAAAACGCCTCCATTTTTGAACAGTTATGTATGATTTTATTCATGAAAATTAAAAGCATCGTATAGAATTTCTGTATAGTTACTGGATTGAAAATGGGAAATATCATTTATGAATGTTATTTTTAATATACGATAAAATATTATTATCGTAATTTCAGAATAATTCGAGAAAACATTACAAAAAAATTATACTACATAAAAAATTATGCTAAAGGTAATTTATGAAATTAGATAATAAATAAAAAAATTTTCCAAGAAAAACCGCAATTTATGAATAAGGTACATTGCATTTAGAATTTTCCAAAGCTGATATGTCTGAAAAACTAATGAAATTATGCAAAAATGGATACATTTCAGTAGGAATTCCAACCCTGGATTTTTTTTTTCTGTGAGGGGTCTGACTTTAATTGACTTTAACTGATTAAAACAATTGATAGTAGAAATGTGAAATTCTATAATAGCATCAGGGAACACGAGTGACGTATAACATTTTATACTAATATGCGACACATTCAAATATATAGCAATTTGAAACCAAATGTGACTGAAAAACTTGGGTGTTTTGTATGTATGAAACCATATATGAATTTGACTCATGACATTTTGATAAAGCGTGATCACTTTCTTCAATAAATGGATAATAATTTACTGTACATCAACTAAATTAAAAATTAACTTGCCCTCCATCCGTATTATCGCGTGTTTGCATAAAAGTTATCACCTAACAAATAATCATTAGAGTTTATTAGAATGAGACTTTCTCCAAGATTTAGACGACTTCAAACAAACTTCAATAGATTAATTGCTTTGACCTTTTCATTGTTTGGTTTTATTTTCTTTTTAGCCATTAGTGCTAATAATCGAACAATATTTCTTACGCCTTGTTTTTACAACATAAGTGAGAATTAGTGAATAATTTTAAATGTTGCCCGAGTAAACCAAAAAAAATCCATTGTTCGATATTCGATGTCAGTAAAATATGATAAAAATAAAAGGAAAATAAAATATTTAATAGTAACATGAAATAAATTTTTGAAAAATTCATCTTTAAATCTCTATTTGCTTAGTTTCGTTATTTCCTTTTATCTTTGTTTCGTTTAGTTTCATAAAAATAAAAAAGAAACTTTATATGACCATATGGATTACCTAATAGATGGTTAGGAATATATATTGTTTCTTAAAACTGTAATAAAAAATCATATTTCATAAAAATTTGTAATGGAAGTCACATTTAAAAGACTCATTTTAATTACATTTAATTACTGCGATTAAAATGAAGATTAATCACATTTTAGAACCATAGCACTTTAGTAATTTTTCTCTGTTTTTAAACAGTTTTTATTTCAATATAATTTTATAACTAGATTTTCTTTTATATCTGAATTCTCTATATTTAAAATTTTTACTTAGATACCAATATAATAAAAGTTAATCATATATCTTTCTACGTTTCCTTCTGTTTGAAAATTTCTTTCATACGATGTATACAAAGAAAAGTTATGCAATGATTGAAAAATTCGGTATCACTGACTTATTCTCACGTTTCAGATCTTCTTCAGTTAGAAGACACATTTTTTAAAATCGTATGTAACTGTATTGTATCTGTCTACTTGCTTGTGACTCGGAAACGCTGTTATTTGATTCAAATAAATAATTGAACTTTTTTATTTTGTGTTATATTTAAATTTTTAACAATTAATTATATTTTAATTCCTTAATCATTTCACGATTATAAAACAACTCTTTTTGTTTAACACAGGAAATCACAAGGAAAGAGATAAATATTATAAATTTAGATCACAAGGAAATATATAAATATTTGAGCCCAAAATATGGATTGGAATACCTTCAAATCTCAATGGAAAGCATTAGTGAAGAGGAATTTACTACTGAAAAAAAGAAATTCTTATCAATTGATTACGGTATGTTTATAATTTTTTTTCTGATTCTATACTTATAATCATCAACGAAATCTTTTTCAATACAGATTATTCTTTTTTAACATATTGCCTTCATTTTTTGATTACTTAATGGCATTATAATTGTATTTTACATTGTACTGCACCGTATGCAGTTATAGAAAAAAATAAGATTCAAGGATGGATTTATTTCATTTATTTATGTTTACAGACCAGTATCCTCTGTTACCGCATATTGTCATTTCAGTGCATATATTCCATTGAAAAATCAATATTTTAAATGTTCCTTTATTGATTTTACATGGTAGCAAAATGTTATAAAATTGTAAAGAATGGGTGTTTTTGAAACACATCATAGAAAAATATATTTCAAAATGTTGTATTGAGTTATAATTAAACCAAATCAAAGATTAATATATCGTCTTTCTTAGGCATACAGGATTATTTGAATGACTGTCATAACGATAGCAGAAGACATAAAACAGAAATTCCTTCCTAACAAGCTCCAATGACCTTGTTACATCTTTTCCGTAAGAGGTACAATCCTTTATTAGAATGAAGGTAGTCATTCACAACATCATTGATTACACATCATTACTATACTTGCCAAAGATGTGAAAATCAGTGTACTTATCAGGCAACCTTTCAATCACGTGATAGCATACGATAGTACAGATATTTAGAAGTAGCTTTAAACCATTTCCCCAAATTCCACAAAATAATAATTTTCCGTTTATTAAATAATTGAGTTTTACTGTCGCTGAAAGAACAAACAAGTCTTTTCATTTTTAAAAAAATGGACTTTTTTAGTATAATATCATTTTTTTCTAATGCATTTTAATAGTCAGGTGATTATATTCCATAGGAACAAATATACTACTCATCTTCCCCCATCAATCTACTGTGAAGTATTCAGGTTGCTATGTGATGTTGCGATCACATAAAACAAAAATTACTAGTGCCTTTTGACTATTTGTTATTCGACATTGTACTGTGATATGAAGATTTTTTTTGGTGTAAAATGAATCGTGGATCCCGGAATTAAATCTAATAATGTTTGTTCTATATCACACGAATTTGTATTTGACGGGAGTACGTGATCAACTATTTAAAATATTCAATTATCCATACTGAAGTTATAAAAACTTGGTCCTCTTAACGAACTCTTTATGATAAAGATAATCAAGATTCAAATATTCCATGGTGTTTCAGTGTTTAATCATAAATAATTTTTCTTTACTATAAGTCTTTTAAGACTTGTCGTTACTTTTTATTCTCTCTCACTTTAGGCACTTATTATACCAGTCACTGCAACACTGTATATCCTGCATCAATCCAATCAACCATACATCACATCTTCAGCAAAAATAGGGGTTGAGTACGATTTGCCGCTCATCTATCTGGACGAAGACTTGATAGGCATATCAAACAACTTTCATCTATGTGTGGCTCCCAGAGACATCGAGGAGCACTTCTTGAGTTCCATACAGGCATCGCTGTCTTTGTATGGACAGAAAAGATTCGTGCAAATTTCTTCGTTTGAAGATGAGAAGCATTTGAACGATAGATTGTTGAAAAGATATCAGTATAATGTATCAGACTGTGATGCAGGTGTCACAATCATTGGGAATATTTCAACCACTGGATCTTATATTGTTCGCGTGCCAGGTAAGATGGACCTCATTTGAATTTTTTTATGCTTTTAATTTTTATTTACATCGGATTATTCAAAATATATACGTATAATGTAATGTATCATATTATAATGCAGGTGTCGCAATTGTTGGGAATATTTCAATCGATGGATCTTTGTTGTATAATGCATCAAGCCATGATGCATTATACAACATGTGATAATCGTTGGGGGATATTTCGATCAGTGGATCTTTATTGTATAATGCAATCAGATGTTGATGCAGGTGCGACAATCATTGGAAATATTTCAATCAATGGATCTTTATTATATAATACATAAGATTATGATGCAGATGAGACAATCGCTGAAGATATTTCAATCAGTGAATTTCTGTTATGTAATGTATCCATGAAGCAAGCCATGAACGATGATGCAAGTGTTGGTGATATTTCAATCAGTGGATCTTTATTCTATAAAGTATCAAACTGCGATTTAGGCCTGACCTTCGTTGATGATATTTTAATCAATGGAACTTTATTTTCCTATGGTCTGGTATAAAGGCTATAACATAAATTTTTAGATTATTTATTTTTATCTACATTATATTAGTATTTAAGCTATTTCATTATAAATATTGGCTTAGTTATTTAACATTTTATTTAGTGAATTCTGTATATTTCGCTTTCATTTACAAGGTGCGACTGTTTTAAGAAATACATATATGATAAAAACCAATTTATCACAATTCTGTGTAACCAATCGTTACACAGAATGCTCATTTTAAATCTTGGTCCTCAGTTAATTGTTATATTAATAATATATTTATATTTCATTAAAGACAATCATATATTTCTATTTAGAAAATTTCTGAGCATAACCTAATGGATTATACTTTATATGAATCAATAAATGTGTAGCTAAAAAAATTACAAAATGTAGATTTTTATGCCCCATCGTATTAGCTGTATTCAGTTCCACTCTTCTGTGACCAAAATAGACCGAATTATAAAGCTTTCCTTACCTCTATTGTAGCCAGATTTAGCTCATGTCAAGGACGTGTTTGAGGAAGATAGTCCAATTAAAATTACTAGCGTTTTTTCGCGGTGATGATAGTTGGTTTAAAATAATAAAATTCTGAGTTTTATAACTTTTTTAAATATTAGTTGTAGAGCAGCGGGGCATCTTTGTTTAAAGAGTTGGCATATCTAGAATATTGTACTAAATGTGATTAATAGGATTGAATAATTATTGTTGAATTTAATAAAAACACAGATTTCATAGTTTTATGGAATAAAATAAAATAATATATAGTGCTTTCATTACATAAAATTTTTTAATGGAAATTTCAGGTTTCCTTTAATTGCTTAGGAATTATTATTAGGTAACGGATAATGGGGATATCTTGTAATTATTGATCATATTGGAATATGTTTTCATTTTTTCTTTCATGCATTCAGGTATCCAAACTCTGACAAAAAATTAATTTAAAAAAATTTAATAGCATTTTTTGATACAGTAAAATAATTTTTTAAAGGATAAAACAATTAGAACTTTAGTTTTATTGAAAAATATATAGAGATATATTTATAAATTAAAAATGCACCTTAAGAACTGTTAAATGCAAAAAACTGCAAACAAAAGAAGTAAAATATTAGGTACACTTGAAAATTTATTTTTAATTAAAAATGTTTTAATAACATTTATGTTTTCAATAAACTATGAATTGGAGGCTCAAATATGAATCAGTTAGCTCAGATTAACCTTTGTCTAAAATCAAACGTGTTATTATTTATTTATTAGTTACCTGAAATGTGAAAATTTTTAAAACATAATGCGGACTGATTTCATAAAAATAAATCTTGATGCAGTGAATCTGTTTGTAATTGATTCATATTTCAAGAAATATCTTAGTCCTTTACAAGTAAGTATGTAATATCAGCAGATGAAATCAAGGAAAATATTCTTATGTGAAATATTGTGTATAGTCCAATTGTAAATTATAATACTATGCAGGTAAATATATTTGCTCATAAAGAGAGTATTACACATCTAAAACCTTAAATTTTTATTAATGCTGAATTAAATATTGTTTTTTTTAATAATAATTTTATTTAAAAAATATCTTTTAGATGATGGCTGTTCACCAGTTTTAGCTCAATACTGTTCCTATGGGATCCTGAGTAATATTCAACAAGCTGTAGATAACGCCTTTTTGCAAGTAAATATGCTTTTTAATATGTTTGAATATATTTTTATTTTTTAATATATTTGAATCTATTTACAAATGAACCTAAGTCGGTGATGAAATTAAAAATGATTTATCTGTAATATTCAAAATTACGATAAATAATTGATAATATATTTTTTTAAATATTTCTATTAAGATATTTTAAATGCGATACAAAAGTGCTTTTTCCAGAAGTAAGAGTTCTGATATTATTAAAGTCACATGAAACAAAATAAACTTGAAACATAAATTTTTAATTTTTCTTTTGTTATATTGGAAAAAGATTTTCCTATGTTTCTTTGACCGAGAAAGTTATGCAAGCATTAAAAGTTATTTGAAAATCGAATGGATCAAAGTTTAAAAGAAATAAAAGGATTAACCAAATCTATTTCTGTTTATCTTCTATCCTCAGTCCAAGCTTATTCAATATAGTTTCATAATTTGACAGGTTTTTGTTAAGCAATGTGAAATATATTTTGAATTAATATTTTAAAGAAACTATTTAAAGCTTACTTCATTTCGCTAAATTTTTTTATTATTCTCTAAATAATTCCAAAAATACACATCATTGTTTGATGATCCTTCTAATTATACAACAATTTCCTTCTTAAAAAAGAACCTCTATATCCAGTAAACAGAATTTAAATTGATTTATTCATGATAATTTATTCTCTTGATGCAATGAATATTCTTAACGTGCAATTTATTGTTCAGAATAGTTATTGAGAATAGATTATTGAACATCAGTTAATTTGAAGGAGACAGAATTACAAAAACAAACAATATTAGCGTATAGATGTGATACGCAGACGAAACTGCCAAGGGAATTTTCCTGCCAAGGTTTCTTAGCATGCGAAACTTCTTCTTCAAGGGATGGTGTGGTCATTGTGCATAACTAGTTTGAATACTTTTTGCCAATAAGGCAAGAAACCAGATGCATGGCAGTACAAAAACATAAACATTAAGGCCAGTATGCAGGAGATCACTCAGCTTATACATTTTGTCTTCAGGTGAATTTATCCAATATTCTTGGTGCTTAGAAATAGTCTACACTACATTTAAGAGACAGTAACTATATATTTATACCTTCCGAAGTCCAGCGCTGTTTGCATTTAGTTGCTAGCACATTCTCTAAATGACTCTACTGGCAGGTAGTAAGAATTTAAGTTTGAGACCCGATTCCACCAAAGAGCTGTCGTATAAGCTGGTTTTGTGTTCACTAAATCCGTTGGAACTGAACGTCCTCCTATTGGTGTGATGTGGAAACCTGAAGAGGGTGGGAGGTGCCAGTTCAGGTGTCGTCCTCGACATCTGACCCCAGTTCACAATTATGAGGTCCTCTCCAAAATAGCTCTGGAGCTGCTTTAAAACGGGATCTTAATATAACTAAATTAGTGATTCTATTGGCGATTGTGCAATGCATCTGTTGTATATAATTGCTCCTCCTTGTATAAAAAGGATTCACTTGTTTAAACGTGACTTCCTTGGAATTTATTGAGCAACTGTTCTTAACTCTCTCTATATATGCGTAGACTTCCTTTTTTAAGTAATTGTATTTCATAAATAATTTTCTATGTTAATTAGTATTCCAACATAGCATCGTGTTGTAATATGTTTTCATGAGTAAAAGAGTTTTGGCATTGTAATGATATTAACCGCATTCTTTACAAATATTATTTTAGGAGTGGACTGGTAATCCCAATTTCAAACTGCCTTCAGCAAAGGTCCGAGGCCTTATTGATGTACATGAAACGGCCAGGAACACTATGTACAGAGTTGTTAAATTTCTACTATTGATATTATACTTTCCAATAATTACGATTATCATTGAAAACATCATTCACGAAAAGAATTCGAAAATAAAAGAAAGTATGTTTCTGATGGGAATGAAACCACTCCCATATTGGTAAGATTGCTTTTCAAAAAATATATAATTATTTGTATATAATATCTTGTATATTTAAACAATAAGTTTACTCTATTACTTTCGAATGTGGAGAAATTTTTATACTCGAGCTTTTAAATTCATAAACGGTATATACTGTTAGAAAATTGTTATAATAATATAAATGAGCAAATAATTTTTTGAAAAAGAAAAAATAGTGGTTTTGTATCTTTATATAAAGTTTTCAGAACAGTTATATAATTTAAAAAAATAATATCTTTATTACAAGTTATCATGTCAGAACATTATTATTATTTACGTAACCCATCGATGCACTTTGAAATATCGATTCATGCGGAATCGATATTTTAAAATGTTATCCCAAGACTCAAGACTCAATCTCAAGACTATAGTCTTGGGATTGTTTCAAAACCAGTTTAAATTATTTAATAATTTAAATTAAGATAATTCGTAAGAATTCAGAGAATGAATGATTTGGAAATCAAGTTGTAATTTTTGTTGGCAATAACTAGCCAAATGGACAATCTTCTGCATTATTTTCTGGTTACCTTAAAAGCGAAAAATTGATGCCTTAAAAGCGATATGTCACCAATTTGTTGCTTATGCGTTTTGAGGCTTCCAAAACCTCAACCCAAAAAAACTTCATGTTCTCACATGGTAAGAAATGGGGTCAAAATTATTAATTATTGATATATTTTTATACTTCTTAATATAAATAAAAATTAGATTTTATCTTTTTATAAATGTTTGAAAATAAGTACACCTTTTTAACATGTGTTTTAATACATAGTTAATCAAAATTGCAGAGACCAAAAAGTTCAATGAATTAAATTCATCATAGACCTCAGAAATAAAATTTATAAACTAAAAAAGATATCTAATACTGTAATACGAGAAATGGTTGCCAAGTCGAAAATCACCCCAGAATTAATAAACTCCGGTAAACTTGGGGGTCTGGGGTTTTTGGCCACGAGGAATCGATTGGCGCCGGTTTTGAAGCGCTACGGTTGAGCAGTTCGGAGTTACAGATAGGATATTTTCAAACATTATTAGTTCGCCATAATGGCTACTTAAATTTTCAAGCTGTAACGTGCTGCCATCTATAGCCAATATGGCGAACTAATAAAGTTTTATGTTTATGCTGTTATAGGTTTATAATATGTTTCTTATGTATGTATATATGTTTGGTTTTTCTAAATAAATTTGTCAAAAATATTGAACTTCAACACACTTCAATCTTTACCTTTACTTTACCTTTGTATAGAATAGTTCCCTTTCCAAACTCTAACTTTGTTTAGAATAGTTTACAATGGTGCACTTTAACCGGTTATCTTTTCACCAATAGTTTCACAAATTTTCTTATGGCATGTATTGTTTTGATAAATCACAATTGAAAATTTAAATCTTCGACTAAGCTTCGATACCTGTTTTCTCCGAGCGGAGCTCGGTCACCCGCTGGTATTTCAAATAAGAAGTGTACGCACAATTAAATATTTATTGAAATAATGGAAGCATTTTGAATTTCGTTGTTGGAGCAAAATCTTTTGTTGAGGATCAAGTAAAATTTATTTAACTACCATAAACCGGGAGAAAATTGCACGGCAATTAAGTTGCTGTTATTAACATTTTTTAATTTTAAAATTACCGAGAAATTAAATTTGCGATGTAATATTTTCACAAATTTTGATGGCAATATTTCAGATTTCTACTTTATTTTTACTTGAAGAAAATTCCTTAAAAAATTTCTGTTAGATGTGTGTAATTTTAAAATTATATTTGAACAAAAATTGGTACCTTACGGTCTATGTCTTTTGGAGCACATATGTATATTCTTCGTTTTAATAAGATTACACATATAATCTAGCGTTGTCAGTTTTTTTAATATCATGTGAGAACATGATGTTGCTTTGGCTTGTAGTTTTGGAAGCCTCAAAAGGCAGACTGGTGATTGAGGTATCTATTTTTCTCTTTTAGAGTTATCAGAAATTGATAAAGAAGGTTGTCGTATATCTCGACTTATCGCCAACAAGAAGTTACAATCTGATATTTGTACTCGATCTTATCTAATCAATAAAGGGCAAGATCGTCAAAAGTTACTCGAACGATTTTAAGATGAAATAAAGCATCTTTTTCCAAATTCCGGCTTACTCTGATAGTCACGTGAACGTTTGAAACTGGTTAAATTGGTTTTTCAAGAAAAAAATTAGCTGGATTCTTGAGATGGTCAAAAGTCATATCTTTTTCAATGTTGGTGATTGCAAAATATGATTCATAAGTGAACTTGATGTTTTTAGGTCGGATTGATACCATGTGACTTTAAAAAATAAAGTTCTTACGTGATAGCTTAAAATCTGAGATAGCTGATTTCAGTTTTTTAAAATTTTAATGTACAATTGATTTGTTTTTATTAATTTCAATGGAATGCATTATACATAAAGATGCTACAGATATTACACTTCTGAAAATTGAATGAGTGACTAGTCTTATTGTTTTGCAGGTCAGCATGGTTATTTTGTGAAATTGTGGTAATCATCATTGTTATGTGCCCCGTTTCCATTGCTCTCTGCGTTGCCAGTGTCTCTCCTATCTCAACTATCCTTCTTCATTTTCTTCTCTGGTTCGGACTTGGATGCTCTTTGATGGTTATCGCGATGACAATAACACGTTTCTGCACTCAACCGATGGTAACATTATTTTTAATGTATATTTATTGCATAAAATTAGTTTTAAAGGAACGAATTCAGTACTTGCATTTTATCTTATAATTTATCGCAAAAATTTCTGTATACTGGATATCATTAGAATTATTCGATTTCTAATTTTAGGCATCATTTAAGTTTCTGAAAACATATTGGGTTGATGCATAGTTATCAGACATTTAAAAAAATACTAGCTGCACAGACAGACATCATTCTGTCAAAGTTTATTGGCCATGCACAGTCCATTAGAAAAAATAAAAATAAATAAAACGAATTTCAGAGTGATCACTTTGATTTATTGATTTAAAGTCTCAATTACAAACGACGATTACTTCAAAAAGAAGTTTTCTCTTTCGTAAATTTCAGTAATAATGTAATATTTTTATTGAATATTTTATGGTACAGGATATTTTTTGATTAAATCGCCCGTAAACAAATAAAGTTGTCGGTTTTCCAACGCGGTAACCGGCATCATACAACGGTTCATGAGATATCCATGAGTTTTCGTGAGTGATGCAGCAAAAACTGAAGGATTGTGTCTGAGATTTATTTATGGTCATAGCAACAGCAAGCCGCAATCGTTTAAATTCAAATAGTATGTCAGTTGGTACCATTGGTGTACGCGGGTATCAAAACATCTCCCTCATATTTTTACTTAAGAATGGTTGCTTTGATAACATTGTTCAGTAATATTTTTACTGCTTGCCGTGTGTTGTTATATAGACGTGGTTGATTAATATTTTGAAACATTATGATCACCAATCCTGTTTTAAATTGAAGATTAATAAGAAAGTGGCAATCTTGGCAAATCCAGAGAGTTCAAGAATTCTGGTGTAAAGTTGACGACATCATCTTGATTAGTTGCGCTATCAATTCATTTGTATATCCCTTGACATAAAATTTGGCATGAAATTGTAATATTTGTCACCCATTTGGAAGCAATTGTTATATTTTTGTATATTCGTAAGGAAATAAACGGAATTCGTTCTAGTTTCTGAAATCAATGAATACAAGGGTCCTGGTGGTGGAACCAATGGCATTAATTTCACTTTATCATTTGCACAGCACAATCCATTTATTTCATTTTTGTAATTCAATGCCTTACAATGTGGGTAAACTGAGTTTATAGAAAGATTAGCAACACATTCCTTCCCGTTATATTGAAGCAGATTGGAGAAAATTCGGATATGCTTGTTTTATTATTGTCCCTGAGTTCGTGGGGAACCATCCAGCCAATGTTCATATCTTCTGGTATGATCAGACTTCAAAGTCAAATTCTTGGGTTAAATTCAATTAGGTAAATGAATAATAAAAGCTGTTACCTGTCAAAAAGGGAGCTGGAGGTAACAAGTGGATTTTCAGATTTTATTTCGGCATAACTGGCACATGTACAGCAAAGCGCACAAACAAAAAATAACAGAACTACGTGTCACTCATACATAACAAGACTGATTCAAATAAACAAACCCAGAGGGGGATACAGCGCCTTAGTGTAGATAATCTTGGATATCCAGGGATGAAAATCACGTTTCACCTCCCCCCTTCCGAATAACCAAGAGGCTCATTCAAATTAAATATTTAAAAGTTTTCAACTTTACGACATTTCACATTTTCTTAGATACCTAATTTTAACATAAATTAAAATTTCTGTAAATTAACATCATTCAAATCAATAATTATGTTGCAATATTAAACAAATTTTAATTGAACTAAATATTCAATTGCTTAAATATTTTTAACATTTAACATTTAACACATCAAGTAAAAAGACAACATTTATATAAGACAGAATGTCAGTGACACAAATTCAATATTTCAGGACAATGCGTATTCATAAACTTATCATAATAAAGGAAGATACAAGTTAAGGATAAACATCTTCACATTTGCATTTACATTCCAAATCTTCTGAGAAACATAATGAAATTAAAAATATTATACAAATTAATCATTCCTCAATATCCAGGTTCTATAATAATTGCAAATGTCTTTTAAACAAATGTATTCATTTGAACCATCATCACAAGAATCAGCAGCAGATTAGATGGTCCACGTCCATGTATTCCAGATCTATTGCCATCTTTTTCTTTTTTTCCCACTAGAATCTAATTAAGTCATTTCACTGGAAGCATATTCTTTAACAGGTTACAACTTTTTATCAGGTGTAGGAGACGGAGTAATAGCAGCATTAGATTACCTCAGAAGTCTGATCTTTCATTGGGGGTCTGACATTTTCAAACTGCTTAGGAGTTGATGATAGATGACGATACCATTCACGTCTTTTAGATTCTACAAGATATAGAGTCTCTCCCCAATCGAGGATACCAGACTTTCCTTTCTTTTCTTCTCTAGAATCAAGATTTTTTTTTATCACGTTCTAATTGAGAATTAATTTCAGTTCTGTCTACACTGTGCCTGTCATCGTTAGTGGATTCGTTATTTTCTCTTGAATCCGGAATATCTGGAAGCGAAGGACTATCTTTTCTCCATCTTCCTTTACCTTGTATTTCATATCGATCATTCTTTTTATTTCCAGATATTTCTCTAGAAGTTTCATGGGGCTCATCAAAAGGATCTGATGACATTCTATCTTCGTAATCTAGAGAATTAGAACATTTAATTGATTTGTTGTTTTTGTCATTTAATTGATGTCAATGACATTTAATGGTCACAAAAAGCGTAAATGGGTTAAATGTTTCACCGAAAGGTTCACGTGTCATTCACATAATTTTATGAGATTTCGAACCATTTGCTTCGATTTGATTCATCAAGGAACCAGAATAATCTCAAATATTTTCTATCCTCCTTAGCTATTCCAATTGTTAACAATGTTCCTTGTATGTCACTATAAAACGCATACTCAAATTCGCGAGATCTCAATAACACGTCAAGGATTTTAGGATTCAAAGGTGGATCAGGTGTAAGACAGTCGTTTAAAGATTTGTCACCTCTACCTTTCGAGAAAGCATCAAAAAACATTCTAACCTTCGTCGTTTTTTTATCGATTCTTACAATTGCAGCATGAGGCATATAGACTGTTGGAAAAAAATCCCAACACCAAGAAAAACTTATAGTACAGTAATGAAATTTTAGGAATACATTTGTCTAGGTAAGATATTTAATTGATTAAAGTTTCAAGATCACAGGTAGAGCCATTGGCGAGAAGAGCCATTTCAAATGTGAAATGTTGGTACATTAGTAACCGGTGTAACCACCAGAATTTTGAATGCAAGCACACAAACGTGCATGTATTGTGTCGTACAGGTGTCGAATAATAGTTTGTGTAATGGAGTTCCATGCCTGTTGCACTTGGGCGGTCACTGCAGGGACGGTTAATGCTGGTTGTGGATGACGCTGGAGTTGTCCAATGATGTCGCATACGTGCTCGATTGGAGAAAGATCTGGTGATCTAGCAGGCCAAGGCAACATGTCGACACTCTGTAGAGCATGTTGGGTTACAACAGCGGTATGAGGGCGAGCGTTATGCTGTTGGAAAACACCCCCTTGAATGCTATTCATGAGTGGCCCCACAACAGGTTGTATCACTAGACTGACGTACAAATTTGCAGTCAGGGTGCGTGGGATAACCATGAGATAAATTGCTCCCCAAACCATAACTCCAGGAGTAGGCCCTGTGTGTCTAGGCCACAGACAGGTCACTAGCAGACGTTCACCTGGCCTCCTTCTAACCAACAAACAGCTATCACTGCGACCAAGGCAGAACCGGCTTTCATCAGAAAACACAACAGATCTCCGTCCTCCAATGAGCTCTAGCTTGACACCACTCACGTCGCAAACGGAAGTGGTTTGGAGTCAGTGGAATGCACTGTACAGGGCGTCTGGCTCGGAGCTGTCCTTGAAGTAACCGATTTGTAACAGTTCGTCGTGTTACTGTGGTGCCAACTGCAGCTCGAATTTCAGCTGCAGACGCAGTACGATTAGCCACAGCCATACGCCGAATACGACGGTCTTCAATCTTAGTAGTACCACGTGGCCGCCCGGAACCTGGTCTTCTTGAGGCAGTACCTTCCCTTGACCACTGCCACCAATACTCATGCACAGTGGATACATTCCTGCAAAGTCTTTCAGCAATATAGCGGACAGAAAACCCACCTTCTCTTAGCAATACAACATGACCTCGTTCAAACTCAGTGAGCTGTTGATAATGGCTTCTTCGTCTTCTCAGAGGCATCCTTGACTAACATTAACCCACTACGTCAAATCTCAACTGTAAATAACGATCACGAACCTTACAGCGCTTATTTAAAGCAAACCTCATTTGCATGTTCACAGTGTCGCTACTAGCGCCACACTTACGCGCGTATCTCGAAATTTGAATCGACGTCATCTTTCAGAGTTATAAACACGCCTACCAAATTTCGTTTATCTAGCACAGCTCCTTTCTAGTGTTGGGATTTTTTTTCCATCAGTGTATTTCCTGTGCCTTGTGAAAGCTGGATACATTTTTAAAAATTGCACCTCCAAACAGACTTGTGGTAAGGGTCACTGTAGGCATTCGGAGTTATTTTGAGAAGCTACAATACCTCCAGAAACGGCAGGAGGTGAAAGGTCCGAGGGAAGAAATCACGGTTCAACTCATTTAGCTCTTACTTATCAGAAAGGGAAATGGAGGTAATAAGTGGGTTTTCAGATTTTATTTTGGTACAACTAGCATATGTACAGCAAAGCGCACAGACAAAAAAATAACACAACTACACGTCATGCATACATAACACGACTGATTTAAATAAACAATCCCAATGGGGAACACATCGCCCTAGGGCTGATAACCTTGGATATCCAGGGGTGAAAATTAAGTTCTTACACTTTTCCATACTTTCTGAGAAAACGAACGATAGTTAAATGGTCCGAATCGAAGTTTTCGACCAGCATTTGAATTGTCAAACTTTAGTTAGCTTCCACGATTACCAAAAGTGCCTGATCATCTAAATCCGATGGTTGGCCTTTTCCTGACTTATCTTCTTAGCTACTATTACCACGTTTGAATCCGGCATTACCTGTACCGACTTTCATTGCTTGTGCGCTCACCAAAAAGTTAGTTGAAGGTGCGAAAGGACTGAGCTGATTTCCATCTTTTCTCAATAAATACGATAATATAAAGAATATGAATATAATTATAGACATGGATTTTTATAATCTAAAAGTAGAAGAATATTTATTTTCATAAATTTATAAAATATTGTAAATTTTTAATAAAATATAGCACTTGAAAGAAATTCAAGATAATTATGCACTAATAATACTTCACTTAGTTATATCAACCAACCCAATAATACCTCAATGAATTATATCTATTATTAATTAGAAAATTCTTCAAATAATAAGACAAACTTTTGCTTTTGGTATTAAAATGATTAGATTTCAGATTCATAAAATTGTCTGTGATAAATGAATCAAGTATTTATAAAAACTTTATTTTTAGAAATTGTTTAAAATTTATTCGTTCTTACTAAACCATAAACAGAAAATTTTCAAAAAATAACATTTTTTATTTTATTTTTTGAAATATTTGAATTTGGATTAAATAAAAAGACAATCAATATAAGTCACATAATCATATTTTATAATCAAAAGTTTGATCTAAACTATAATTTTTCTTTTTCTAAATTTTAGGTAGCAAATACAGTCGCCTTCTTTTTTCTTCTATCTGCTGTTGCTTCAGATGTCTTGCAACCGAGAGAAGGCCACGAAGATTTGAATATGATTGAATATTTTGCTATGTTGGCATCGCCAGTTGCTTATGAAAAAGCATTTAACAAAGTATTTTGGCAGTATCTTTTTATCACAGACATTTAATTTTTTTTTTGGATAATTAATTTATATCTACTGTATAGTTCCTTTTAAAAAATGAAATGGGGATAAATTTGTAAATTAAATGTATTTACATCACATTTCGTCAGTGATATTAGTGTCAGTGATTTAAAAAAAGGAGTATTATATGTATTTTCAAGGCTAAAAAAATGGCTTTAAAACATCAACTTTTTATGGGTTTTAGAAGTAAGTATTATTACATGTTAATAAATTTAAAATGTAAAACTGACAAATCTGACTAATTATAATTTTTCATGTTTTCAAGTTGTGTTATTTGAGAGTGAATTTTCCAAATATGTTTGTGCAGGATCTGCTTAAATTTTATTTAAAACATTTCTCGCTAATGAAATGCATGTTCAACAACCTAAACAAAATCGAATTATGAATGTAATATATATTTATAATTGGGTGTATGTATATTTATAATTTTACATTTATTTACATTGTCTCTTCTAATTAATGAATAAATAAGGAGTGTTCAAACGAAAATGTGCGAAACGACATTGTGGGTATAAATGAGGAACTTGTTCAAAATATAGATCCTAGGCTTTAGTATAGCAATCCCTTTTATTAACGAGTCAAAAGATTCCTTGTTCCCAGAATTCCTGTAGCTGTGATGAAACCCATTCCTTCACAGCTTCCTTGAGTTCGCCATCCGAGTTGAAGTGCTCTCCTTGTAGATGGCTTTTCAGGGGAACAAACACATTAAAATCGGAAAGTGATTTATGCGGGCTGTAGGGTGGTTGATTGAGCTTCTCTCATTTAAACATGGTCAGTTCCGAATGCGTAACTCTGGAGATATGTTGACATTATCATGTAGCACAACCTCACCCTTCGTAAGTAGCCCCGATGATTTTTTCTTGATGGGTCTGGAGTCCTGAAACCTTCGAACGGGCCTTCGTAGTGTCTCACAGTACACATCGAAGTTAATGGTTCTTCTGTTCTCAAGGAATTCAACAAGAAGTTCACCTGCAACGTATGTTATCGAGGAATTCATTGTTATTAGTCAACTGTATGGCGCTCTTTATTAGAGCCTCTGCACTTTCCTGCGCAAGTAGACAGCCGCGCATGTGCCGTACACTCCAATCGGATCCCTAAATGTGTCGCTACGTTCTCTCTTATTGTTATTGGTTAGTATGTTAATAGGTACGTTGTTAAGACTTTTCGCACCTTTTAATTTGAACATCCCTTGTCTTATAATGTTTTTATAGGCATGGAATGTTTTTTTTTTCATGTTCAATGACAGTAACGAAATAAACAAAGAAAAAAGTTTTCATTGAAGGAATAAGTCAAGAAAAATTTCAAATATGAGAATTATTATACTTCAATTTATACTTTAGAAAGCCATTCTTCATTTCTATTATTATTTTTAATCAAGGGTATTGCATGAAAACATTATGAATTATTATGCTTAGTAATGAAAGATTAAGTATTAAGTTTAATATTGCAAAGAGTTACGGCCAGATCTAACAAAAAATTCATTAGATTACTGTCTAGCATAGATTTGGACTTCGTCTTATAGAAGTTTATGACATGATACTGCAAGGATATATTAAAGTAAGATCATCGATTTCTAAATTAAATTGGGTGGAGACATCTTAGTAAATTATGCAACACGCTAGCATGCAGTGATTGCATTAGAAAAGCTATTTCTCTAGTGGAAGGAGTCTATCTCTATGTGAATGGGTATTTCTAGTTACTTTTTTGACAATTTTTGGAATAAAAATGGAAATTCTTCGACTTGCGCTGGGCAGTCGAATATATATCTATATACGTATGTATATATATGTGAATGTATATATATGTGAATGTATATATATGTGAATGTATATATATGTGAATGTATATATATGTGAATGTATATATATGAATATATCCTGAATTCTTACCTTCCATTTTTGAAGGAAGATATTTTTAATCTAATATTTTTAGGAAGAGATGTATAGCGTACATCATTTATCATTCATTTTAAACACAGCTAACCATCTTTGGTGACTAACATGTTTGTCTGTAATGATCATTGATTTTCATTTTAATTGGCTCCTTTATTCATAATTTGGGGGTTATGACAGATACACATGAAAAAATATGGGAATATTTCTAATATAATACAAATATGCAAATACTTTGTCTTTCGATCGTAAAGAATATAAAACTTTGTCATATCTTTTCTAAAGTCTTCCGAAGATGGAAAGTTCATTAATGTTGACTTATTTATTGATGAGAAACTTTCGTGTGAAAAAAAATTGCTAACTACAGTCAATGCTTGGGATATTTAAGGCTAGTTATCTGGTTTTACCAATTGTTTTTAAGTATTTGGTTACGGATATTTCACAGCGGAGCAGAAAGTTCAACAAGCACGGTAAATTGTTAACAATGCTTTATTTTAAGAGGAAACTCGAAGCAGCTGTGTGTCCAAGGCACAAAATCAGTTTTTCTAGATATCAAACATTAATTAATCTATATTATACCAAAAGGGTGAGTCGTTATTGACTCGTTTCATCTCTCTCACTTTATATAAGGCACATAATTTTCAACAAGGAATAGAACTTTTAAAAAACATACAACTTCTAAAAAGCATAGAATTTTTAACAACGCATAGAACTTCTAACAAAGCATAAAGTTTTTAAAAAGGCATAGAATTTTGTAACAGAGTATTGATCTCATGTTCTAATGCAGATATTGCCAAAATTACCATATTTTCGAAAACATTCTTTTTCTGGCCAAACGGTCTTCATTGATTTGAGTGCCAACTGGGTACACTAGTATCCACTGAGAATTTCTGTAAAGCTCTTTTCCTTATAATAAGAATAATTAAGTAAACAATATTACAGACTTTGAATAGTAAAATAATATATGAGTACTATTTTTATAAACACTTAAATACTTAAAAATTTTTTATTCGTAGATTATAAGAGAGCACGATTACGGAGGAGCTGTGCCTGCTGTTTTGATAATTTTCGCTGATCTTATTCTATATTCCATTGTTGATGTGATTCTGGAATATTTATCACCATGTAAGAAAAAGTTTATCTAAATTTAGTTTTTGAAATATATTTACATATTTTATACTGACGTTTGATTTGTTTTTCATTTAAACAAACTAAATATTTATTTTTGTATTAATCTTTGACTGGTTTTCAGGTGGTGTTACTATTCCTTGGGGAAAACTAAAACCAAATGGTAAGAATTCACAAGGGGAGAAAACAGAAGATGTTCATGAAAATGAAGCTTTCATTGGCTCATTGTCATCTTCACCCAATATGGATCCGTGTATCAAGTGAGTAAATTGGACAATTTTCGGTAAAGAAATATACGTGTTATTGTAAAAATTTCCAGTGTACAGAATTCGCTATAGAAACTGTTTTGAAATAATGTAATTCACAAAAGAAAATTTAAAATATACAGATAATATATTTTAAATAATATTTTAATTTTTAATTGCTTGAAAAAAGGGGAAAAAACTGTTGGGGAAAAACCTTGATAAGAGTGTGGAAAAAGCATTTTCCAAAAATAAATAAATAAAACAAAAAAAAAAAATGTATTCTTTAAACCAATTTACAAAAATTGAACTTATCTTCAGAACAAAACTGTCCAACTGCATTGTTTTTACCTATAATCGATCATTCTATACTATTGTATTTTGCTATACGTTGAGTTTTTTCAACATAGGCCTTCAAAGAAACTTAAAATCAGTAATCTTATCAATGGGGGAACATATCTAAAAATTGATGATGTAGTGAAAAGGGTTGGAACTTCTAGATCTATTACATCCTTTATTAACTTAAAATAAAATTCTATTTATGCCATTGTAAAGTATTGTTACAGATTGCGGATCGTACCAGACACTCTGGAAATTATAAATATAAGAAAGAAAGTTTCATTCAATTTTTAAATTTTTATCTTGCGTGTGAAAGATTTTTTTAATTTATATATTTTGGGGTTTTTGTCTACAAGTTTGAAAATACCAAAATTACAACTTTGAAAGTAATCGTAAGGATGCATGACAGGAAAAATGTCTTTGTATATAAGTCACTGTAAATACCTTTTTGAAAAAAAAAAAGGCACAAAAATCTACTATATATCCAGATGTATTAGTTTTTACTGTGACATTTTTATTTACTGTGGTATTTATTTTTGTTTATTTTTATGCTTTTATTCATATTGATTTTATTTTGGTCTCTACTTTAATGTCACTTGTTTTTCATAAGAAATTCTTAATACGTTTCAAATATTATTCAAGACCTTGTAGAATGATTAGAAAATATTAAATCCTGCGGAGCATATATTTTTTAAAAATCTTATTTTTCTGAATATAAAAATGAAAAGATTTTTAATACATGCATATTTTTTCAGACTCGAAAAGATTAAAAAAGCATTTTCGTCTGGTTTCAACCAGCCAAGAACAACGGTTTTAGATGGTGAGTTATTACTCATGGACGATTTTCTCTTTTTTACATATAAAAATAATATTAATAATACATATAAAAATAATATTTAATAAAATAATTATTAATTGTTTAGCGAATTTAATTAAAATTTGATTAAGTGCTAATTTACTTAGAAATGTTGCTATTAAGTCGTTACACCCTCAAAAACTGTTAATATGGAAGAGATTGACATTTTTATTTAATGTATATTTATGACCTTAGATGACAATCTAATTGTGGGCAATTTCTTGTGTTTGGTTTCAGTTAAATCCTTTACCATAATTTGATATTCATAATGTATTTAACAAAATAATTTTGCACAACAAATTGGCAAAAATATTAAAATCGTGTTATTTTAAAAAGCCTTGTTCTATTTGTTTTGTACGTTAACAATGGATTTCAGTTTTATTGCCCCATAATGCTATTAAAAACCTAAAAATCTAGGTGATCTATTTCAAATTACCTACTGAATTATGTGGTTATGTAATTTTAACTCTGAAATATATATGTGTATTGCGTAAATGCGAAGTAGAATATAGTTTCCATATCATTCAGCAATGTATTAATCATACATTAGGATAAATATTAACTCAAATAATATAAAATAAGTTCTTTACTTGATTTAAACAATTTAAATTACGCAAAACATAATTCTTTCCATGATTTAAACAATTTTTCTATTAAATGTATATGTTACAATTAACAGTTTAGAAATCAGATATTTCTTGGAATTAGATTGGATATTATTTATAAAAGTAACAGAAAACTTTTACTTGCACTTACTTACTAAGAAATACCGTATTTCATATTTATTTTATTACCTACAAACCTGTGTTCAAAATTATAATTCTCTGGATTTAGTTCATGGTAAAAGATAGCTTGACCTTTACTTTGATTTTTATTTGTTATCCATTCCAAATTTATCATGCCTAAAGAGTTTAATATATTTTTAACCCTTTCTATGAGATGAACTAAGTGGTTATCTGATATTACAAAGAAAATAAAAATTTTATAACTTGAGAAAATCTAAGGTTTGCATGTTTTACAAAACTGAACTTATCTTGTAATTGGGTATTTTCAGGTGTGACATTCTCAATTTTTAAGGGTGAAGTGACATGCTTATTGGGTCCCAATGGAGCTGGTAAAAGCACCCTCATGAAAATTATCAGTAGAATTCTGTCACCAGATGAAGGCAAGATCACAACCACAACTTCTCTTCAACTTGGAGTTTGTCCCCAAGAAAATATTTTGCATGATGATCTGAATACGTACGAGAACTTGCAATTTTTTGGAAGTTTGAAAGGGATTACGGATGCAGAGCTAGATTCAACGGTGAGTGAAGGAATTGAAAATGTTATATGAAATAAACTTATTTTGTTCACAAAAAAGGATGATGCACTATATGATGCAAAATTTTGTTATATCATAATTTTTTTCTAAAAAAGAAGACCAGTTTGATGCTATTTATTTGATAAAGCTGTAAAACGTTTGAAAGTGCGAAATAAAATAAATGATTTTGAATGTAGGATTTCATATATATAATTCGCATTAGTAAAACGTACCATTTCTAAATATGTTTACTATTCTATGATTAAATATAGCCTATTAGTAAAAAAAGGCTACAGCAAACATTTTCACTAATTTGTGTGATATTCTGAATGATTGGTAATGACGTGCAAATAACCAAAACATATTGTTATAAATTAATGTGAATGCATCAAGCTAAGTAAAGAAGTAATACTGTAATAAATAAATATCGTAATAAATTTCATAAACTTTCTTTTAGAATCCATAAAACTGTTGTCATTTTTACCTATGCATAAAAACGTAATTTTAGATAAATTTTGAAAAGTTTTGTCTAAAATGCAAGTTATGCAAGCATACAGAAACCTCTCTATCTTTCTCTGTATATATAAATCACTCATTCCAAATATGTTAACATTTTAAAAGACGAATTCAGAAATTTGTCTATCTATCTATATCTATATAAAACGTTTATTTTAAATAAATTAACCTTTTAAAAGATGAATTTATTAAATAAATGTCATGCAAAAAATTTATTGTCATTTTTTCTCTTTTGCTAGCCTAGTGGTCATTGCAAAAAAAAGGTTTTAAAAAATTAAAGGTTTTTAAATGCTTAAGTTAAAAGTTTCATCCATTTTTTAGTCTTTGTATTACATATACATTCCTTTTGTTTTAATTTTGGTCAAATATTTTTGTCAATATTTTTGGTCTTTATTTTGACGTTATTTCATTCGTCGGTATTTAGAAAAAAAATTATTAAGAATTAGTTGGATTTTCACTGTGATGAGCAGAATTTCATTATATCTTTTAAGTAATTCATTCTTTACCAACTGTCCCGTTGTATATGCCCTTCCATATACTCCTTTGATCAGGATATGTGATATTTAGAATTTTATGTAACCTTTACCTTTTCATCTTTCCACATAGGATTTTTTATAGTTCAGTATTATTTGAGTAGCCAGTTATGCAGTAAATCAGATAAATAATGTAATGCAAAAGAAAAAAATCAATGTGCATATTTGTTGTTAAAATATACACAATTCGAGTTTAATTTCTGCAAATTTAGTCTAGATAAATGACAAATCAACGAAATTTGGTTGCCATTGAAATGTCAGAACCATATTTTTTCGATCATATTCAATAATAATTCCCCTCTTCCAAATATATTCTGACGAAACTGAAAAAATAGACGTTATTTTAATTTAAAAATATAAGATTGTTTGCAACTAGTTGTCTGTAGGAGAAAATTCTAATTATAACATAATCGCTGTATCTTTGATAATCTATATAATGTATTAAACAGTTGATTTAATACTTATTTAACAATCAAAATTTCGATTTTTACACAGTAAATATTTTAATGTATTTCCAGTGCTTATACTTTACAGCTACGTTTTTGAAACTAACTTTTCTGAGTTACTTTTTGTTTGTATTAATAATAAAAATAGGTTAGAAATAATCAGTGAAATAATTTTTTTTCGAAATCTCGTTTTTAGAGGATGGTTAGAGACAATACTTTCAAATAAAAATTTTTTAAAAATTGGAGAGGGCAGGAGAGGAGAAAAAAAAGAGTAATACTTAGAATATTTCCCAATTATAAGTTTGTGCTGCCATCTATTGGTAATGTTCCTAATGAAAATAGGCTTTCAGACTTGTAAAACTAAATAGATAATCTTTTAATTTTTCATAATTTTACTGTTACTTAATTTCGAATTTTTTTTACTAAGGAAAAAAAATATTTTTCTTTTTTAATGTGCTTAAAATAACAATGATCGAAGCTTGATATTTTAATTTTCATCGATAGTTCCATTATTCATTGCCTACTGTCTTTCTTGTATTGGGTGTAATAATAATAATAATAATAAAACCTGAATAAATAAAAATAAAAAACTGAATAAAAATGTAATATAAAATAAATGTAAAAAAATATCTGCTACATAGCAACATTTTTTAAAAATATTTCCAGTATTGTTTTCAAATACCACTGTTATTAATTGAATGCTTTTGTCATATCATATAATGATATTGATATGATTTTTTCTTCTGGAAAAGGAACATAAAAAAACATTAAAAGTAATGTGAAATAGTAAATAGAATTGTAAAAGCATGTTTCAGAAACATATGATGTGAAGAAACAACTCTTTCAAAAAATTTTCAATCTGTATAAATGAATGTTTGTCTGTATATTTTATGTGATGACACAACGCTCATCTGATTCCTTTAAAAACATTACTACTCATTACTTGCAGTTATGGGATGTTTATAAGCATAGTAAAATTATCTAATATGTAATCTACATAAATAAAAATGAATGCTTGTCTGTCTCTCTTATGCGCTGCCTTACCGATAGAACTTTGGTAACATATTGCTTGCAGTTAAGCATAGGTTATAGGCATAATACAATCATCTAAAGTATTAAAAAATATTTACAGATCTATTAACCGTGTTTATTAACAAAGGATTAACCACCAAATAATTCTCCAAGGAGACACAACAGACTCAATAAAGATGCTAAATTCAAGTTAGACGTTAATATTTCGAAGCTTTTGTACGTAAATGCAATGTAAGTCTTTCTCTGAAGTAATAGTTTTATTAGAAAGTGTACGAGAAAGATTTTAGAAGAGCTAATCCTATAAATTTGAAATTTTAATTAACTATTTAGTAAAATTTTATGCTGTAACTTTCGAAAATATTATAGTATAAATAATTTTGCACCATTTTAGTTTCCAAAAAATTATCTTTCCAACTATAATAAAGATTTAATGGTATAAATATATTTTTTATGTTTAATCAATTTTAAAAGAAAATATTTTAATCATATATTTAAATATGAAACATGAGAATTCTAAGCGGATAGTACACCAAGCTATACAATTCTAAAAGAATACACAAATCTAATACATAAAAATGAATATTTGTTTTCAGAATGTAGTGATAAAAATAGAGTAACTACTAATTATGCTTCTTCAATGAATGTAATCATTGCTGTCAAGAAAATAACTATAATTTTTCATATCATTCTCAATTAAACAAGATAACTACATCATATTCAAACTATATTTCCTAAATTCTTTCTTCTGCTTCAGCAACGAGCTAGGTAATTACTAGTATTTTATAAAAATACCTTTTGTAACCGACGTGTGTTTTCATCATTTCAGGTGACGACATTGCTAGAGAACTTTGATTTACTATCTAAAAAGGATACCTGGAGTAAAGTGTTAAGCGGAGGGCAGAAAAGGAAGCTGTGTGTTGCCATTGCCATGATAGGTGATCCCGAGGTAATTATTTCTTTGAATTCATGAAATTTAAAAGGAAACTTCTTGATTATTGTTTTAATAGAATCTTTATATTTTTTCTAGAAGCCCGTTTAGTTAAAGTTCTAGCTTGATTTTATAGAGTTTTATAATATGCCTTTTAAATTCTTTTATTTAAATCGCTTTTAAAATTTGATATGGGGACTTGAAACTGATTTTGTTTCTTAAATGGCATTTTAAATATTCTTGTACCCTGATTAACTAATTAATTTTCGTTCTGAACGCTGAGCATAAAATATACTATCTTCTAAATCTTCAAGGTTAGAGAGATTTGAAATGTACTAATATATCAGTCGCTGAAAAGTCAGACAATTAAAATCATTTTACAATTTTTACTGATTTTAGTAATTTTAATGGAATCAATACTGTTCTTTTTGATTATTTAATGATTTACTCATTGCTCCCTTCATTCTAGATCAGGTATATATTAATATTAATTATTATAAATTGAATAAAATTTATTGATATATAAGAAATCTTAATTTTCTTAATTCTTAGTTTTTGTTGGACCTCGCTTCAATGACTTCATAGTGATTCCCATAGAGATACCGGTTTTGTGTTTTTACTTGAAAACAATGTCATGGAAAATTAAAAGATTAGGAGGTGTAAGATTCTTAGACTAGCTATAAAAGTAGTACGTTTCTTAAAGAAAGACCTTGGAGGTAAATAAAATTACTGCATACATCAACTAAGTTTAAGCTTACTTAGTAAGTAAACTAAGTTTACATCAATTTAGTTAAGTTAGGATTAAGTTTTAAGTTATCAACTGCAATCAATGCCATTTATCTAGAAGTCATGTATTTGCAAGACTATGTAAGATCCTTCTAAATAGGTTTTTGTAAGAAAAAAGTTTTGTACTTGTTTTTCTTACAGGCAGTCTTAGTTAAAGCTCTACCAAATATTTGATTACCTGTGACTTCAAAGATGTAAATACCATTTCTTTTTTAAGAACAATTTTGTAGTTATCACAAGATAGTAATATAAGAAATAGCGTTATTTTATCAGTTATTTGGCTGGAATTTCTGGTTGCTAAAATTTTCAATTAAACAGTACTTGCAATTCAGTCATAAAAAGTTTTTAAAAAAATCAAAATGGCTTTAAACTTCGAATTTCAATAAACGCATTATTTCAAAAGCATGCAATAAACTGTTTTGCTCATTGCACTCTGCATTTTATAATTTTCTATACTCAAATATATCACATGATACGACAGCAAGTTATAAAGTTTAAAAAAGAACAGAATAATTACTGTTATTGATTTTGAGGTTAAATCTTTTCTGTAAGCTTTCCATGAAATTTCAAAAAGGAGAAAAAATCAAAACAGGCTTTACATTAAAGCCTTTAAAATAGCAACAACAGCAAAAAAAAATTGGAAAAAAAGAAAAGTATATTATCAAAGATAATTAATATTAAAATGATTTAAGTTTCATTTCAGGGAAAAAATTTATTGTTATAAAATATTCATAAAATACTTTTTTTAAATAAAAGAAGTACTAAAAATCATTAGTATAGTTAAAAGATAAATTTTATAACTTAAAAAAAATCATTTTTCTGCAACAACATTTTGAGAAGTTATCAGGAAAAAAATCCTCACTACAATTTATATTTTTATTAATTTTCATTTAATAAAAATGTAAATTAAAAATTAAAAAAAACTATCACTCCAACGTATATATGTCTCGAATTTGGTAACTCTACACCAAATGGTCTTATCTGTAGAATCCTAACATTCAGGTGCACATGTATTTCAGTTTCATTATTAATAATTACTTATTTCTTAACTGAGTACACTATATAAATTATGAAAATTAGAGAGTAATCCTTTTTTATGAATGATTTATAAGAGTGTTTTGCCTAAGAGATATTTTTTGATAAACATTGTCCATAGTATTGGTTTCTTAAGGTATCCTCTACACAAAGCACTACAATAGCCACATAAACAAACGAAAAGTTTATATTATTATACTCTAAAATTCGTATAAATATTTGCAAAATATCTGAATATTCTTTTCTTCTTTCAAATATATTATTCACGATAGCCTTTAAGCAATACATGATTATATATTTAATTTTTGAAATAAAATTAATATAAAATACTTAAATATGATAGGTCTTGCTTCTGGACGAGCCAAGTAGTGGAATGAGCCCGCATTCACGAAGACAACTGTGGAATATGTTGCAAGAGTATACTAAATTGGGTCGTTCTGTGCTTTTCACGACTCATTACATGGACGAGGCTGAGCTTTTATCTGGTTAGTTTCTTTTTATTGTTCAATATACATTAGTTTTATTTAATGATCACTGCATTTAAATCTTCTAAAATCTTGATGTTTATTTTATTCCTTAATTTCATTGTTCTAACTGTTCTACTCATTGAAACAAAATTTATATTTTTTTCGTTTAATACCACAAGCATTATATAGGTTTTTATTTATGATAACAACATATGTATGTACAAATGAAATTTCAATTTAAAATTATTTGTATACATATTTAAGTTTTTTTTCTCATTCCTGTATTAAACATTTTAAGGCTACTTTCTTTTCAATTTGGAGTTTTGAAATGTTTTAGGCATGTTTTCCATTAAGTATAGGATAAATTTGTGTATGCGATACATACCCAATGATTTAGTTTTTTTTCATAAATAAGGCATTGCTAAATATTCGTATTTTGTCTAATACATAATAGAAAAATGATTATATGAAAATTAGAATCGCATGCATCTCTACATGATAGTAAAACAATTATATTAAGTTTAAAATAACATGTATCTTAAAATTTAAGTATATTTTTGTGTAATATATTTCAATTAATTAATGCGTGTAGCTTGAAACAAAAAAACTTGCATATTTAAAAATTTAGATAAATGAATTTAAGAAAATAAAACTGAAATTAAAAACATGCTTTTATTATTAATTTGATTTTTTTTTAAACTTCCAAAGTGATTTTATATTTAGTATTAAATTATTATACCATTTAAAAAATGTTTATGATGAAATTAAACTTTTTAAGAATATACTATTTTCCAAAAATTATTATATACTCGTTTGTAAATGATTACCAAAAATTGCCTCACAATTTTTTATGATTGGAGCAGATTTGCTAGAAAATATTTCCAACTTTCTTCGGAAGCAAAAAAAAAAAACCTTTTTCCTTTCATAAAGCGGTAGATTTTGATCAGTATTTAATAAATATTGAATTTAATCACATTTAATAGCATTTTGATTAAATTACAAAATAAATCATTTCTGCTTAATAGTAACAAAACAAGCCTTCAGAGTCCTCGAGCATTCAATGTTCAATAACGGAGATTTCTATAACAATCTAAAATCTTTTTCCTTCATTGCTGCTTTACTCAACAATTTTTCCCCTCTGAACACATTTTAAGATATTTCCAAAATGTTGCTCAATATTCTGAATGCTGTGTAATATCATAGGAAAAGTGTTGTACATTTTGTACCAATCAGTTAAGCTTTAAAGTCCTTGAATCTTTTTGCACATATATACACATTATATTGATGCAACTTTCTTTAACAGAAGTTTTAATCTGAATTATCTAAAGGTTCATTGAAAAAGATTTTTTTTTGCATTGAAAATATTAAGTTACTTTGTCTATGGTTAAAATTTTTCAAACGCTTTTATCGAGTTTCAGTCCACTAAATAAGTTTTATTAGTTCATATTTAAAAAAAAAAAATTTTTTTTCTTCATTTTTTAGATAGAATAGCTCTCTTAAATTATGGAAAACTAAAATATTATGGCACAACTATGGATATAAAGAAGCAATTTGGCGGCGGATACCATGTGAGGTATTTACATTTCATTTTTAAGTCACAGACGAAATCATAATTACGTCATATGTACTTATAAAACTCATCATGAATATAGTATTTTGTTTTAAAACAGTTAATTTAAATAAAAACTTATTTATTATAAAATTATAGTTTAAAAAGAAAAATTCTGATTTAAAAAAAATTATAACTGTGGGTTATTAGAATTTACATCACAAAGAGCTGAGTCAGCCTTTTATATTTTGAAAAAAAAATTGTTTGTCAATCCTTTTTATATTCTAAGAAACTCTTCCTATTGAGAGGAAAAATAACAGACCTGAAATGGATATTCTAAATTTTATCCAATATCTAATTTCTATACGCATAAAAAATATATTCTTCCCATGTTCTAATTGTTATTTAGCTGTGTAGAAAGATATTAAATTTAATTTTTTATAGAACCTTTTGATCTAATTTTCATATTTATACATAAATATTCTTGGAACACCTGTATTTTAAAGGGAAAGAATTAAACTCTTTTACAATCAAAATTAACCGAATTATAAAATTTTGAATTTGAAACTATTTTAATACTTACCATCTGAAAAACATTTAGAAGTTTATAGACCATTTTAATAGTTTTATCGAGGAAATTTCGATATACACTTGTTTATGTGATTTCATTATTTTTAGTTTCTGATTTAGTTAATTATTATATTTGTATGTCTGTCTATTCTTTGTATACTTGTTTATATATAAAAAGGAAACTGGTGCAAGCAGGCACCTCGCTCGTTCTCCGTTAGCGGCAAAAAGTATATCTCGTGCGCTCGTTATTAGTTGCGCTCGTTTTCTATTTTTCAAATATATTAAACATTTTTAATATGATATGTTTTCCTTGTTAGCTCTAGTTAATGACATTTTTTAAATATATTTTGTTTCCCTTGTTCGCTCTTGTTAGCTTCATTTTTCAATATTATATTCCGTGTTTCTTTGTATATATTGTGATCGCCGTCCATGTTTTGTATACATATATATTTGTGTGTGTGTAAAAATAAACAAGAAAAAGTAAAGAAGAATTTTTCGTTTGATTAAATACACACACACACAGCGCTATACTATATACGTGTAAACAACATTCCTATTCGAGATCACTTTCTAAAATAATAAGCTTGAAAGTGGAAATAGTTGGCAAATTTTGTCATGTTTTCCATCATTATAATCTTTTTCAGTCTATAATGGTGAGATATCAATTATATTTTTAAATGTATTTAAAGATAAGTAAACTATACAAAAAATCCGATTTTGTAATTTTTTAGAACTATCATTTTAAAATAAAAAATATGTTAATATCTTTTTCATTTTTTTTCTTCATTCAGAAATACATGCTTATTTCTAAAGAATTAATTATTAGTTATTACCATCATAAAAAAGTCTATTTTCTTTGCTTTGAAAAAAAAATTGAGTTAAAAGATGTATTTACATATGATATTTTGTATAAAATCAATTATTGAGGAAGATTTTGATTCAATTCCACGTTATTTTCAAATTTCTTTTTATAGCTAGAAACATATATATACTTTATAAAAGCGCCAGACTTTTGAATCAGCAATGCATAAATTAATTTTATTTATTTAATCTGTTTTCAACGTATGAATTCCTTTTTATTCCTTTTTAAAAAGAAAATCATTTTCATAACATTTTAAATCTTTAAATCAGCAATTTTATCAAGAGTAATCGAAAAAACTTTTGGAATCAATATATTTGAGGGTAAATTTTATTCATATTATTGCGTGCATTTTTTTTCCATTCTTAATTACTTACAACCGAGTTTCGTTACTTATATTATTAAATAAATATTTAAATTCGAGTATGATTTTTAAAATTTCTTTTTCATCGAAGTGATTTCAAATAAAATTATTTCATTTGCAGAATAACATTGCAGTCAGAACCATCTTTATACTGCAAATCAGAATTATTGAGTTTAATCAGCGATCTACCGTCTAAACCTAAAGTGATTTTCACGTCAGACTCCGAAATAGTCGTTAAGCTTCCTTCCTTTGATGCGGCACATTGTGTCGAGTTCTTCAGTAAAATCGAGGAACAATACAAAGACATCGGATCTGATTGCTTCACTATTTCTGTATCTGCTTTGGAAGAGATATTTTCTTTGTTATCAGGTAATATAAAGTTCTCATTTTTCTTATTAAAACCTTTTTGTTTCATTTATTTCAACATCATTTTAATAAATATTCTACCATCGATTTAAAGTTTAAGGAAATCGCGGCTGTAAACTTGATAATATTTATTTCTGCTTTAATGCCGTTTAATTTGTGCTTGAAATTGCTGTCAACGTTGTTTAATTTATGCTTTGCAAAACGTTTCATTCAAAAATATTTCTTACATATTTTTATCAAAACATTTTTATGAGTTTTTTAAAATATAAAGTCAACATAATTATAATTCTTGTAAATCTAATAACTTAAATTTCATTTGTATCCATTAATTCAAACTATCCGCTCATTTATAAAGTCAACATAAGTATAATTCTTGTAAATTTTATAACTTAAAGTTCATTTGTATCGATCAATTCAAATTATCCGATCATTTCTAAAAACAAATAACATTTATTATACCGTTAGTATATAAATAAATAACATTAATATATAATAGAAAGCTATGTATAAATATTTTCTTCTAGTTAGATTCGAGTGAATCTGGAATTTAATTAAAATTCTATGAACTTTTACTATTTTTATTTTAAATTCCATGCTTTCATATTTTTTTTTATTACTGGCAAAGTGCAAAAAAAATTACCAATAGTAATCAAATAATAAATTCAATCCTGCTTCTTTGAGAACTACAACGTTCCAGTCTAATCATAGCCTCACATTTAATTTCTAAAACTTTAAAAATAGGTATATTTATCCAAATGAAAGAATAATTAAATAACGTGAATAATTATATTTTAAGTAATAAACTAGTGAAATGAGCCTCATTATGATTAGCAATAAAAATATCAGATTATCAGGTATTTTTGGAAATAAATAAAGCAGGAATAGAAGATTTCGAGACTCTAATATTTTAAACAACTGGCGTACCACTTTTCAATAAGCACACTTACAGAATGATAAAGTTTTGCATATCTTTATTTGAAAAAATTTCAATTACCACATTGAAAAATGATAATCAACTTAGGAACTTCAGTGACTGTTGATGAAATAAAGAACTTCGTTTCTCTGTGAGCCTTGGTTATAGAAATGGGCAACATTTATTGTTTAAAATATTAGTATATCAAGAGAATTTTGCTAATAGGTTTCAAGATTGAATAAATCTGAGTAATCTATAAGATCTCTGGAAGACTGGATGGCAGTAAATAATTATTAAACAATCGTAGAAAATAGGATAATAAGTATATAAAGGGAGACATAATAGAACTACAAATAGATAAATACATGGAGAGAATTCGTTGTAGATATAATTAATCCGGAAAGAGAATTCATTTGTCTTCTCGCTTTATCTCAATTCAACTACTCTGCCTCAACTCGAATCTGATTTCATTTCTTGGGTTTTTATACATCCGTAACAGTACAATAAATGTCTACTAAAATTTCATAACCCAAAGCGGAATTGTCGTCAAGATTCTCGATTATTCAATATGCTTCAATTTTATCACCAATGGGTCACCGAGTTTGCCACCAATGTGTGTGGATGTAGGTGTGGGGTTGTTATTAGCTCATCATGCATTATTATGCTTATTATAATGCACGATTAGATGTTTTCTGTAAAACTATGTTCCTTACAAAGATATTTAAAACACAAAGAAGCAATTTTGAAATTAATAACAATATTGTGTTTAATTTGTTTTACATAACCAAATAATGTTAAATGTCAATGAAAATTATACCTACTTTCTACTACTAAGGTTATCATTTAATGCAACCTTTGTTATTCGATTCCTAGACGTGCAATGAATATGCTTTCACTGTAGTTGTTCTGAATTGTAAATAATCTTCTGATATTTTTTTTAAAGAAATACATGTTTTGTTTATAGAAGAGAACACAGAGCAGGCCTCAGAAGAAAGAAAAACTGAGAATCCGAAATTTGAATACGTCTCAAGCACTTGGACAAACATCAACGAGCTAGTTCGGGCCAGGTGTCGCGTACTCCTCCGCAGTTATTATACGCTATTTCCCATAATACTCCCTATATTGCTGCTATCTTGGAACAAACTTTTGTCAAATGCAACCAGGCGAAATACTGGAATTAGTTCCAATTTCTATAAAAGTGAAATCATGCAAGTGATAAATGCAACAGGTAAGTTGATTGGATTCTAAAATATATAACGTTTTCTGCTCATGTTAAATTCTATTTAAGAAAAAGATTAATTATTATAACGAAGCAGAAATTTCTTCGTTTAATTCACTGATTCCTATAAACTTTTAAAGCTTTGGACTTCCAAATAATAAAATGCTTTGGTGAATTTTTCAAATACAAGAAAAATTCTCAACCCTTTAAAAAATCCAGTAACAGTTCTTACTTTTATGAGATCGATATACAAAAGAGGACTCTTCCAAACCGTTATTCGAGTGGGGGTAAATTATAGAAGGAAACAGATTCAACTATGTCCGAAGCCCAAACTTTTCGGACAAAGCAATTCTATAAAACAAGACACCCCCCCCTCCTCGGTTATTAAACCAATCATATTTTCCAAAGAAGAAGAAAATTTAGAAATTTATTACGTATATGCGGGAAATGAGCACAATTCTTGGATTGCCTTTTCGGGAGCTTCAGTATTGGAAGAGTTGATTCAAATGCAATGTGATTTATATTAACTTTGATGGCAAATCATTTGCATTAAAATAAATAAACATTACAATGGATAAAGTGGTAAATGCATCATGTGTATGTATTCTAATTTAATAAGTATAATCGAAATTAAATTCACTCATTTTATGAAACAGGCTATTATACTACTAAAAGGATAAACGCTGCAGATGATTTTTTGATTGCGATGGCCAGAGGTTAAGGTCTTCTTTTTCGGCACTCAGATTTTAGGTTCGATATTCCATTCCATCGATGAACCATCATACAAGAAGGCCTATTGATTGCTGAATCCATCGAGATCAAAAGGGAAGTAGTAGGGAATCTTGCGGAAGGGTTTGTCATCTCAGATTTCACCCACGTTATCAGACATGACTCAGAATTCGGGGCTCGTTCCAAACTAACCGTAGTGTTGCTTTAAATCAGGACGTTAAAAGAAAAAAAAAGATTTTACATCCTGTATATTATTACTTGTTAACAGTATCAATAACAGATAACAGAAAAAATATACTTCATTTTCCTAATATTCTTATCTGAATAACAATATTTTGAAATTCAGTTATTAATTTAATTTTTATTTTCATATTTATAAATGTCACTATCCAATGAAACTTCTTGATCTTTAAACTATGTACTACTACTAATAATTTTTATTTCATTTTAGGAAAACCATTGACTGATTTCGAAAAAGCCCTGACCAAACTCGATATGCAGTTTGCTTTAGTCAACTCTGCACTCATTGATGGAGAAAAAATTTTCATTAAAACAGAAATTCGCAAGTACGGATTTTTCAATGAAATGGTAATTCTATTCAATTTTTCATTCAGTCTTACTTTATGATTTCCTAATGAATTCGGAAAATCAGAATTCAGAATCAGTGAATTCAGAAAACAATCTCTTCTGAATTTTTTTTTTTTTCATCAGAATCAGATGTTTAGATTTATGCGCTGCGTTGGAAACATATTTCAATATATATTAATGGTGTACTTTTTTAGTTTTAATAAAGAGAAATCTTGATTTGGGGTAAAAAATAATGTGCTCGACAATTTAAACGATATCTGAAATTTTTGAACACAACTTTATGTTTCATATTCAGTCTAATAGAAATGGATTAAGAATTGCTCTATTTTGCCATTTTATAGAAGCAATTCGATTGCTAATTTATCTAATAATTACTTTTTGAATGATATACTTTGATTTAATATTTATACTAAGAAAATGCTAGAATTCCTCTTAAACTATTAGTTCCTTCAAAAGAGTGAATGACCCAAATTCTAACTAATTTTGGATAAAAGTATTACGAAAGAGATTAGCTCAATTTAATGTGTCTAAAAAATATTTTCTTCGATTTTACACCCGACTGAACTTGGACTATGGAATTTTGAATAATGAAATTATACTTAAATTATGGAATTTTAAATTAAGAAATTATATTTGAATTAGGAATTTCGAATTATGAAAGTATACTTTAATCATAAAATTTTTCATAAATTCAAAATTTTCAAATTGGATAAATTGAAATATCCAATTTTTTCAAATTGGATAAATTGAAACCATTTATCTATGTCTGTACTAAAAGTACTGGTAGTTATAACATTTTAATACAGTAGTTATTGCATATTACTTGGTACTGGAATATTTTTTTTACTTTCCTTTGAAAAATCAATTTCATGTATTGAATTTATTTTAATGATTCATTATAATAAGTATGATTTAAGCAGCATACCTTTGTCTACTCAGATACCAAAATATTAAAAATTGTTCCAAATCTCTTATAGCTGGATGTGAATTGGAATTGGACACTCTCTTTAAGCAACCCTTTTGCTCTTCCAGCACTTCAGAATTTAATGTCCAACATCTTGTGGAAGACTTTTGATGATACACTGGGGAGAGAAATAAAAATATCAGTGCAGCCAATCACAATAATTGAGCAGAATTTCAGTTTCTTCCAATCAGAAACATTCTTGACATTGATGCACATTAGTTTATGTTTGATATTTGTTGCCCTAGCTTTAGGATTAGAAGTTGTTAAGGAAAAAGAGGTAAGTAGAAGATAATGCAATTTTAGTAAATAAATTATTTAAAAAAAATTAATTTCATTGAAATTAAAACATAGCTTTCTTAACATAATTTTACTTTCAATTAAATTTTGGTACATATTGTGATGGGTAACTTTATTTTTATTTTGTAGTTTTTCTTATTTGGAGATATTTAATTAACATTAAAAAAATAATGAAAATTGCTGACGTGTTTTTATGAATCAAGTTTATAAGCAAAACATATTTTAAGCATAATTTTTTTTGTCCAATAATTTAATAACTGATAAAGGAGAAGGATTTTTTTTAAATGGGTATGCACTCTAATCCTACCCCAGTATCTAATTTCTAAACCTAATTTCAGGATTTCTAAAAACAAACATAATGAAAACGGTTATTAGTTGTAAAAATAATATAAATGATGCAGAAAAGCTAAATTTCATTGTTTGAGTTAGTTAATTTTGTGATAAAAAAAATTATGAACTTTTGAAGACAAGTTTTACACATTATTGCAGTCATGTCAGAATAAAGTAATAAATATTCTTTACTTAAGTTTATAGTTCCACATGTTAAAATGTTTTAAACAAACAAAAAAAATATTCCATTCTTTTGTGATCAAAACTGATAGGATTTATAAAACTGAAAAAGAATCTGTAAAGTATTTTTTAAATAACTATTTTAAATAGTTTCTGACAATTTCAGCAGCTGCCTCTAGAAATAATGCTCTAATGAACAACATCATATGTTTATCAGTGTAACAATTGATTGATTTAAAATAATCAAACCAAAAGTTTCTTACATCAATCAATTATATTTCATAAGATAAAAATAATTAAAAAAAAGATTAGAAAAATTATTCAGAAGATGTAGGTTCTGCTTCAACAACAAGAAACAAGAACTGTTTTTCTTCTAGTGCTTTCTGCTCAACATAGCCCCTAGCTATATATATTTTTTTCTTTTTTGGAAGAACTCCAATATAATAAAGACACAAAATATATCAAAAGTCAAGAAATTGAAAAAAAATATTGATTGCAAATTTGATAAGAAATAAAATTTTGAAACTTTTGTAGTACATATACACGTTTGAGATGAATTTATTGAAAAATGTTTAAAATTATTTATATTTTTGAATGTTTTGATTCTAAAAGATTGAAAAAAAAAACCATCTGAAAGCAAAATATACCAGTTAAGTGGCAAAAGTAATTTAAAAACTAGAAAAAAGGCTTTTTTGGGCTAAAAAGAGGTATTAACTAAAAAGGGGTATTGTCATGCTAATTAAGAAGTTTGTTAAATAATTGCTTAAAATTTTATAGCAAACTTAAAGATAAAGACAGCTTGTCTATTTTTTAAATATTGGATCTTCGTGATACATAGAAAGAAAGATACATTGTTAAGCTTTAAAACAATTATAAAATATCTCTAAACTGGTATTTTACTTATTCTAAGTTGAGGAACTCAGAACAGTTTCAGGAATTTTAACAAAAATATGCATTATATTTTAATTTATGAGGTTTTTCGTTTCTATATTTGAGAAAACGGCATTTAAAATTGTAAAATAATAATCACATATTTGCAAATGTAATTACAAAAATCATTATAGTCCCCCCCAAAAAAAGAATCAAAAGTCTAACAGTTTTATAAAGAAACATGTTCCCTCATTAAGAATATCAAATAAAAAAATAATTTTGAAAAAAAATTGACAGTTTATCGTATCTACCTATTTTAAAGAGTAGGGCAATTTTTTACAGGTGAAAAGAAATGAAAGAAAAAAAAGAAAAGAAAAGCAGTCTTAACACATTAAGATATATAAATAGCACCAAACACTTATGTAATATTAAGTATTTGGTTACCTACTAGGATAACAAATAAGTTTGTGCAGTAAATGTTTTCATAATATTTGAACATATATCATGACAAATATCTGAAATTCATATGAATGTAACGGCTGATTATAATTTTTCTCCGCTTGTTGTCTATTTATTGTATTTTTATTAACTTTTTTTCAGAAAAATGTCATCTGGCTCATCTCAACAACTAGAAATAATGCCCTATCTTATTGGATCTCGACCTTTTGCACACATCTTGCACTATTTTCTCTATCGTTCTTCGTGATTCAGAACATGTTGTTGATCTTTGGGGTGTATGTTTTTCAGAAGTTTTCTCTATGGATAGCTTTCTATCTTAGCATGCCTGGATGTCTTTTAACTGTGTATCTCATGGGTCAGTGCTATAAAAGTTATAAGAGTGCTGACATAGGAATGACATTTACAGTAGTTATAGTAAGTATATTTATAATAAATCTGAAACCATTTTCAGTATAAATTCTGGCACTTCAATTGAAAAGTAATGTATTGAATTTCGTACATTTTAAAACTATAACGACTATTGCCAGTACTATTTTTATTTAAAATAAAGATAAAAGTTTGTGTGTTGGCGAGCTACAGGTCAGACTGTCTGATCTACTTATACCAAATTAGAGTTTATTGAAATTTATTTAATTTTCAATAATAAAAAATAAGCTAAATTGGAAGTTAATTACCCTAATTTCAGAAGATATTATCGCATAAAAATAGTTTTTACATCTTTTCAAAATTTGAAAAATTCGCTGTTTTTAAAGATGATAATTTAAAAGATGGACGACGTTTTTAATATTTTGAGAATTTCTTAAAAAATATTTTTTTTCCTACATAATCAACATTGTTGTTTCGAAGGTCATAACCGGTTTTCGCTGTTTCATCAATTATATGATCACGTTAGTTTCATACATTGTTAAAAAAATTTTTTTATTTAATATCTATGTGAAGTACAAGTCGGGTAAAAAAATAAAGTTTCACAGCTTCATCAAGTATATGATTACATTAACTTATTTCATTGTTGACAGTTAAAATAGAAAGAGCCTGTTTTATATCTGTATAGTTTGCAAGACAAATAAAAAAAGTAAAAGTATTATGAAGTTTGGAAGCTAGATGAACTGGATATTTAACACTTTCAATTCTACCCATGAGATAATTCGCTTATCAGAAACTTCCATTTCCAAGTTTTATTGATCTAAAATTGGTTTTTTATGTCAATTTGAAAAAAGTAAAGGTATTTTTCAGATATATATTAGAAAGTTCAGCCTATTTAAACTGACACAAGAGACAAATTTTAGCCCACAGAAACCTGTAATTGGGATCATCTGAAAGACAAAATATCTCGTCGGTTGCGTTGAAAGTGTTCAATTTTCAAATCACTATGATGTTATAAGATTAGAAAGGTTCATATAATAAATAAATATAGCTTAATTAAGAAAATAACATAAATTTAACGTCACTATGATGGAACCCTGAGCATGAAATTACATTAAATGACCATTTATTTGAAATATAACCAATATTCCTGGTGACCAGCTAATCACCTGAGGATACTAGTTATCAATAAAGGCAAATTAAAACCTGAGATAATACTACGAATATTATGCAGAATTTATACATTTATTTTTCTTGCTACTGACATCGATCGATTACTCCCAGATTATAAAAGTCGAATCAGATAACTGACAATGAAGATACTTTGAAATGAAGAGAAATTGACAATGAAATTAATTTCTACGAATTATACGAACGAATACGAACCTCTATTAGAGTATAAATTATATAAAATAATATTCTTCAATCTGTGTGTTCTGATATTATTTCTCGTTTTATCAAGGCAGAGGTAATACCACCATTTACATATAAGAAAAGAAGATACTGAAACTTATGTAAGATACAAAATTATAATAAAAAAAAAGATAATTTGATCCCTTTTGCTTGGACTTGAAAAAAAACTTTAAACAAATTGAAATTAGGCTGTTTTATGCTAGAATTTCAATGCAATTTGAAATTTTTTAAAATGATTTATTAAACGGAAATTCAATTTTTTTCTAATTTAGATCACATTCGTAAAACAAATTTCTTTAGGATGGAAACTGTTTTCCTCTATAATTATGCATTGATGTCTGTCTCTACAATAATTAGGGAACAATACTAATTATAAGGATTCCTCAAATAAAAAGGTACGAAACGACACTGTGGGAATAAATGAAGACTTTATTCAAACTATACACCACAGAAGTGAGCATTACGATCCTATTCATTTACCAGCCGAAGGATTCTTTTTCTTTAAAATTCCTGTGTCCGTTATGAGACTCAATCTTTCACCGTGTTCTTAAATTGGCTTTCCGATGTAAAGCGCTTCCCTTCCAGATGTTTTTTCAAGGGACCAAACACATGGAAATCGCAGGGCGACATGTCCAAGTTGTAGGTCGGTTGGTCGAGCTGCATCTACTTGAACTTGGTCAATTCAGCTTGCGTGACCCTGGAGGACCTGTGGACGCATATTATCATGAAACAGAACCACATCCTTCATGAGTGTCCCTCCTCTTTTTTTCTTGATGGATATGCGTAGACTTCGGCGGGTCTCGCAGCACACATTGGTTAGTTCATTAATGTGGTTCATTAGAACCACATTAATAGTTCTTCTGTACTAGAGGTATTCAAAAAGAGGTGGACCTTGGACTGCGCCCTTTAAAAGAGCCTCTGTTCTCTTCTGCGTGTCCTTCGATCTACGTCGGAGAGTCCAATCCCATCTCTAGATGTCTCGTTGTATTCTATCATAGCAGGATAGGAAAATATGCTAACAGTTACGTAGTTAGGACGAATCGAGCATTTTCATTTGAACACTCTTCGTATAAAATTATCTATTAAATCAAATGATAAAAAAATGTCAAAAAATGTGGAGATGGGGAATCAACTTCAAGTTATATATTTTAAATTAGAGTATAATTATTTTCACTAAACTTTATGGAAATATTTCCAAAATTATTCTTCCTTTTGGCCAAATTAAAACAAATATTATTTTTTTTTGTGTTTCCAACATAATAAATTGTTACAGGTAAATCAGTAAAATTAGTAATTTATTTTTCAAATGCTTTATTGTGCAACAGAATGGAATATCTTCGAATATGTTGAACATGATTTTATTGAATTTCTGGGCTCAATAAATTTATTGAAACTAAATTTGCTTCAAACAGTTTTTATTTATGAACCAAAAGGTTATAAAATAATAAAGGTTCGTAATTGCATAAAAGTTCTATATAAATTTGTATCATGGGAGAACATGACGCTGTTTTGATTTAGGGTTTCCGAAGCCTTAAAATATGTGGGCAGAAAATATAGGTCATGGGTCGTAAGAAGCTATTGCTTGAAGAAACGCAAAGAAGGAAACGGGAATAAATACGAAATAATGAGGGGCAGTATGGAAATAAGTATATATATATATATATATAGGTGTGTGTACAAAATAATTGGAATTCGAAAGATTTTGTGGTGGAAAAAAACCATGGCTTTTCTAAAAATTAACGATTGTATAATACAATAGTCATACCAGCTTAAACTAAATTTTCACTATTAAAAAAACTTGTAGTTGAGAAAATGTTTTGGAGTTCAAGTAATTTTCAGATGAAAAAAAAGCCAATCGTTTTTCTAAATATCAACGCATGCTTAATCTGATAGTCATGTAGTTGTTCCAAATTTGTTAAACAACTTAAATTAACCAAGGCAAACAATCACTTAAAAAATAATAATGTCCTCACATGATAACTTGAAATCTGGGAAAGAGATTTTAGTTATATATACTGTTATTCTCTTTTTAAAATTTCTAGGAGATGCAACGATAAACATTTTCTTTTACAGGCAACCACAGCTTTATTTTCAGCGTTTCTTGTAGCAGTGGCTAAAGACATTCCTTATATTCACATTTTGAATATTCTGGCTATATTTCTTATTCCAGTCTACGCACCATTTGGATTGATTATTCTTCTTTGTCAAGTAAGTATTGTTTGGATCAAATATTTAATGGCTTATATGATTTCAAAAATATTATCTTATTAGGAAGTAAGAAAAAATTGCAGCATGATTTTACCTAACAATATTATCACCTTTAAGTGCAATAATTCCCTCTTTCGTACTTCACATTACAAATTTTAAATCACCCATTAAAAGTAATTAAGGAGGCTTAATATTCTAAATTTCAACGAAAATACCAATTTTCTAATTTTATATTTGAAATTATCTATGGAATTTTGATTGAAAATTTCAAAAACTATGAGACAAATGACTTGAATGATGTGAAGAGATTTTAAAAAACATTATCAAAGTCTTTCGCTTTCCAACTGCTTTATTTTACATTATTTACAAGTAAACCGCAAAAAAATATCCTTGAAATAAAGCGAAACAGTTTTCAAATGTCCTTATTATTTAATAATAGTGTATTTGTTATAATTATAATATCACTATCTTCTGTGTTAATTTTTGCAGTTTATTTGAAGGCCGATTTCAAAAAGGCAGATCTTACATGATTCCAATACAATTTATTCTTTGTTTTATTCTTATTCTTTTCTTATATTCTTTCTTTGAAAATAGAATGCTTTAGCTAAAAAAACGGTATTATTTTATAATGAGCAGCAAAAAAATGTAGGGTGCTTAAATCAATTTTTTAAATAGAATAGTTTCAAAAATGGATTTGACTTGGTCTGTCTTATTCATTGTTAAAACCAAAATTAATTAAGACATAAAGAAAACCAGGCATCGCAAATCTAAATCTTAAATCTAATTAAACAATACATTATTGTCATTACAATTTTCAATTATTTCTATGTAATTCAGTAAAGTTTGTCCTTGAATCGAATTGATTCTGTAAGGCATTGTATATTTTCAGTAAGATTTCTGTCTTTCAAGTCTTAGTTTCTTTATTTCTGCATGCATACAGAATGAATGAATCAAAAGTAAACTCTATTTCTTCTGAAAATGACGAAATATGTCTGGTAGTTAATTCTATACCAGTCAGTATGTTGGACCTAAAGCTACGAAATCTGACATTGAAATAGTAATGTAGGAATATATACTTCCGTGCGATTCTGTGAAAATCAAATAAAAATTTATTTAATTAGAAAATTAAGTTAGCTTTTGCCACTTTTATACCAATACTAGTGATAATACCATTTAAAAAATAATTTTTATATCACTTTTTTCAGTTTTGAACAATTGAACCTTTTTTTCAATATTTTAGTATTTTAATGGAATTGAAGTCATTTTAATAGTGGGATTTTCTTCCATTCTTGAAAGCTAAGGAAAGAAATTATAATTTCTTGAATAATTTACATGTGAAATAATGAAGCGAAATTCCCATACCGAAAGGTAGAAATTAAATAACAAAATACTTGAACAATTACGTTCTTAATAGTATTATAATATTATTAGTCCCAATTACAACTGGTGGGTTCCTGTACTGAATTAAAAAAGGTATGTGTAAAGCTGTTAAAATAACGCGGCTTTAATTAATATAATAATTTAATACTTTAAATTGTTTTTGAGGGAATCAGTAGCATCAAGTCACGAAGAAGAGATGGTTTATATAAAATTTAACTCAAGCAGTATTTTTGGCAAATATGCTCCCCTCCAAAAGCAATTAATATTTAATATAATAATAACAAATGATATTAATGGGTTAAATAATTAATTTTATGATTAATTTTTTTGGTCGTAAAGGGATTTATTTTAATGTGAAATAGGTTTTGATTGACCTTTAGGAAGTCCTTGTTACTATACAGAAAACGTATGTACTGAGCAAAATACACCAATGACCTTTAAATATAGACATTCTACTAATCTGGAACTGAACAATATGTGCTCGGTCTATAATTCCATTTGTTGAAAGGCAGATTCGTTTAGGAGGTAATAAGTACCGGAAATATGGTCTCAAATGGAACAGGCGGTTCTGAAATGAGATATGAAATTATTAGCTCATTTTATCATTTATTGTATGGTAATGATATGGGAATCCCCCTTTTCATTAGAATGGCAAATATTCGATTAACTTAATGTAAAATACCATTGTGGAATTGATCGTTAATAGATCTTCGGCAGTATGATTCTCAGACTTCTCCTTGATGATTTTGATACCTTTATCAGCAAATTATTCCAGTAATTATTGCTGTCGTCGATACCATTATAATTGTCATTGAATGGGCATTAATTTGTTGGATTAGGATCGCTGTTTGAAGACCAAATTCGTAATTCTGAAGTGTAATCAGATGACTAAGAAGATATTCAAACTGACACTCGCAATTCAGTATTCACACAACACGAAGACATATCTAATGTATCTGTTGCTTAGATTAAACATGAATCTAATCCACATATGTGGATAATATTCAAGACTCGAGTTTGTGACCTTATGATTCTAAAGGTAAGACATTAATTATATCACAAGGAATCCTATTGATTAGTAAATGTTGGATTCGTTCTGGCATTATTTTCATTACTGCTTGTATAAATATATATTTTAGAAATTTTGAATACTACTAACTATAAAAATTGGGAGGAAGGGTGTTCTCACAATTTCATCACTTTGCCTTTGAGAATTTTGTTACAATACTCGAACTGCTACAGTTTTTATTGTGATATAAATTGCAGAAATTTTTATTATCACAACACTGATCCTAAATAGTTCAGTCGTATTCTAATTAGAAAATGAAGAATATTGATATGGGTACACGGGTTTTTTTTCTGACTAGTTTTACGACTACAAAACGCATATTTTTCTTTTATTTGTGGCTCTTGGTAATTAGGTATTTAAACGTGTTTCCATAAAAAGAAAAATCTTGATTTGAAACTCTATTATTTCAAAGATAATCAATTTTATTCAATAATTTGTTCCATGCTAAAGTCTCGTGTGCATCTCCTATGTGAGTCGAGCATTACATTAGTAATAAAATGTAGGACAGGCGACAAAGTACATTGAGAACACGAGGCCCTACGACACAGAAATATATGAAAACATGTTCGTAATTCTTTTTCAAATCATTTTCCTTAGAACTCGAAGGGAAATTAAAACAGACCTTGACATTCAAAAATAAACTCTAAGGGAACCCGAAAGTAAAATCTCATAATCAGCTGAAAATGGCTCAACAGAGATTAAAATCGATCGTTATGTGTTGTAAGTAAATTAATTGAGATACTTCATGACATCATTCTTTCCACTTCTATCTAAGTAGATGAGTTTTAAAAAAAATTATTGCTCCTGCGGGAACCCTAAAGAAACTTCCTTTTATAAGTTATCAATTGCTTTTCAGTAAGATAAATTTTGGGTGCTCGTCACGTAACACGTTAAGTGAAACAATTTCTACTTTATTTGAGGCCTATTAACTTATAAATAGCAACAATATATATATTTTTTCCTTTTTCTTACGTGCTTTTCAAACTAAAAATATTTTAATAATGACTATTTAAACTATTTCTTATATATTTCTTACAAAAATTTAAATGTAAGCACTTATGTAACTAAATTAGTTTTTTTTTAATTGTATAAAAATGCTCTAGGGAATATTTTCGAAATTTAAAAATATCGGAGAAAAAATTAATTGTATATGTAAATTTCTTTTAAAATAAATTACGTACTAATGAATTTCATACGTGTTCCCATGTATTCTATTGACACCATGTGGTTCAGTATTAGTTACCAAGAGAATGTTTTTCCTGACTGGTTGTGCAGCTTAAATTACCATATTAAATAGGTTTTAGGATTTTCGGCAATATAACTATCAGTCATGAAGCAATAAGTGAAAGGTAAATTTAAAGAAATAGAGCAATAAGTTTGTATTTTCCCTTATGTTTCCCTACACCTAGTTTTTAAATTGCTGTCTTGCATTCACCAGATGACTTCAATAATTTAAATTCTTCTAAATTTCATGATATTTATGTTAAAACTGAATTTCTATTATGTATGAAAATCCGAAATGGGTTAAGAATATATTTCACATATTTTTTAACAACAATAGATAATGTAGTTAAATAGGAATGAATTATTTTTGATTTGTAACTTTCAGCTCTAAAACATAATTCGTAGGAATTTCCACAATCTAGAAATTTATTAACTGCTTAACTGAAACTATAAAAAATCAGAAAAAGAAAAAAAATATTATAAAAGAAAATTTCGATCATGTGATTATAATCTTCAAAACATTTATAAAGAAAGCATGTTATTTTTTAATTTATTTTCTGTTTTATTTCGAAGAAAGCATATATCAATTATAAATATCTATTTTATAATCTCAGATCTCATTGTTTTGTTTCTCATAAATGAGTCTTTTTAATTTTCAAAAATTATTACTTAAGCAAAATATATAAATTGAACTCAAAATTTTAGTTTATAATTGCTTTGAATATTTTTAAAACTCTATCATATTTTAAAAGAAAAAACAAAAACAAATAACGTTTCCAGACCAGTTAGACCTACGTTAATTAGTTAGACATTCCTGTTAAGTAAATATAAATACAAAAAAATTAATGATATGGTAGCTAATTCGATAATGGGATTTTGGAAATTACGACATTGTTGTCATTTTGCATCACAGTGAAAATGAGTGTTACAGTACAGTCTATTCCGGTTAATCGGACCACATCGGGACGCGATCATTTTGGTCCTAATAACCGGCTGGTCCCATTACACGAACATGCCCTATGTTACAAGACAAGGCGTGCTATACGTAATATATTAAAATGTCATTATGACCTTTATTGTGCGGTACACGCGTATGGCAAACATACAAACAAGAACTACTGTTGCTTATGAACTTTATTCATTAAAAAATAAATTTATAAACAAATTCTTCGAAACGATCTACATGATACTCAGCATGCGAAGCACAGTAAAAAAAAGTTCTTATCAAATTCAAGTCAACGTTTGAAGAACTTACTACCGAGCTGCCCGTTCTAAGAAACGAAGTGCTTTTGCACCTCCCTCTGGTTCTTTTCCCTTTCGGACTTCCTGCTGTACACAGGCAACTTATAGCTTCTTTTTCATCTTCCCTGCCACGTTCTTTTGTCCTTATTTTGGTTCAAATAAGCGAATAATATTAGGCTTATGTACATAGGATTTGTTTCGGTTCTTTGAGATTCGGTCCGAATAAGCGGCTAGTCCGATTATCCGGTGGTCCAATTAACCGGATTCGACTGTATTTATTTCAAGGGATTTTAAGAGAACAATCAATGAAATTAATTGATTTAAATTATCTAAAAATAAGATAAGTTTAATTACTCAAGTTTAAAAATATATTCCCATATCTTGCTTAAGAATGCTTAATATTGCTAAAGTGCACATTAATATTGATTTAATGAAAGTTGATTTGCTGTTTGGAAACAACAAATTTTATCATTCCTGAATATAATTTACAATTTGGTTCTGAAAATGAAAATCAAAACTATTTTGTGATTTGTATAAAAATTAGTTTCCATTTATGTCTACTCATTCCTGATATAAAATTCTTCTTTGCTTATATTCAGGGTGAAACAGATGACTCAGTCACAGATGGTGACCAATGGAAAATTGTTTGTGGGCTAATAGTAAGTACCGTGCAATCACATTGCATGGCTTTGTTATAGAATTTATATAATCTATACTCAATAATGAAATTTCGTATTTATGTCTTAAGAATTTCAAGTGTTATCTGATACGCGTGAGGTATTTAAAATAAGAACTTAAGCTGTAAAAATAATACATGTAAATAGATAATACCTAAAAAAAAAGGAAAAATTCTTTAAGTTGTTTAATTTGGCCACATAGTAAATTATTTACTAGGAGGCTTTTGATGTAGACAATTTATCTAAAAAAATAAATACGAAATTGATAATCGATTCATAAGATTTTTAATCTAATACCAGCTGGTACCCTGTGCGTTGCTGCCGCAGAAGTTTAGTTTATAGTTTAGTTAGGAACTATTAGTTAGGAATAATAGTTTATAGTTTATTTTATTAATTATTATTAATATTATTAATAACTTATTAATGATTTAGTTTATAGTTTAGTTAGGAACTATTAGTTAGGAATAATAGTTTATAGTTTATTTTATTAATTATTATTAATATTATTAATAATTTATTAATGATTTAGTTTATAGTTTAGTTAGGAACTATTAGTTAGGAATAATAGTTTATAGTTTATTTTATTAATTATTATTAATATTATTAATAATTTATTAATGATTTAGTTTATAGTTTAGTTAGGAATAATAGAAAGAATGCATTTATTTTCTTTTGACAATGAATACGTTCATTGATATTGAAGGAGAAATGAACATAATATTTTTTTTTTTTTTTTGCTTTATTATACAAGAGCTTTAGGCTGGCAGTGTTTTGGTTTTTCCATCTTCAGCAGAAGCAAATTCTTGACTTTCCGACTCATAGCATCCCCCATTCAACTGGTAATGTGAAAAACATGAATTTTTTAGATTCAGTCCGCACCCTCGAAATGATAGGTCTTAACGCCTTCGTAGTCATCGAGTACTCTCTTTTCACCCCTCATTTGTTTATGAAGCTCGAATTGGCTGATTTCTAGATGTTGCACTGTTTGATTACTTAATAAGGTGATGAATGTTTGGGAACATATTTTTTTGTCGAAGGAATCAACACGATATACATTAACATATAAATATCATTTGTAGATTCACTTAGTAAACCCCAAAATTACTGTTTGCACTGGAAAATTTCCATTATATATAACTTACCCTGAGCATCGGTATTAATTTTATTTTGTATGTGTGAGATCAAATCTGAATAATATGTGAGGTTTTCTGCAGACTAAACAGTGAGCACGCTGAATGACACTATCCTTTGTAGAAGACTATTCATTGAGGAAAAGAAAAAAATTAGTGTTTTCACAAAGTATTTTTGATTTCATTTCCCTCACATTGACTGATATCAATCATAATAATTTTATTTTATTTGATATATGTGCGATTGATTCCGATGGGATATGCTGTTTGACTTTTATTAACTATTAATTTTAAATTATAACCTTCATGGAAGTGAAATCAAAAGGTTTTACCAAGTTTCATTCCCATCGGTTCAACAGTCCAGCAGTGCATAGAATACAAACAAGAAAAACTTTGTTTTTATATCATAGATATGATATCTGTACTCTGTCTATAACCTTCACGCAGGTGCAAGCAATGGGTTTACCAAGTTACATTAAAATCGGTTGAATAGTAAGGCAGAATATTAAGTACGAACAAACAAAAATCCATTTTTATATAATAGATTTATGCATTCTTTCAGAATTGTAATGCTTGGTGTTCTTTGAGAATTGTAAGGGAAGAAAATATTTTTTGTATCTTTCTTGATTCGTTTAATATTCTCTTAGAATTCTCAGGATTAATGTTAGAAAATGTGTCACCCTCAGGCAAGGATTCAAAACGAGGGAATTTTTTTTCTGTGAGGAATATGACTTGTAGTCCAACAGTATTGAGTCCCACTTGACCCAAAAATCCCCTGAAATTAAGGCCTAAGAGAGGGTGAAGGTAACCCTTGAAAAAGTTTTCCGGCCAAATTCTAATTATATTTGATTTAATTCTGATTCCATTGTTTCCTTTTAGCTTGGTATTTTTTTTAATTCCATTGTTTTCCTTTTAGCTTGGTATTTTTCCTTTTGATTCCATGATTTTCCTTTTAGTTTGGTAATTGATTTTTCTAAAATCATCTGTATTTTAGTAATAGACTGCATTTGCTCTCACTAAATAGAATGATGCTTTTTTCACTTGTAAGTTTTTTTGTTTGATACCGAAATAATATTTAGTTTAGTTTCCGTGATAATTTTTTGTTTCATTTCCGAAATAATTTTAATTTTGGTTTTCAATATATCCGCAGATACCGTTTAGCAGCATATTCTATGGATTATTAATAATATATCTTGGAAAGTGGAAAAGATTTAGAAGGAAAAAAAAGATACGAGTGATGAATCAAGAAGCTTGGGACAAAGAACACAATCCAAAGGTCAGTTTTTTAAAAATATAGTTTAGAAAATAATTTTATCAATAATGGATATATTTATTGCTTTCTTTTATCTCAAGTTAAAAATATTTTCTAGATTCTTATTTTATTCTTTTTCCAAGAAAAGAAAGGTTGATTTTACTAAAACTTCCAGAATTTTTCTATGGAAACAAGAATTAGATTATCTTTTTTCAGAATAATGTAAAAAAGATGTTAATTGAGCAATTTTATAAAATCATTTTTCCATTATTTTATATATAATAAGTACAGATCCTTACTAAAACTATTTACTTAAGTTCTATACAACAAATAATTTTCCAGCTATTCTAATTTATAATATAAAACGGAAAGATATTCATGAAATCCATTGTTTCCTACCTGAAAATATAAAACAGAATTCAGTAATCTTTCAACTATTTCTCTTAATGGATATAAAATTCATTAAATGATTTAGATATATACAAATAGTCTTCGATACATAATTTCTAAATCTTCATATAAAAAACTTGTGAGCGAATCATTGTTTGAATTCCACAATTTTCTACCAAACCATTTTCCAACCATTTTTCTAGATTTTAGAAAAACCATTTTCTAAAATCTGGAAAACGGTTTTGATTGTCTGGTTAAATTATCAAGTTGGGAAGCATATGGATCTTTGTGCCTTCGGCAGAAAGTAATGCGTCTATTATGAAAATAAGGATAGTACAGTATTGGTAATATCGTACAATAATTCTGAAATACTGTTTGATATTTTACAATACTATACTGTATTTTACAATATTTCATAGTATCGCACGATATAACGTGGCATTAAAGTATGATGCGATATCATTTTAATTTACATACTGTCAACACAATTGAAGAGTAATGAAAATTTTCATATTTAAAGAATCAATTATTAATAACATATTTAAAAGAATAAATATAATTTTACAAATGTGAATTATTGAGTGTTACCCATGCATTATTTTCTTCATTCGACACAAAAATATTGAATTATTTTCAGAAGATTTCTTAAAAAATTACATTGTAGCCTGACAGGGATATCATTAAAAATATATCCAAAGGATATCTAAATTTTTATGATAGCCACATTTATATTAGTAGCCTCCTAAGTCTCAACCTAATAATGCAGGTATCTATCTATGTTTGTAAATTTTTCCGTATGTTAATGCAAAATACAAAAACTTGCGTAATCTGTCTTCTCAAGGAGATTTTATTATTCAATTTTGCTTCAGGTTTACATTTTGAAACAAATAGAGAAAAGTTTAATCGCAAATATATTTATTCTTTATTCTACTTTCTTTGTTTTTTCAACTGTGCAATTTTTTTCCCTTATTAGGCTACTGTTGTCTTAAAATCTGTAAGAAAAGCCTACATATCGAAACGATGTTCCCGCAAAAAGAGAGAAACAGTGGCAATTAAAGATCTGAGCATGGGTTTTCTCGAGGGAGAAATATTTGCCCTCATGGGCAGTAATGGGGCAGGAAAGAGCACACTCATGAAACTCCTGTCACTCAACGTGGGACTGACTTCTGGTGAGGTGAGTATCTAAGATACATGGTTTTTCAATAAAAAGGCTTAATATCATGAGTTTAGTATATCTAAACTTTGAGAAATATATTTTAATACATTTACAAATAGGTAAATATGTACATAACTATAAAGATTAAAAGAATGAAATTTATATTGTTTTTCTCATAAAATTCAAATTCGATTGGGCTAGAAGTTAATTATGTCACTCAAAAAATCAAGCCGAATTACAAAAAATTATCATTTTCAACTTATATATTAGTATATCAAAGTTATAATTACATTTTAAAGATTTACAAATAATTTTAAGGCTTATGTTTCAACAGAAGTTATAAAATTAAAGCGTACATAATTTAACTACAACCATTAAAATAAAATAAAACTTACAAATATCCAGCACTCAAATCTTCTAAATCTTTCTTGGTATATTTGGTTTGAAAATAAAATTCCTCTTCATGATTGTTCAATTCCTTAATATTTCTTAACAATTTAATTTTCATTGTACAAGCTGATTATAATTGAAGTTCAATAATTTAAAACTACTGGTCAGAATCACTCCATAATTTAGCATAACAATCGTGAGGCAATCGAATTTAGTTCGACCAAGGAAAAAGATGGTTTCAAAACATGCCGATAGATTGCAGTGTTAGGAGGAAAAATGTAAAGGGATTCGCAGGAATATTAATAGAACCGTGCAAATAGAACTGGACTTTGTCAGACTACAGAATGTTCCATGGTCATCCACTATCCGCTTCCATCCGAAAAAGAAATCGTGGTGCAAATGCTTCTAGGTCATCAGGTTTCGGTAAGTTATCTTATATGGATAATAGAGCACCTTGCTGATTCCAGCAGTGGCCGGCGTTCTGGCATTTGGATAACGTGTCTGTTCCGGGTTCGAGTCCGGGTTCGGGAATGGTTATTCTTTGTTCTATCAGTGAGAGGTATGAATTCCCCCCTACCCGTTAAAAAGGGCTGTGCAAGTGAATGTGTGTATATTTCATCTTCATTTGAGATAGAAGTCAGATATCTGCTTTCGGGAGCTCAAGGGCCTTTACCCTCAGAAGCTACTGCGCCCCCTTTCCGTGGAAACACGGACTCGACATCATCGTCATTCCAGAAATAGATATGCACTGCTGATTCCAGTATCACTATAAGTTTTTTCTTGTAATGCTGTACCCACATCTTCCTCTGCCGCAGAGAAGCTGGTTTCCTTCCACCCCCCCGTGGTAATTGGATCCGATTTTATGGATTTCATTGTTCGAAACCTCCTTATAACTCTAAGAGCGCAGTTATCATTTGTATAAAAAAGCTTCAAGAACAGAGCGATCCTTCAAAGTCAGAGATGATGAAGCAATCAGGCAGAAATCCAGTGCTCCGCATTTTTACAACTATGCTGACGTCAAGCAAAAGTAATTCGCATATTTCCAGACAATGTGAGCCATTATGTAGCCATATTTTGAAACTTTTTTTTCCATTTTCAAATAAAATTCCATTGCTTCATGATTTTTCTTCTAAAATATCAAGTCATTCTGGCCTGTGGTTTTAAAATTATCGACTTTTAAAATGGTAACTTTAATTATAATCAGCCTCTATTTGAAACGAAACAAATTTCCATAATTAGCATTTTTATTACCATTAATAAGTGTAAAAGAAGTGCAATAAAACTATATTCAACATTACAAAGCAAATATAAAATAAAGATTTTTATAGCAACTATTTTTATGATTAGATATATCATTATTAAAGTTAAATTATAACAATTCATGTAATATTTTCTGTAAGCATCATAAAAAATGATGTCTATAAATTAAATCCTTGATATATTTTAAAGATAATCATTCGTGACAAATACATGGAGTATACCACATATTGTGCGGAGGAGAACACAATATGGCCCAATCTGACGGTTGAAGAACACTTACGCTTGTTTGCAGTGTTAAATGGAGTTCCAAGATATAATACGGAAAATATTGTCAATAAGTAAGTGAAATCTGATTGTTACTTAACAAATAAAATGAAATTATGTGCATAAAAAACATTTATAAAATTTGAATTGCAGAGATTTTTCATTAAACTATTTCTTTATTCAGTTCATGGGAATATTTCAAATGTTTTTGCTAGATCTTTTATTATTTCAATGATTTGCAATGAAAGGAATGCAACCAAATAATGAATCTTACTAAAAAGAGATGAGAGCAAATTCCTCAAGATGCAGGAAGCCAAGGCAGCCTGGTTGGCAAGACGTTGCTTTCGCATCCCTTCGATTGCGGGTTCGAACCCCAGCAGCCGAAGAAGCTCATGTGTGTACTAGTACTCACGTATAAATCTGTCATGGACACAAAGTCATCCATGTAGAGAGTGATACCACATGGTATACTGGTTCAGATGTTGTCATTCTCTGATCAATGTCTAAATTGCAATCTGTAGGTGGGGGAATAAAATGTATGAATGAAAGTCCACCCCATAAAAAGGGTTGTGACTAGTAAGTAGCTAACTCTTTGACCTTAACCTTTGTAATCTTAGCCCTAAATAGCGCTGCTGAAAAAAAAAGAGACGCAGAATTTTCAGCTTAAAATCGCCGACTCTTCAGTTCAGCGGGCTTGTCAATGATAAATATCATTATAAACAACAACAAAGGCGTACACACAATGCAAATTTGCTCACATGTCTCAAGTTTAAAGCAAATTAATAACTTATACATAAAGAAATACAGCTTTTAAGCTGATATTTCTAGTCGTGAGGGTCCGCGGTGGCCTGGTGGTAAGGTCTCAGCTTTGGAACTGGAGTATTTCAGGTTCGAGACTCGATTCTACCAAAGAACCATCGTGTGAGGAGGTCTCTTGCACGTTAAATCTGTCAGGCCAAACGTCCTCCCGTTGTTGTAGTGTGGAGAGGGGGGTGCCAGTTCAGGTGTCGTCCTCGTCATCTGACTGGGATTCAAAATTACGAGGTCTGTCCCAAAATAGCCCTCGCGTTGCTTTAAACGGGAGGTTAATATAACTAAATTAAACTAAAAAAACTAAACCAATCATGATAATCTAATTAACATAAATCAGAAAAACTATAACATTGAATAGAACAAGAAATGAAATTATTCCTTACCCAACGCACTTTTCAGAATTATTATTTCATTTCTCAATTTCTACGACTTTGGGAGTCACAAATGTACAAGGAGTGTTCAAAGAAAAGTTACAAAGCGATCCTGTGAGTATAAGTGAAAACTTTATTCAAAGTATTCATCAAAAGGCCAGAACACAGATCTCTCGTTGATTAGTGACCCGAAGGATCCCTTGTTCCCCAGAATTCCGGTGACCATTCCAAAGTCCTTCACATATCCTTAAGTTCAGTGTAAAGTTGAAGCTCTTATCTTCCTGGTATTTTTTAGTACCATTAATTCCGATGTGTACTGTGACGTACTCCGAACACTATGCAGGTTCATCAAGAACAAAAGACTTGGGACAACTCTGTTCCACGATCCTGGGTCCACAAGTCACCAGGATCACACACGCGGAACTAGCCACGTTGAAGGGGGAACAACTCGATCATCCGTCTTACAGCTGGGATATGTCTCCCAGCGAATTTTATGTGTTTGGTCCCCTGATAAAATATCTGAAAGGAAATCGCTTTCACTCGGACGGCAAACTCAAGGTCACTGTGAAGGACTGGGTCTTGTCATGGCCACAGGAATTTTGGGTATACGGAATCCTTCGGCTTGTTAATCAATAAGATCGTCGTACTGAGACCTATAGTGTATACTTTGAATAAAGTCTTCATTTATACTCATAGTGTCGTTCCGTGCCTTTTCATTTGAATCCCTCTTCCTTGAATTTTCACAACATAATAAAAGAAATATCAAAAAATTTCTGAAACATCATGAAACATCACCATCATCACAAGTTGCGATAAATAGAAATAGTCAATATGTTAAATACTTGTCAATGGAAGATTATCATTAATTTGTCTATTATTTAGCATTAATTCAAATTTGAATCAAATTTTCAGTTTTTTTTTAAAATTTAAAATTAAGAATTTTATGAGAATCTAGAAATTTTCCAATAATGTTTTCGGGTTCTAACTGGAGCAATCTTAAACATCAATGGATTTTCAATTGACTTCTGTTTCATTCTGATACAGTTTAAAATTAGGAGAGAAAATAGACTCCCAAATCCTTTTAAAACAAATAAATATGCTTATGCGTTAAGTATAGGGTCAGTTATGGTAATTGGGAAAGAAATTTGCTGACTTCTACACCCCTTTCAATTTAAGGGGACAGGTACTTAAAAAAATTTACTCAATTTTTAATAAGATTTTGAAATTTTGTTATAGATGCAAAGAATGCAGAAACTTAAATTTCTAAAATATTTTTCAGTTTCAAAAGTTACAAATTTAATTATTTTAACTAAAAAAATCCAAGCATTTTTTTTGAAAGGATTCTTCTCATACAATTTTCAAAATATTTCCACAATTTTTTTTCCAGAAACACAATGTATGTAACAAAATTAGAATTTTTGATACTTGTATTAGTTTATGAGAAAAAAATATTCCACCAAATTTTGTGAATTTGTTTGGAAAATTTCAAATTTGTTCACATTGAACATTTTTAGAAAAAATTCTAATCAAAATTTTAACAAATAAATCCCTAAATATATTAAGCATGCCTTTAAGAATGAGCAGAAAAAATTTTATGCAATTACAAGAAAATGTGAATGACATTTAATATTTTGTAGCTGGCAGAATTTTGAAAAAAAAAAAAAAAAAAAAAAAAAACCCAACCTGAGGAAAACAGCAAACAGCTTTAAAGTTTTCAACCCGATAAAACTATAATGAAAACAGTTCATATCAAGTTAATCTCAGAGCAAATATCGTTAATTCGGCAACCGAGCTCCGTTATTCTCAAAATGCCAGGTGATTTTATTGATTCGTCATGATTTTATTCAATGTCCGAATTTTAATTTCCCTCGTTTGCGGTTTTTTAACTCCTTGTCTTTGGACATGCCTATGCTTTTGGGGAAAGATCCGCACAAAAATGTTTTTAAGTTTTTAAAAGCAATTTGGTATTTATCAACTTATCTAAAACCTTTCAAACCAATTGTCGTTGTTTCTATAGTTTGAATCATTGAACTTTTTACATCGTTGATTTTGCATTTGCTTTTTCAAATTTTCATACAATGTTTGCCTTTTGTTTAACCATATGTGTGGCGCAGTATGGCCTTTTCTGGCTCTTCTATACTTATAATAAAGCTCAATGTGTGTTTGTGTTGGCGCTCTACAGACCAGACCGTTGGATCTACAGCTACCAAATTTGGTACATGTATACCTTGGAGGTCGGGAATGTGCACCTCGGAGCCCTTTTTTCGAATTTTTAATTAGAATTTGAATTAATTAAAATTTAAGCGAAATTTCGACGATTTTCCGCTATAACTTCCAAAACTATTGTTGCACAAACATGATTTTTACATCAATTTAAAGATTTAAAAATTAGCTTTCTAATGGTATCAGTGTTTTAATGTATAGCTTAAGCTTCTATTTTTAACGAATTTTTAAAGAAATATTTTAACCATGTTTTACAACAATATATTTCGGACAAAACAATAAAATTTAATCTGCACGAGCACGTCAAGGGGGAAAAATTAGGTTTTATCAGCGTGTTGCCATCCTATTGACGGAAGTTCAAACTAAAAAAAAACTATCATTGCAAATTAAATCTAAAGAAATGCAACTTTTAGCACGTGACTGGATAAAATAAGAGAAATATAATATGTGACATTTTCTAAAATAAATAATGAACGAGCAAAGGGAAAAAATAGCTTTTATTAGCTCTTTTGAAATCATACTGACAGAAGTTCAAATTAAAAAATAAATTTACTATGACTGCAAATTTAATCGAAAAAAAATTTAACATTCACCACGTGATTGGATGAAATTAAATAAATATTAAATGTTATGTTTTCTAAAAAAGAAATACAAGACAAAGGTTTCTATGATCGTTTGCAACATCTATATCATTAATTTAGTAAATCAGTGTTACGTGACTTTCGAAGTTTAAGTATATCTGGCAGAGAAATTATAAAGAAAGGCACATAAGTATTTAATTGAAAATTTTAGACCCCATTACTCTTGGCGAACCAGCTGGTCGCCAGAGGCGTCTAGTTTGGCAATAAAACCAACCAACCAACCTCAGAGCAATAATGTAGCATTTGTAAGTGCTAAGATACCAATTTTACTAATATACATTGCTATATTTATTTATGACCATTACCATTTATAGGAATTATTAAACAAATTGGGTGAAAAAATTATAAAATGTTCATTTTTTTACTTAGTAATTTTTTAGTAAAAATGGTTATTAAACTAACTGCATTTTTGTTTAAAAAATAACTAATAATACGCAGCAAAAAATTATAGCCCATTTCAATGAAATTTAAATGAAATTGACCATTTTGAAATTTTCTTGACAATGCATAGCATGAAAAATAGTTTCAAAAACATAAGTACAAAAATATTCAATATGCAAGAACTTATATCAGTAAAAAATATTTTAAATAATAATTAAATAAATGTTTTGCGTTAATCCGAAGTATACAGAAGAAACAATCAAAGCATTAACGGATATAAACAGATGATCAAAAAACACAACGTGCAAATATTTGTATAGCAAGGCAATACAAAGTATTATTATTCGATAATGTAATGTACTTTCCTGTGTAAAAGACTGATTCAATGTATCATCAGCATACTTTGAAGAAGTCGAATAGATTTTTTTAAAGAGCTGCTTATAACTTTAAGTTCATATGAAAAACCAGATTTAGCACCCAGCTTTAAATTTACAGCGTTTTTAAGGCAATATGGACAAATTACATTGCAGAACAACTTTGAAATATGTTTTGTTGAAACAAAAATGGATTTGTTTTCTTCCAAACAAACATCAGTTCTATCGTCTAGTTTTGGTTTCATTAAGAAATCTGACAATATCGTATTTGAATCGGTTTCATTTAGTAAATTTGATTCAATCACAGCTACATTCAGTTTTTTTTATTCCTTGCCTTTCCACCTCTTATTATTCATAGCAAGAGAAATGAATCTCCTTTTATTGAGAGACATTTACAAAATGAATTAAACAGCATGTAAGCAATAAATAAATTGTTTAGTCTTGAAAAACACAGTTTTGTTTTCAAAATAATTATAATAAACCGTGAGAAATTCAATTAAAAAGAAGAATGAAACCACGAGAGCCATAACAAACACGGATTTCAACATTGCCGTTTCAATCAACTTTCCAAATTTCATGGAAAAAATTTAACAGCCTGGCTACTCTCACATGAAATATGTTTGATGCAAACACAGGAAGTGAGCGTGGCACCTGATATCGCGTTAAACAAAATAATTCCGTATCTCGCTAAATGCTTATCGGATTGTTTTGAAATTTTCTGATTAATAAGCCAAAAGTTTAAGGATCATTATTCACCAAAAATTAGAAAATCGATATTTTTATCGATTTTTGAAATTTTTAAGGTCAATTTAAAATTATGAGATGGGAAAAAAGCTTATAATTAATATAAGTACTTATTCGTGCTTTGAAAATCTCTTTGAACAATACCCTTTATTCCTTATTAATCAAGCTTACTTTATTAATTTACTTTACTTAATTATTAATTTACTTTACAAGCTTACTTTACTTAATTCATTGCTCCGCAATATTATTTACTATTACCCCACCCTTGAGGTTGTTGGGAAGGCAAGTTTAGGCTTCTGAATCCAGTTATGAACTAATATGAAAAGAATCCAGCTAAAGCAATAGATAACTGCAGGTACCTCAGAATTTATTTTTCCCCTCATTTCTAGCTGTTTCTAATCACTCTATTTTTATTGTTTTTAAATAAAAAATAAACATTTCTTTTATGTAATATTGTATATAAATTATCATAACTATTAAATTCTTCCAATTCGGAGTAAATTATAATAATTTTATTTTGTAGGGAGAAATAAGAAATAAATCTTTATAAAAGCAGAAAGAATTGATTTTTTTAGATATATAAACGTGTTTTAAAACTAAAAATGAATAAAACTTGTAGTTCAATTTAATAATTGATACACTTCAAGTTTGGCTCATTTATTTGTCTTCCAAAAAGTTCATTAATCTCTCAGATATAAAAGAAATGGGTCTTCATTCCGATACTCCCAACATAATCACAATTTAAATTCTTTATTGAAATTAACTACAACTAAATTCAATATAAATTATTTACTCCACCCCCATAACCTCCATTTCTTATAGAAAAGAACCAAAAGCAAGAAGTTCAAAGTCTTCACTTAGACTCACATTTTGTTTTAAATCTTACTTGATTGTAGTAACATAATGGAATCATTAATAAAGCACTTTCATTTATGAAAGGTAGCATGTATTTACAAGGGGTAGTCAGATGAAAAAGTACGAAGCGACACTGTGGGTATAAATGAAGACTTTATTCAAAGTATACCTTATGGGGCTGAGGACAGCGATTCTATTGATAAGCGAATCGAAGGATTCCTTGTTCTCAAAATTTCTGTGACCGGGAGGAGACCCGTCCTTCAAAGCGTCCTTGAGTTCGCTGTCTGAGTTGAAGCGCTTTTATTTCAGATGTCAGGGGACCAAAGATAACAGCAGAGGACCAAAGATATGCAAGATATTCATTAGCCGGGGACCAAAGGTATGAAAAATATTCATTAGCAGGGGAGCAAAGATATGAAAAAACCAGGGAGTCATGTCCGGGATTAGGGCGGATAATTGAGTTGCTCTCATTTGAAATGGGCCAGTTCCGCTTGGGTGAACCTGGAGACGTGTGAACGCGCATTTCATGGAACAGATCCGTACCCTCCATGAGTAGCCCTGGTCTTTTGTTCTTTGTGGAGTAGTTTTCGGAATGTCTGACAGTACACATCGGAGTTAATAGTTCTTCTGTGCTCAAGGAACTCGACAAATAGTGCACTGCAACGTCCATTGCTTACGGCGCTCTTCATAAGAGCTTCCGCTCTTTCCTGAGCATGCGAGTCTCCACGTATGCTCTGATCATCAAATGCTACGTTCAATTTGGAGCGTCAATTGGACTGCAAGCCTTATAAGAGTTAATGCTTTTTCTTGTGCATGCTACGATCTATGTCAGGATCCAGTCATACCCCTAGATGTCTCGCTACGTTTTGACATAGCGGTATAGGAAAATATATTAACGATCAAGTTGTTACAGTCAATCGTACCTTTTCTTTTGAGCACCCTTTTTACTACTAAGAACATACTAAACAGCTTGCTAAAACTTCATTGATAAATTTTGTAGGCACTATTTCAAAACCCTTTCTGATTCTCAAAATTTAAGTTATTCAATTTTTTTAGAAATCTTAGAAAAAGGCATAATTTAAGCGTGTTTCATTCAACGAAATTTGAGAGACAACTATAATGCTTTATACGAACAATGCTTTACTACTATGCTTTTACTGAAAAGACTAAAACATTCTATCATGCTCTACTAATTCTATCTAGTAATTTTTTTCTATTGATTTTTATTTTTTAAATTATATCAGCAAATGATTATTATTTTGTGACGTAATTTCTCTCAATATTTGATACTAAAACTAATATAAAATGTTTTGCTGCAGTTAATTAAGAGCGAAGCATTTTCCCATTTTTTGTAATAATATGAATTTTTCATCCAGTTTTTTTATGTTTGTAAAAATATGTTTATTGATATCAGGTAACAAAAGATTATATTAGATGGTAAATAATAACCGCAAAAATAACTGTTTTAAATGAGTAAAATGTTTAATATCTGTAAACTTCAGTATTAGAAATAAATTCTAAATTGGAATGAAAATCTCAAACTACTATTAATAGGTATTATTTGCATAAAGTTCTTTTGTTCCTATGATAATTTTGAGAAATAAAGCTTTCGAGTTCGTATCAGTTCTTTTAAGAATATTCTGTCTAAAATTTCAAATTTCAAATTTTTTCCTATTTTCACTTAACAAAACCGACATCAAAGAAAGTTTTCATAGATAAAGGTTTTGGAAATGAAGACAAATAATTCCTGTTGAATTCTTTTTATTTTTAATTTACGTAGACTGGAAGCGATTTCATTATTTCAAACTTTCCCCCACTCCTGAATAATTGATGCCATTAACCTTTAAAACTTTTAATTTTTTTATGGTACGTCCTGAATGATTTGAATCACGTGGCTTTGTGAACAGAATTCCTGATGAAGTGATCTCTGAATTCTTAATGCAGTTTTTAGGACTTAATGAATATTTGTTGACGCGAAATAAAAATATCATTACATCAGAAATGCAAAGATTTAATGTATATTGAAGCAATCAGCTGTAGAAGCTATAAATTCTTAAAGAAAGCTTCATTTGTAATGAAAAGAAGGAACTAAATCTTCGTTTGTGCTCAAGGAATTTTTCATTTGTATTTACCATTCTTCTTTTGAGTTACGAAGATGTTGTATTTGAATTTAAAAATTTTTATCTGCATTATATTTAACGAGAAAATCATTGCTCAAAACATTTGAGGAACTAAATTTTTATTTCTGCTTCAAATACAATTTTAATGAAGATGGTAGTATATACCTGAGTAAATCAACAGAATTTTTATCTGTTCTATAAATATAAATGGCGAAGTCAGCTTTCCTACGCAATTGTTTTAAAATTGTTATATAAGCAAACTATTAATGAAATGATAGAATAAAAATTTATTCAGTTATATTTCATTTCAGAAGTTTTATAGAAAATAATAATACATTAGTGGAATAAAAATATGTTTAAATGACTTTTAAAAAATATACAAAATATATTGTGCAAAAGTTTCTATCCACCAGAAACTGTTAAATATTATTCAGTTAAACATTGCTATTCAAAACTTGCAATATAATTTTCGAATGTTCTACCAATCAATAATTAACTTCTTAATTATCTACCACAAAATCCTTATTAATCTATATATTATTCTTCAGTATTTAATAACCAAATTACTCGTATATCAGATTAAATATTTATTACAAAAGTTAAAGTTTCCATATATCAAATCAGCATATGTAAGAATTACACTTTCAGTTAAAAAGACTTTTTTGACAAAATATTAAAATACACAAAATCTTTTATAGTTAGAAACTTTATTTCAATAAAAGTGAAGATATTCTACCAAAAAATTTAATATCTTATAATTTTTCAAAAAAATTAGAGACTGACAGAAATGATTATAAAAACTGCAGAATGCTGTTATGCAATTATTTTCTTGGATTATAAATACATTTTAAAGAATAATATAGAATTTAATTCAATGTTATAAGTAGCAACTAAATGTGTTTACATCGTGGAATATAAAGATAATAATCTTTAAAAGTGAATTGCAACCTCTGACCACCATTAGAAGCAAGTAGTCAAGTTTGAATCCAATTTTACTCTAACCTCAAGACATTTTTCTAAGTTTTAAGAAATCTTTTTTAATATTACTGAAATAAAATTAATCCTAACTAAATACTCCCGTTCCACGTTTTTGTTGATTTAAATACAATAAACTAAATATATCTTCGAAGTATCCTTGTTGTTTTTATTGGTAATTCTATAATTGTGTACTTATTATCTTACTGTGCACACAGAATGAAAATGTAGTTTTCATTTAGCAACAAAAAAAAGTTGTTTAATTCATTATTTTTAAACTTTTACTAAAACGTTTTTTCGTTCATATTATTTGCAAGCTAGGTTTTGAAGAAAATTGATTCAGTTATTTGAATTTGTTTGAGGCACAAATCTTTAGTCACTTCAAGAATGAATACGAAGAATTATGTATTAAATGACTACTTATTTTTTTCAACAAAATGTTGTTGTCTCTTAGTGGGCCAACTTTATAATTTTTGACGAGCGTTTTATATTTTAGTGTCATGAAGGATCTTGCCCTGGGAAGTCATGCGAATAAAAGAGCCAGACATCTATCAGGAGGATATCAAAGAAAGGTAAGATGAGTATACGAATATGTATTACCTCTCAAAAACTGACTGGTGAATTTTAAGCTATCTTGTGGACGGTAACAGCTACAAGCCTCTGTTCAAGATCTATAAATTCAGATTTCCAAGATTCACACCAAATCTAAATTTTTTTTAGTAAAAAGCGAATAGGACATGTTTAGGAATTTCCTCCGCAAAAATAAAGATTGAATCATAGTCGAATTTTTATACATGCTCGTCTTTGTATGCTGTTTTACTTAATGGTGAAAAAAATCCTTACATTGTAAACACGATGTTGCAACTCTCTCTTGTGCATTATTTATTACTTTTTCAACAAATATAACCATAATTCCTTCAATTTTCTGCAACTCTTAGCTGTGATGCAGTTCAAAATTTACTGCAACAGATCCAGTCTCGTAAATGTAAAAAAAACATTCACCGATAATTTGAATATTAAGAACTCTAGCCATATTTTTTACCTGTGGAAGCTCCTTGAATACACAAAATTGTTATTGCTCTAGTAAAGTAGAGCTTGCGTAATGCTTGATATAACCTAGTTGATGTGTCCTCTATAATCATAGTTAGGTGAAGAACTTTACCCAGTGGCTCTATAATTTCCTATTTTCCCAATTTTATGTAAATTACGCAATACTGCTCCGTTTTACTCCATTCGCCAAGATATATGAACTAGTATATTCATTCTGAAATCGGAATTGTATGACTCTTAATCATACAGCTCCGATTTCTGAATTAAACCTGTATAAATTCTGCTTGGAATACTGTATAAATTCTACCTGTACCTGTATAAATTCTGCATATGATTCAGATTGCAGTTTTCGCAGATAAGATACAAAATTAACTCTGTTTAATTTGGATAACTCTACAATTTGACTTAAAACTTTGGATTTATCAGGGCGATTGGAAGAAATTTTTCGCATCGAAAACCTAACCAGTGTTATGAGTTTTCATAAAAAATAAAAGCTGTCAAAATTAGCACACTGGTTATTACTGGGAGATACTATCAAGATTTTATTCTCGACAGAATATTCATATAATTAATAGTTTAATTATTTCTTTCGAGAATGGTAAATGGTGAGGGACAACTGTTCAATGATGGCATATTTAGCATTTTAAATGATAAAAATTATTGAAATCAAGACAGAAATTTGAAACTGGGAGGATATATTTTTTATACCACCAATTATTCAATTATATAGATTACATTTTAAAAAGGAAAATAAACTGAACCTCTAAAAGTAAGTTAAATATCTTTTACGGATATAGCTTATTATTTCTTCCAGTTAGTAATGAACGCACTATTTGATCAAGTCAGAACCTTTTAAATAGGCATGGTGAGGAACCTCTAGGTTTTCCCTTTTTCAGTCAGTCAGAATCGTCTTTTTTATATATGACTTTTATATATGATCAGAAAATGGCTTGAGACCTCTCCACATTTTCCTTTCGATTTTTATAGCTATCTATTGCTTTAAGTCTTCTGGGCAATTCCAAACTTGTTCTGCTGGATGAGCCAACAACGGGAATGGATCCAGTTTCCAAACAGAGACTCTGGAATAAACTGCACAATGAGTTTCCGTCGACCTCTGACAGAACTCTAATTCTCACAACGCACTCTTCAAATGAAGCAGAAGTTAATTGCTCCAGAATTGGCCTATTCATGGATGGAAACCTCAGGTTTGATATTCATTTAGTTTAATGTTAAACGCTTAACATATAACTTGTTAATTTTAACAAGCTATGAGTTGAATTCAATCCTTGTGTTAAGTTAACCTTAATTAAGTTAGCACTTAAATTTTCTAAATAGTACTTAATGAAAACAGCCTAGAATGCGATTTTATACATGGACGTGTCAAATATACCATTGCATTATATATTTCAGGTTTGACCTTATGTTATAAATGGAAATCCTACATGGTTACAAGTGGTTGAAATATTAGCAAACACATTTACTGCTGCAGTTAAGTGTTATACAAAACCTTTTCATGCGATAAACTATATCAATTAACTGCACAATAATTATTTCATCTTTTTTTAAACCAGTCTTCACTGACTGCATAGCGCATTTGATGATATATATATATATATATATATATATATATATATATATATATAAGCAGTATAAGCCAAGTAAAAAGGAATATAACATAATCAAAATAAAATTACAATAAATAGAAATAGAATCCAGCCTATAGACTTTTGCAAGTGTCCCCCTCAGGCAAGGGTTCGAAATAAGGAAATTTTTCTGTGAGGAATTGGACAGTGTCCAATAGGGTTGATCCCTCTTGACCCCCAAAAATCACCCTAAAACTAAGGCAAAAGAGGTGCACCAATTTTAACAGCAAATACACAAAAACAAAGCAACTCTAAAAACATCGTCAAATAAAGCAGAAATAAATAAAATAAAACTACATAAGAATATTCGATCATTAATTAAAATATTCGACTCAATAATTAAGGAAACCAAAAGAGAAAAAACATACCAGCAACATGAGAAGATATCTCACCTAACATCCTAACCGCAATTTGATTTTGAATGTAGTGTCAAGCAGAGAAAAAAAATAAATGGAGGCTCTGAGTGCCTATTTCATTTTTAAGTTAATATTTCAATTCACCTAAACCTTGATAACCTGCCATTGTGAATGCAAAAATCAATGTTATAGCCTCCTCAGATATCTGTTGTCTTATATATACACTGACGATCGTATCGCATTACGCTGATATGTTGGAAACCTCCAATACTTGCATACAAGTTTCTAACTTTCCTTGTATATATTGTTACGGATTTCCCTCCTCCTATCCGTCGTCAGGTTCGTTTATTAATAGTGGGGTGTATGGTGTAGAAGATGAACAACAATGATCAGTCCTTCAGTAGAAGACACAACGAAGACGTTTATTTACAGGACGAAGACAGAACAACACTAAGACGGCAAATATTTACAGCACAAGAAACCAAATATTTACAGAAGACAGCTATATACCGCCGAGACGAACAACAGGACAGTACACAGCAGCACTTTACAGCAGATAGTAGCCCACAAGCAGAAATTCCGTAGTGACAACGTCCACAGCACACAAAGTGGCCCGACAGGATTCAGCAACAGAGACAGTATTTGAGGATTCTGTCTAAGCTCACGTAGGTCTCTCTAAACGGCTGAAATTTCTCGCTTTCGCTGCCAACTCACTACTTCACACAACGCTACTACTTCTCAATTCTGAACTACTCTCCACGGCCAATTCAAGACCTCTCAGTTCAATTCTACCGATTGACCACATCACTCCAGCTTCATAATGCCGACCTTATATAGCTCCGGGAGAAGGGGCAAAACGCTTTTGGACCAATCACATATATATTTCTACAATTAAACGTTCGAGGAAATTAGGAAGTAAAGCCTCACAATTCAATAACTGAGCATTTTGCATTTAAAATGGAAAATAAAAATTCTTATGAGATTAAAATTCCCATGTATGGAAATGCGAAACTCCTAATTATGAGACTATACATGTTTACATTTTTCTGGACACCAATTGCATATTTAACCTTCCAGTGGTCGAGGCGGTCATACCAACATGAAAGGTCCCGCGTATTTCCCACATACGCTATAGTAAATTGTAAATTTTCAAAAGAGTAACCATTAAAAATTCTATTGTAAATAGCTTAGGATTAATAACTACAAACATTTTAAACATTCTTTACAGTAGAAGCAGTAGCAATATAAACATAGATTGCAACAACAATATAAAATGACCACGGGTTAACTGAATCGATATAAAAATAATATAAATGAAACTGTCGATATTTTGACAGATCGATTTGCATATAAAATATAGAAGTGTAAAAATACAGAATTTATGTATAAAGAATAAAAAAGTAATTGAAAGTTAGATATGAAAAGAAAAAAAATAGTTTCATTATTATTTCATTGCAGCATTGTAGTTTGAGCTAATGTGTTTAGTGTGCTACAAAAATATATATTTCGGTCAAATCTCACAACTTAACCTCATGATTCTAGTCCGCTTTTCTTTGTCGCAGGGTTTTTTCCTTGACGTCGCATCTTCCAATTCTTCAATGCCTAGTTCGGCTTTTCTCTTTAGCACCTTTAATTTTAGCTCACTTTTTAGAGATGTATAGGGTTTTTTTTCAATTTTTCTCAACATTTTCCTTCGCAAGTGCATTTGCCAGCTGCCGCCAGTCTAAAAAAATACAGATTTATTTGTAAAATCATACAAAATAAGATGTGGCAAAAACTTACATGAACGGTCGCGCGTATCTATAAAATACAAATATCTAATCGGCAAAGACCTATTAACGCAACTTACGGCGACAACTGAAAGTAGGTCAAAGGGAGGGGGACAAATAGCAAAAGACAGCATTCCCAGTGCCACCAGATCTGAAGGTATAATACGAAATTCATCTTTGGTGTACCTCTCACATACGCTCGCCCGCTGGAAGAAAAAGTTTGTTACAATACCGCAAACTTCAATAACTTACATTACTTCAATTACTTACATTAGCTACTTACTGCGAGTAATTCTTCAGTTAAATTAAAACTGAACAAGATTTGTCACTTCTATTTGAGTGTAGTTTAAAGTATTCCTTCCTTTTTAAGAAAACCGTAACAGCATTTTAACGCAATATTCTTGCCTTTTTCTTTATTTAATTTGATTTTCCCTAATTTACTCTTCTCAATCAACATAAATATATTTAGATAATTTTTATATTCCACCGTAATTTTTGTGCAAAAATGTAATTTGAAATAAGAGCTAAGAGAGCAAATACATATAAAGTGAGTTAATTGCTTTGAAAGTTTTTTTCTCTCTCAATATACTCTACCCACTATACTCCAGTTTTTCAATCACTTGCATGTATAGCAAGATGAACAATTTTTCAAAAGTTTTATACTTGTCAAAGACTTATAAATCTCAGAACAGTTCGAAAAAAGTCCCTCTTCTGTTTTTCATTATACTTGTGACATGTTTTAATAAATGGAATTTCATAAAATCCATACTCTGGTCTCGAAGTATTTTTTCAGAAATCAGTAACGAAACCTTGTTACACTTCGGCTTACATTGTCTAAAAATAAATGCTATTTCAATTATGTTTCTAAAAGGTGCTTAGGAACAAGTCATGCCCTCAAAAAAGAATTCAGCAAAGGCTACGAACTGACAGTTAAATTGAAGACGGGCGAAATCGAGAAGTTCAACAGCTTTCTTATCTCTGAAATTCGAGAGGCCTTCGAGAAATCCCAAAGAGGCTTAACATTGCAGTATTATATCCCAGCACAAGCCTTCAAATCTATGTCAGAGTTATTCACTGAAGTTGTGAAAAGTAAGTAAAACTAAATCTCTTACATCAAATAATTTGAATAATTCTGGAAAACAACGATTTTGGTTTCCTTTACTAAAACAATTTATTAACGATATAAAAATTTCTATTTTTTCTCTCTTTAATTACTATAAAAATTCTCTTAATCATAAGTTTTTTAATCTACTTTTTTAACTTGACAATAATTTTTACTTACTAATTTTTGTACCATTAAAATTCCTGTTCTAATAAGAATATACAATATATCATTTTTGAAGAAAACACTAAAATTTAAGTCGAAAGATAGATTTAATAATGTAAAAATAAAACATAATAGAAATCGCAATAATTTCAAAGAAGCCAAGTGTTTTTGTGCATCATTGATTCCTTTATAGCTTGTCAATATATCTGAAATAGCAATTGGATAAATTACTTATTTTTAATAATGATTGTGGCAATATAAAATTGTAATAAAATAAAAGATTAATTCATGTTTAACCTTTTGCACTCGAGGGCTCCGGAGCGGAGTCATTTAAAATTGGTCTTCGAACTCGAGGGCTCCGCTACGGAGACAATGCAAATAATTTTCAGTTTTTAAACAATGATAGAAGTTTTTTCTTTAAAAACTGAAAATTATTTGCATTGTCTCCGTAGCGGAGCCCTCGAGTTCGAAGACCAATATTAAATGGCTCTGCTCCGGAGCCCTCGAGTGCAAAGGGTTAACAGCTATGCATTCAAAATATTACACATACAGATATAAATGATTTATGAAAATAATTACAAACTCATTAATATTTCTTCGCTCTTCAAACCTTCTATGGTATTCCCTGTTTCCAGTTGGTGTTTGAACTCATTTCATATAGTTCGCAATGTCGTCTTATCTATGATCATATCTTCTGTAGTTATCTGGCCATGTTGCGATTAAGTTTAGTATCTTAATTGACTGATGGTATCTAAATTTCTTTTCTTTTCACGGGATGGGGAATTCGCTCATTGGAGCATTCATGTTAGTTAAAATTTGAAAGATAAATTTTCGCATCGCCAGAAAGAGTATGTTGATTGAGATTATTTCGTGTTGTTAACTTAGAGCCTTAGGTAATTTAATTTAATTCCTTCTTACTACCTTTGGAAAAACATTGAGAACTTTATTTATGTACTCCTCTACTACTATCAAACACATTAAAATAACTTAAGAGACGATTTTTTAACAATTACTATCAACAAAATGACGGTATAAAATGTTTGATACGAGTTTATTAACAGTTAATTCTATGTTCCAAGAGGAAGACATAGGACATCTATAAAATTTACAACTATTTTTTATGCATAAATTTTATAATACTTATAAAATTGATATATAAAAATACTTATATCTTCAAATGTATAGTTGTTGAAAAGGAATGAATTTTTTACTGTAGCTCTGTATTTATTATTATTCGAAATCAATTTGAGTTCATGCATCATTTTTTGAAAAAAAAAGTATATATTTAACATAGAAATATAATGTGGCATTATTATGAGAGTTTTGCTGCGGTTTTATACAACTTTTCTATCTGTGCTCTTAATATCAGGATTTTTTTCTTTCAAAATGCACCATCACATACGGAAGTACTAAACTATATATTTACAGAGAACCATTTCACTAGAATTTGTTTTTTTTAAATAAAAACAAAATGAAACTTGAAAATTTTAAAAAAATGCCTTAATATCTGCATAAACTATAAATTTACAAAGAGCCATTTCACTTGAATTTTTTTCCATTAAAAACAAAATGAGGCTTGAAAAATATAAAAATACCCTAATATCTATAAACGATATCTTAGACAAGCGGTTTTAAGATTTTCTTTTTATGATGGATTTTGGTCAGGCATCAAAGTTTTATTTTGCTTATTTTTAAAAATGTTGAAAAATAACCCCGGTAACAGGAAAAATGCAATAATGAAATTCCTTTGTTTCATCGTTTTCTTAGAATTTTGAAGAAAGTTTGTCAATTTTGGGAGTCGAGTATAAGAAGGTACAAGAATTCTAAAAATTCCTTTAAAAAAGTGAATTTCGTGTATTATTATTTTATATATAATTTTGCAACTTATTTTTATGTAATGAATATATGAAATGTGCACAATCGATGTTAAGAATATTGAAAGTTATGTTGTGATTTTTTCTATTTGTAAAATAATAGCCAATTTTATGGTTTTCGCTATTTATTGATAAAGTAAATACGATTTTTTTTTCAGTCCAAACATTTGATGATGTGGAAGATTGCTTCATCAGTGAATGCTCATTAGATCAGGTAAGATTCAATTTATTTTGATTGACTAGCGTAATGTATAAATTGTAAGCGCAGTGGTTTAAATATATTTTAACAAATTTAATGAAAGATAATATGTATCGAAACAAATACGTTTTGATTTATGCATCATATTTATTGAAACAGCGTACAATTGTACTGAAAGCCATTATTTGACCTAAAATAAATTTCTAAACAGTGCTCTTATCACTTAAGCTAAAAATTCTTCGAACCTGAATAAATTAATATACACAAATGAAAAACGGAAATATTTTAATATATATTTTTTAAATTTTTTTATCTGAAAAGATTTTTTAAAGTTTACACTGATCTTTTATTTACTGCTATGACATCTTCAAAAGATTAAATAAAACTAAATATTTTGAAATTAATATTTTTCCTGGTTATGCGTAATTGTCTTCAAAGTATTTCCATTGTCAATATATTATGCGTTGTCTTCAATGTATTGGATTCGTTTAAAAAATTCGTTTTAAAAAATGATTCGAACGCGCAGTTACTTCTTGCCCATTTCTGGTAACTGCTTCATTAATTAAAGTCTCTACTCCTTTATAAAATTGATCATTTTTTCTCTATGCAATAACTGTAGATCTAATCGTTCATTTCAATTTTTGCCAAATAATGTCTTTAGCTCACAGACACATAAGGTTTCTGCTTATATAGTCTAATGAAAGGCTGATTAGATTAATGTATTTCAGACCCATTAAAGGAAGTCAAAACCTTATAAAATAGATTTTTATGGGTTGTTAAATTTGTTTTCGCTATGGGAGAGCGGTGCATTTCAACATTCTTGTGACTTCTTACTTTTAATCTTTGATTCTGATTTTGATCGTATTATTTAAAGTTTTTAATCGCCTGATTTTCCTGAAATAAAGTAAATATTCAGGTATATAAAAATAAAAATAAAGTAAAAATTCTAATTTTAGAGCATAAATTTCAAAATGTAATAATGTTTTATATCCATGTTTATTTCGTAATTTATACATTTTTTATACATTGCAATACCTAGTTTATAATTTTTTTATACACTGAAATAAGTAATTTATACATTTATATGGATGTATCATATTTACTGAAATGCGGTAATTTGCACATACTGAATAAATATTTTCCGGGCTCAAAAAATAAATATTAGGCAAAAATGTATTTCATATTTATGATTATGATAAAAGAGTCATTAATATGCAAGGAACATTTGAGGACAAAAAGTGGCATTTTTTCACTTATAATATGATATATTAGTCTTCTAAGTTTTTTGTTGATTAATTTCCCTATATCTTTATTATATCAAATCGGCATTGCATAATCTGAGAGATTTTCTCATATATTAAAGAATATCTTTGTTTCAATGAATACATTTTTCTTAAGCTACCATGTTTACTGACAAAAAGCAAAAGACACTAAAAAAATATTGTTTATTCTAACAATACAGTTAATGGATTGATATGCGATTTCGTTTAGAAAGAGGTATAATTTAATTATGACAAAACACAATTTGACGAATTTTTCTAACGACTATTGAATGAAGAAAGAAACACATTTTTTATCAGCTGCACGAAATAGCTTTAGTTTTACACTAAAAAAAATCGTATGAGTATTTTTTATTTTCAATTTTTTATTTGATATTTTTCATCAAATTAAATTCTTATTTATAAATAAGACAAATTCCAATGAAACAAAATAGCATCCAAAGAAAATTCCATTCTTCTAATTAAAGTTTCCTTAAAACATTTAGTTGCTGTAGTAATAAGTGCTAGAAGGAGTTTCTGTCATAAGATGTATGATACATTAATTATTTTGCTTTGTTCTCTTTTAGATAATTCTGGATCTTCTGTCTCAAGCGAATACACAAATAATAGGAGATGATGAATGCGCTGTATAAAAAGCAACAAAGTAAGGCAATATCACCTTGAATATTGTATTATTCACCTGATATACAATATATATATATATATATAGAGAGAGAGAGAGAGAGAGAGAGAGAGCAAACGCTACTATTTATTCCGGTTAATTGAGTGATTAATTTTTTATTAATAAAAAACTTACTCGCCAAAAAGGGGGGACAAATCCCGCCCAAGATGAGTAAGGCTTCAGTTTTTTTACCCAACAGTAATCAGGTTAGGCATCGAAGAATTTCGACCAATTATTTCAAATGATTCTGTTTAATTTCTTAATGTTTGATGTTTTTTAAAATCAAATGTTGTTAATTAATCGATCTTTCATATTCATTCTGAAGTATTTTTAAACTAAAAGAAAACTTAATTAAGGAAACAAAATATCTCTAATCTGGACTGCGTTACCACAACTGGCTTCGGAAAATCATACATTTGCTTTGCACTAGTTGACGGTGAAAGATCACGTGTGGTTGTTGACATCTGTGTTTTCATTTAAATTAAAAGTTAAAAAATTATATGTACAACATTGTGTA